>PDNC01000050.1:0-178953 GCA_002572885.1 Blastomyces parvus
GTAGTAGTAGCAGTAGCATGGGATATGTGTGTCCGCCCCCCAAATTCGCCTCGGGCCGCCATTTATGAGTTGCTGTCGATATTCCAGGGCTATATACTCCGTAGAGGTTTCACAGCTCCGCCAAGAAGAAGAAAAAAAAAAAAAAGCAACGCGATGATTTCCGTTCTTTTCCTCCCCTTTCCCCCTCATAACGACAAGGCGCTGTGTGGGGAGTTTCGTAAACTGTCTGACCTGCGTTCTGGATTGTTTTCCACCCGCCGCTACTATATGGGGATTGTGAGATGTCTCACACTCTATATACCATAGCATTGGAAATGGTAGACTTCCTATATAATCTGGAGCACATGAAAAAAAAAAAAAAACTAAAGGAAACAAAACTACCGGTGATTGTTTGCTTTTTATCTGTCTCCAGCAATGCAGTAAGTAGGGTATGTAATATGTATGTAGTCTGATTGATTTTAACATGCCCTGTATAAACATGTAATAAGTTTGGTATAAGAAAAAAGATCCATGTAAACAAGAAAACACAGAAATGCAAATGCCATTATAAAACAAAATCAAAAATCAAAAACAAAGCTGTTTAAAGCAAACAAAGCTATGCCGAAATATTGCCCAATGTTGAATTATAAAGGAGATAAAGGAAATAAGGAGGGGAGGGGGGGAAGAAAATTTGAAGAAAGTTTAGAAAGACAACTGAAGAAGAAAGGAAGGAGAGGCATTATTAGGCGTTCGTTCGTTATCTTCCAGCTCTATCTCTCTTTTTTTTTTTTTTTTTTCTCGGTTAGTTATTTATTTAATTTGCCGCTGAAGGCGGGTTGCACGGTACAATGCAGGGACAATCCAATGCCTCGTTTAGCGGTGTCGGAAATTCCTGGCTGGAATTTCTTTTGGCTTTTTTGTTTTTCTGCGTATTTGGCTTTTGTTGAATGAGTAGGTGTGGGTGTTGAATGGTCGCGTTTAGTGTTTTATTTTGTTAAGGCAAAGGTTACTGAATCTAGGTTAAGGGGAGAGAATGTAAGGATGGGCGGGTGGGTTTAGAAGAGACCGTCAATCTGCCCGGTCTCCGCGTCGACGTCGACGTTGAGATATCCTGGCGCGGTCGGGAGGCCAGGGATGGTTTGGATATCGGCGGCGAGGGCGTATCTGGAAATATTCCTTTGTTAGTAGATTGTTTTCTTTTTTTTGTATGTATACTTTTATTCCGCGCTTGCTCTTATCATTCTGTCTGAAGAATAGAAATGGAAGACTTACAAGTATCCCGCACCAACCGCTAATCTGACGTCTCTGATAGGAACAGTAAAGCCAGTCGGCGCACCCTTGAGGTTCGGATCGTGACTGAGCGAGTACTGCGTCTTGGCAATGCAGATGGGCAGGTTTCCGAATCCCTGCTTGGTATACGTGTCTACCTTCTTCTGCGCAAGCTCGCTAAACTCCACCTTCGCGGCACCGTACATCTCCTTGCCGATGCGCTCGATGCGCTCCTGCACCGTGCCCTCGAGGTCATACAGCAGCTTGAAGTCCTTGGGCTTCGAGCTGGCGATGATGACGCCCTTGGCTAGATCGACGGCACCGGCACCGCCCTCCGCCCAGTGGTTGGCCGGGATCGCATCCTCGGCGCCCGCGGCGATGGCCTCTTCGCGGATCACGGCGATTTCGGCGTCGGTGTCGGTTTCGAATTTGTTGATGGCCACCACGACGGGGATGCCGTAGGCCTTTGCGTTGGCGATTTGTTTCCTCAGGTTGACGCAGCCGTTTCGGAGCAGTTCGACGTTCTCGGTCGTGTATTCTGGTGCCAAGGTGGCGCCGGGGGCGATGGGGGGTCCGCCTCCGTGGGCCTTGATGGCGCGAACGGTAGCCACGATGACCACGGTGTCCGGGACGAGGCCGGAGGAGCGGCACTTGATGTTGAAGAACCGCTCGCCGCCCATGGTGAAGTCGAAGCCGGCCTCGGTGACGACGAAGCCGGTCTTGGCCTCATGGTCCTCGTCTGGCTCGGTGCCTGCCAGTTTCAGGGCGAGTTTGTCGGCCACGACGGAATTGGCGCCAATGCTGATGTTGGCGAACGGCCCTGCGTGGACAAACACCGGCGTCCCTTCAAGACTTTGCATGAGATTGGGCTTAATAGCGTCTCGCATCAGAGCTGCCAGTGCGCCGCCGCAGCCAATGTCGTCACAAGTGATGGGGTCTCCGTTCTTGGAGGTAGCAACGACCATTCTGCCGAGGCGTTCCCGCATATCGCCAAGGTCGTTGCTGAGAGCGAGGATAGCCATACACTCGCTGGCAACGGAGATATCGAAGCCCGTCTGTCTGGTATGGCCCTTCTCGGTTGGAGCTTGGCCAACCGTTATGGCTCGCAGGTGCCTGTCGTTCACGTCCAGGACTCTCCGCCATGTAATGGTCTCCGGGTCAATATCCAATCTTGCGAAACGATTGATTTCCTCTGGTGTGAGGTCATCTGGGTTCGTTTTTGTAATCCCTAATTTCTTCAACCGTCGGAAGAAGATGGGCTGGAACTCGCGTTTACCCTTCTTGACAGGCACCAGCCGTTTATATAGCGCACCATCGCTTTGTGTAGACTCGTGGAACATTCTCGTCTCAATAGCAGCTGCCAGCAAGTTGTTTGCAGCGGTAATGGCATGGATGTCACCGGTCAAATGAAGGTTGAATTCATCCATGGGGATGACTTGGCTGTATCCTCCTCCAGCCGCACCGCCCTTGATTCCAAAAGTAGGTCCTTGGCTGGGCTGTCGGACGTTGGCAAAGGCGATTCTGTTGAGGTGGGCACCAAGAGCTTGTGTAAGACCCATAGTCGTGGTTGATTTGCCCTCTCCCAGGGGGGTTGGCGTGATCCCGCACACCAAAATATATCGTCCGTCACGGCGGTGAGACAGACGCTCCAGGAGGTCAAGGGTAACCTTGGCTTTGGTATGTCCGTATGGCTCCAACTCGTGCGCTGCAATGCCGACCTCCGCGGCAACCTGGGTAATAGGCTTGGGTCGCTGGGTTCGAGAGATGGCGATATCTGAAGGAACTGGGGTTTGCAGCTTGATAGGTAGAGGCGTGATGTGTCTATCCTTTTCCCTCTCGAAGTAGGCTCTCGCGGAATTAACCACATTCTGAAGAAGCATGGCTACGGTCATTGGACCAACTCCTCCAGGCACCGGGGTGATTTGCGATGCAACTTCAACCGCTGAAGAAAACTCGACATCGCCAACTAACCGTTGGCCGGATTTCTTCGTTGCGTCAGGAACGTAGTTTGTGCCGACATCGATGACCACCACGCCAGGTTTGAGCCAAGAACCCTTGACAAACTCGGGCTTCCCAATAGCAGCAACCAAGATATCCGCTTCCTTAACAATGGCTTCCAAGTTCTTGGTCTTCGAGTGGCAGACAGTAACAGTTGCATCCGCGGATTTCAGCAAGTAGCTGACGGGGCTTCCTACAATATCACTTCTGCCCAAAACCACTGCATTCTTACCAGCGATCTCAACACCGGAGACGCGAAGGAGCTCCATAACACCTTGGGGAGTGCATGGGACAAAAAGAGGCTTGCCACCTCTCTTGGCCAATTCTCCAATATTAATAGCTCCGAAGCCGTCAACATCTTTCTCCGAAGCGACAGCAGACGTAATGGTATGCTCTGAAAGATGGTTTGGGATGGGCAATTGGACGAGAATGCCGTGGACGCTCGGGTCGTTGTTTGCGAGGGAGATTTCTTGAAGCAATTCAGGTTCGCTGATATCTTCGGGGAATTTGCTGAGCTTGCAATTTATATTTGCCTATATAATCAGAGGGAATGCAAAGTCAGCTCATGTTCGGAGTAGTTTTTTTTGCGATTGAACAAGATGGCGGGGGAGCATACCTCTTCAGCAGCCTTTAGTTTCATGCGAACATAAGTACCTAGCCACTGTCAACATATAGACGCAAAGAGCAACGGAGAGAATGTCATCTATTTCATACTGGAATCTGATCTGTCGCCAACTATATGCGTAATTAAGTCCAATTAGCTTCAAATTGTTTTTTAACAAAAGGCCATATGCCCTGAATATATGGCCATGCAATTGGAATGGATAGGTAGCATACCTTGGAAAATTACCAAGCTAGGCTTGAACCTAGGATTAGTCTCCTGCGTCTTCTGAATCTCGGCATTCAGACGCTCCCGAATACTTTTGGCAATTGTAGTGCCATCGATCTTGACGGCGGCCATATTGAATTTCGTGGATGAAAAAGAGCGTCTTCCCGCTGGAAATTGGAGCAGGGAGTGCACACGCGGAGAATGAGAGAGGACTGTAATAGGCAGACTGATAACTCGAGGACCACTGCTAATAAACCTGAGACTACGTGAAGAGAAGCACCGCGCCGCCGATGTCGTGTAGCGGTGAGAATGGGTTGGAGGGATGATGGAGGGGTAGCAGGAGAGGGAGTTGGGCCGCACAGAGCGGGGGATCGGCGGCAGACGGAGGTGTTCGCGACAAACCACTCTGCTGCTAGGTATGACCATGACCTCGGCCTGGCCTGTTAGGAGGTGCTGGATTTCAGGAACACTTATTAATTTGGGGCGGCTAGGGAGAGGCAGAGCTGATCAAGGGAGCGAAAGCGCGCCGCTAAACGTCAAGACTGGCTGTCACAGGAAAGGACTGAATGATTGGATCAGCTCCATTTGCCGAGTGTGTACGCAAAAGAAGGGGAAGGAATATTTTACACGGGAAAGTCTACGGTCAATGAATTGTTTATTCGATGTTCTAAGTTATTAATACACATTCCCGGCTAACTGACTCAGCGCTGATCACACAATTGAATATTCTTTTCAAATTTTTTTCCACGATAATTTTTTTTGGCCTTGAATTCGAGATTTTTTAACGTTTTTAACTTTAAAGTTTTCTCCTGATGACTAAGGCCGATTTAAGCTTCCGTGAGGCTCCCGGATTATCGTGGTTCCGGTAATACCGCCGAGCAACCAGATGGTAAGGTAATTTAAGTCTTGGCACGAATCGAAGTGTGCGACGAAATTATCGACAGCGGACGAGAGGAAATAATAATAGTGAAATCGGGAGCGGGAGCAACAGACTGAACAGCCCACCGCCTAGCCAACGAGACACATCCGCTCCACAGTTCTATTACGCTTGTCTACTGAGTGTAGCAAGCATCTTCCGTGTCTTCTACATCTCCTGCTATAGCCTGTTGACGCGCGATCACTCCTGGTGATCCTCTGCTTTCGGCAAAATGAGACCTATTCTGCTTCAGGGCCATGTAGGTTCACTCCATTTTAATTAATAGAACCCCAGTCCCCCTGGCTAACATGCACGAAATTGCAGGAACGGTCTCTCAATCAAATAAAATTCAACAGTGACGGCGACCTCCTCTTCTCAGTGGCAAAGGACAAGACTCTCTGTTCATGGTTCTCCGCCAACGGTGAACGACTGGGCACCTATCACGGCCACCAGGGTGCCGTGTGGACTGTCGATGTAGCCCCAAACAGCGTCCTCGTCGCTACTGGCGCCGCAGACAATACCATCAGACTCTGGAATACGAAGACCGGCGACTGTGTCAAGGTGTGGGATTTCCCCACGGCCGTCAAGAGGGTAGAGTTCAGCCCGGACGGCAAGCGGTTATTGGGCGTAACTGAGAAGCGGATGGGATACCTGGGTACCATCGTGGTCTTTGATATACGATACGGTGATGGGGAGGGAAACAACTTGGACGACCAACCCGAAGAGCCTTCTTTGAAAATCACATGCGAGGAGAGCAAGGCGACGGTTGCTGGCTGGAGTTTCTTGTCAAAATATATCATTGCTGGACATGAGGACGGCAGTGTCAGCCAGTATGATGCCAAGGTACGGTTTCAAACATCTAGCAAGATATGCTTTGCTTGTTTGTAGAGGAAGTCTCTTTTTATATTAACTATTTATTTTCGATGTGCAGACCGGAGAGCAGCTCGAAAATGTCCAAGCCCATGAATTCGACTATCAAATCAACGACATCCAATTCTCCCCCGACCGAACATACTTCATCACCGCAAGCAAAGACAAGAGTGCCAAGGTATGTGCCACAGTCCATATCTTCTTACAGATATATTTTGCTCTCCCTAGCAAAACAAAAATCATATTCCCCTAACTCCGAAAACCACTAGATTATCTCCTCCCGAAACCTCGCCATCCTCAAAACCTATGTAGCAGACACACCCCTCAATACCGCCGCCATCACCACCAAGAAAGACTTTGTAATTCTCGGCGGCGGTCAAGCAGCCATGGACGTCACCACCACGAGTGCCCGACAAGGAAAGTTCGAAGCCCGCTTTTACCACAAGATCTTCGAGGACGAGATTGGCCGTGTCAAGGGTCACTTCGGCCCTCTGAATACGATTGCCACGCACCCGCTCGGCAATGGCTATGCCTCTGGAGGAGAGGATGGATACGTGCGGGTCCACCATTTTGATAAGCCATATTTTGATTTCAAGTACGAGGTCGAGCGGGAACAGATGCGGAAATGAAGTCCCGGGAAAGCGGAGGAGCTTAAATTAGCTATACTGGCTAGTTGTGTGCTTGTTGTGTGATGACGTTGGGTGGAGATGGAGGGAAGTGTTGGGGTATTTATTTTTTTCTATTTCCTTGTTCTTTTATCCTCTCTCTACCTTCCATTCCCGCCTATACGCTCCTCCTCATTTCCTCATGTTTGAGTGATAACCTCCGATTTCATTTTATTTTTGTATCTCTTTTCCTTTTAACGTTATTCTAACGCTGTCACATGGATGTCTGTTTTTTTTTACTGATTCAACTTTTCCCCTTCTTGCCGCATAAAAATGGGTTTCCCGGTTTCTATTCCTTCAGTTTTTTACGGGGTTGTTTGGAAGGCTACTTATTTTTGTGACCCTCAAAAAATAATAGAACAAGCTCTGTTGATGTTATACTCCAACAATACTATGTATGTCTGTCGAGAGCTCTGAGATGGTAACGAGCGAATGAACTAAAGGTAATATGCCCATATGCATCGCATGCCGTCCACCCACCTGCATGCACACTTCTCTCGATGATGTCTTTACAACCTCAGCTCCCCACATATCTATGCATCTTAGCTAGCTGGTTCATTCTTCCAATCAAGCTTCTTTTCTACACGCTTTTTTGACTATTCCTTTGTTAGATATAGAGCGTTAAGAAGAACCTTTATCTTCTTTATAGGCTGGTTGGCCTGGGGCATCGACGTATCTCAGCCTCATCATGTGATATTTCTCAAGAGACTCCAAAATATGAGAGAGGAGGGGGTTGAGTAGATCTACTCCACGCTATTAAGCAACTACTTACTCGAAAGCACTCTCTATTCTATCAGCAAGCTTCACATTTCTTTCATTCTTTTTTCTCAGTTTTGAGAAAATGAGAACAGGCATGATTCAGCTGTTGCAGTTGAAATTTTCTCTTTCTGCTTTTCATGATGAAGTAGAGAAAGTCAAATTCTTTCACGCCTACTTCAAACACCTCAGAAAGCACTCTTGCTTCTGATCAGCATTTAAATCTACCTACACTTCTGATGAAAGGTCATGAAAGAACTTTCTATTTTTAATTTTTTGCTTCATGCGATAGAGAAGTTCTGAAAAGCAGAACTATACGTTCTACACTGCTACTTTCTCTTGTGATAAAAGTTGCATTCTTGATCCTTGCGACAATTGCTCAGCGGAGCCAGCGAGAGAATCAGACACAACATTCAGATATGATTCTATTCCAAGTTCGAAATTCAAGACAGAAAGCTAGTCAGTCATGCCGTGGACTGATGTTCTGCTACGCCTAGCTATATGGCCTAGAAATGGAGTATTCATGGCTGCAATTTAGCTCGTTTAGAATGGAGAAAAGTTCAAACTCTATGTTTCCCAAATGGATATGACAATCCAAGCACTAACCCACTATCTGGCAGTTGTTTCAAATCTCCAATGAACTCCATTCCAAGTTCATTGTGTTATGAGAGAAATGTTGGATATACTTCTTTGTTATATGCATTCTCAACGCGCTGTTCTCAGCATTCCTGCCGCAAACAGCCGCAACAAGCAATGCCTGTGAATAAATTCTGAATGCTTACTTGAATCAGGCCCTGTTGAAGGAATATCCCGTCATTCCACAACAAAACAAAATAACACGTAGGTGATGGTAGAAATATAAATATATATATATTCCCCGTCCCCAGCCAAAACTACACTAACTTCCCAACCCCCCCCTTTTCATGGCCCGCCGAGGAATCTATTGAGGAAGATATGGTGGTCCAGCCATATCCATCATAATGAAATGCCCACAATTCACTGGTTCACATGCCAACCTTTAAAAAGGCTTCACAAATCCAGCTGAAATATGTTTATTCTTCTTCAAAAAGAATAATATCATGAGATTGAAGACTATATAAACACACATATATATAGTCCATCGGGATCCACCCGACCCACAGCGGATATTTGTCAGCGGAAAGCTTAACTGAACATATTTCCCGCCAACTTAATCTTGGGGTTTGAAAAAGTTTGCGCCAAACAACTCCCTATCCATTGGATATCACAACGTCATATTGGATTTGTGGCCTTATCTCACAACCAGAAAAGTGAACCTCGAGCCAGCAACTAAAATGGACATGGCTTGACACTTAACTGGCCAGCAAACAAGCCAATGAAATCACAACTCTCTGTCCCTTTCCGAGGCTGGAAGAGATATTCGAAGCTCGCTTCGCCTTACGAAGCCCTTGAAATGAGACGTTTGGGAGTCCATTTCTGCTCCATAACCTGATACCCTGCAAACACGAGGGCGGCAGATTCGCTCCGAGACTGTGGTTCTGCAGTGGATGACCACCCGCTAGCCCGTCTGACGCAAGTGTCCTCTGAGCAGGGTACTATGTGGGCGTTGTCGACGTTTTTCACGGGAGGGTGTGTTGCTAGCTAGGCCTCATTCGCACGGTCAGCGGCAAAAGTTCTACTCCCTGATGCCAATGTGTATCGATATAGACAGTATCATGTTACTGTTTCTCTCTCATTTACCGAATTTATTGCATGATCTCACGTCGCGTGATTGGGTGTTACGAACCAGGGGCTGAATTGAACGCAGCCTCTGCGCCCATCCGCCAATCCCCCCCTGAATGCACTCTGTACGCGAATCCAAGGCTCACCATTGGCGCTTCCCTGCGGACTGGCCGTATTTCTTATTATTCGGTGCATTGGGCTACCTTGGGCTCAGGTCCTACCTGTTTATATTCTCCTCGTTCCCGCCTTTCGTCTGCTTTTCTCTCTTGTTCTCTTCTTCATCTTCTTCTCGTTCCTCTGCCCGTCCCAACTTCACCTTACGCTCGCTTCCCTCTTGTTTCACCGAATCTTTTACATACTTCTCGGATTGAAGGATACCTTCACTACCTTCACTCAGTCAAGGCTTAATGCTCTTTCGTCTATGGAACTATGTTTCGTTCTCTTACTCTCTTCTTCTCCAATTCTGCAGAGTTTTACATCGCCCAGCCTCGCGCAACCTTTCTATTTCGTGTGTTGTGCCAAGCGGACGCCCCCGCCTTACTGTCCACGCGCAGATCGGCCTAATGCACACGGCCCAGCTTGTCTCTTGCTTGTTATTTGCTCTGACTGGGCTTGATCTCCCCTCTCTTCAGCTGTCTTCATACGTTACCTGCTAATTGGCTTCATAGTGCCACGACACGCCATCCATTGGCCCATCCCCTTCCCTGCTCGGTCACGTTACCTGAGTACGCGCTGCCTCAGTGACCTTCTACGCAGGATTCCACTGTCCTTCCCCCGGGCATGGAATTACGTATCTCCATCTGCTTTTGCAGTCCGGGAGTTCCCAGACCAAAAGACCAAAAGCCTGCTTCCCTCGCTGTGCACTTGCAATGCAGCTGGACACGCGCACCGTCCTGGGCGCCATTGTCCCTTTCCTTCAATAGGCTTAGCGTGCTGGCGACCCCCTATGCTTGTGTAGCCCTGGACTGGCTTTGACATTTGATCCCACGGCCGGCAACTGCCAGATGGATGGATATCAAATTTCAAAGCTTCTGGTTGGATAGGGGCCCATCACTCTGCTCTTCTCTAGCACATTGTGCCGCTAGTAGGACGACAAGATGAGAAATCACTTCAACAATGAACCAATTATGATTAAGCAAAAAGCAAAGGTCCATACAAGTGAGGCGCTCATGGTCATTGCGTACTTTTTACCTGGTTTATTCTTTCACGGCTCTTGCCGTTACGATGGAGGAGAATTTGGGAGCGGCCCTTCTCGCAGACATAAATAATGTCCACGTAGCAGAGGGAGAATGGGATCTTCCTCTTTCCTTAAAATTCTCCTCCACAACTTCATCGACGGCATTTTCCACGCTCCCACTCTCATTCTAAAGACTCTAGCATTACTCTGTCATTCCTTAAGATTTCCACGGCCTCTCACTTAGAAATATCATTCCCCCGCTAGTTACCTGAGATGGCTTCGCACTCCAACCCGGTCTCCAGCTGTAGCGGCGTTCCTTCGAGCAACACTCACTCGGAAACGGCTCTACCCTTAGAAGGATCCAACCGGAATAACATGGAGTTGTTAAATAAGACCTTCGATGAAGCCATCGACGAGTCCAGTAACGAGCCCATTAATGATACCATCGACAAGTCTATGAATGACATCATCAACAAGGCCGTCAATGAAGCAATCAGCAAGCTTTCCAACGAACTCATTAACAAACCCATCAAGAAGTTCATCGATCATCTGCTTAATGAGCTCATCGAAAAGTTCATTACCAAGCCGATAAACGAGCTTATCAGTAAGATAATTAATGCACTTATCGAGAAGCTCGTTAAGGATTCCGTCAAAGAGTCCATCAGGCAGTGCATCGGGAGGTACCTCACGGACTCCGTCCAGAAGGCTGTCAGGGAAGCCATGAGAAAGATGACTTAAAGTAGGCCTATCTCTTTTCCACCTTTATTGAGCCTGCTCATTTCGTTATCTCCCAAAGGAAAAAAAAGCTAACCTCGATACAAGCTTCATATCCTCGCCCCCCTGTCTACCGGAGCAGACAGTCTACCCTTCCGTCCGATACTGACGCCTACCGACCTACATGCTGCTATGAAACTGGCTCGCCAACTAGACATTGACATTCGATTTGGTCCCATCCACAATTACAGTCAATAGAGCAAAAGTTTTTGAGCGTTGACGCATCTAGTCCTGTTTCCTCCATCTTCTATTTGATTTCGGGCATACTTGTGCGAATGTTCTATTCATGATGGAATACCCAGTTGTTTGGAAAGCAAATTTCGGGCTTCTTGTTCAGAGCATCGTCCTGTCATTTCCTGCTTTCAACTTCTTTCATCCTTAATTATATGATCCACTCCACTCCTCCCCCCCCCCACCTCAACTAATGGCTCATGATTTATGCCTTTTTCATCTATTCATTTTATTTATTTATTTATTTATTTTATCTTATTTTTTTCCGGGTTCTTGTTCAACACTCCGGTCTACAAAATTTATTAATTAATTAGGTCATAACTACAATTAAAAAATTGATGTTCTGCTAACTCTCCCGCCCTTTCATCTAAAATCATTTACCCACGTAGCTAGAATTATTTTTCCAAGTATTGAAAACAACCCCCGCCGAGTCATACTAGAGTAGGCCTGACGTCGCTGAGGGCTGCACCCAACCGCTGCAGTCCGTCTGCGTCCCTGGCGTCGGGAGCGGCCGCTAACTCTGATATAGTTAGTTAAAAGTTACCGCCCAACTTAAATAAGAGAGTTGGCCAACGCGAGCCTTGGGGAGGGGGGTAACTGACAGTAGTTAGTTCCCGTCAACCTGGTAATCAAGTCCAGCCAAATGGATCTCGCTCGAAGCTTCTTTTTCACAACCTATCGGGTGTGTGTGGGGTTGCACCTGATTGAGACGTGGCGTGCAACCCGAGCTGGAAATTTGTTTCTTTTCTTTTTTCCTGCTTTTGATGCTACTCTCATCGGAATTCAGTCCATAATATGCTCAACTCAACCCGATGCCAAAGACAAAAACCAGTTTCCTGCTTTGTAACTTAATCCAAGGCTGTTCGCCTCGTCAACAAGCCCCGTTCAAGTTGCACAGGGAGCGGGAGCAATTTATGTCAGGTGCAAGTGATTTCCTCTCAGCTTTGCACATGCATTCGCAGATCCTGAAACCTTGGGGCAAGTTTTCTTGCTGATGTTTGTGGATTTTACAAAACAAAGCTCTGATCTGGATGAAGAAGCTTTGGCTTTTTCCTTTTCTCCCTTCCCGAACAGTCCATCATATGGCTGGAATCAAATGCTTGTCACAAATCCATTTGATGATTATATCCTCATAGCCACATATGAGATGTATGCAAGAATCCACCTCCTCCCCGGCCCCGAGACAAGTACCGCATATTACATCCAACCCTTCGACAGAGTGTTAACAAAACAATAAAAGTCCGTTTCTGGCCCAGCGCGAGAGCGGCGGGAGATGGGTGTCGCGCAGGTATTCCAGCTAATTAATTACATTTGGTTCTTGCTAAGATAAATAAAAAAGAGCAAGATAGAAAAGGAAAAGAAGGGAGAAGAAAGAAGTGGAGGTGATTAGGCAAAAGGGGAATGAAATTCTCAATCTTGTCTTCAGGATCACATGTTGTCCATTGCATACCAAACCCTCTGCGCTACTTTCAGCAAGTCCTCCTTTGTGAAGACGAAGTCTGTTTCACCAGGACGAGGATACCGCAGCATCATCTGATGAAAGGGAATTATCAGGTCATTCCCAGTCACCTTCGGCGGTTGGCCATCTTCCCCTCGAGATATCACGATTTCTTGAACTGGTTTGGGCGCAGGGCGGGGATGTTGCCTGGTGGGTGTTCTCTCGGGCTGTTCCCACGAATTAACATAGATATTGCCGCTCTGTCGTTTTATGTCAATTGAAATGGCCAGACGGACATCCCCAGCTGACTGGTGGAGCCACCACGCCATGTCCTGTTTGACTCGCTCTCTTGATTCTGAGAAGGCAACCTCCAATGCAACAGTTGGCCATTGAGTAGATCTTCCTGGAGGAAGCTTGTGTGGAGCCCATGAGCGGTCAGCCTCCTTCTCTCTGACAGGGGTTTTCGTACATGTAGCACCTCGAAGAGAGAGGCTGTCAAGGATGCCCATATCTTCTGCTTTAGCAGCAAGGCGGTACCCAAAGCCTTCTGCGGCCTCTTCATGAGGGAGGGAATGCAGATATAGAAGGAGTATTTGTAAAGGAGGAGAGTAGTCAACTTTTCCTGGGAATTCTTCTTCATGGGCTTTAATTTCGTTTGGAGGGAAATCTGTGAAGATAACAAAGGGGCTTCGATTTTCATCTATGAAGCGTCTATACTCTTCACTTATGACTCCTTGCAAATGTTGGAACCCTGAATATTTGTATTTATGAGTTCGTGGAGGAAGGTCTGTAGGAACAAGTGAGGGTCTTGCATTTTTGCGCTGTTCATCTTCGCCGCCAGTTAACATATGCAGGGGAAGGGGAACAAGTGAATAATTACGGTGTCTTTGTTTATGCTATGATTGAAATTTTGTTGCGTGTTGAAACATGTGGATAAAAAAGGGAAGCAAATGGGGTGGCATTTATTTGTGAAAAGGTATTGATGGAAGATGAAAAATACTAATCATCAGTGAACCTGTGAGGTCATCAATTTTATAGAGTTTGCTAAGATATGCAATAAAACATAGTTTGGAGAAGGTGTATATACTCTAACCACCTCCATAATTCTGGAGAGATAATGAAAGCTTGAAAGCTGAGATAATGCAAATTGTTACCGAGTAGTTATAAGACGAATTTCCCATTAGTCTACTATCTAGGCAACTAACATGCAAGTCATACTAATACTAGTGCTACTTATATGAAATCATGGGTAGGCAATTCATTTGGTGCAGTAATATACCCACGCGCCTCTAAAAGCCGAGCCTGTATCAATTTTAGGAAGCGATAGGTATTATCCAGGACTGGTGTTTGGACACCTTTACCCCTCGCGATCCGTAAGGCGTTACCTAATATTGCTTCCACTTCAACTGGATTCCCCTTATCCACATCAACGAGCATGCTTGGCCGGAACGAGAGCTCAAGCGGCGTCGCCTCAATCAATTCGTCGATAACATCGTTGCCGAGGTCATAGCCATCGGCACGGGCGATTGCTACTATTTCCGCCATGGCAGGCCGGATTAAGCTGTAGTCGCCCCCGAATTGCCTGATCGCTGCACTGTCCAGTTGGGTAATGGCACACATTGGATTGAAGGTGCCATTCCACAGCAGCTTTCGCCATCGGTACAGCACGATGTCGTCAACTCTGTTGATATCGACCGCATTGCTTGCTGTATAAACTGTGGCGAACTCCTTGAGCTTTGCTTGTTCGATTGAAGGGTCCAGGGATGGATTGCGGAAGGCGCCTAGATCCATCCGATCGTGATCGTCGTGGATGACATGGCCATCTCGCTGATGAGCGCCTATGTAACTAGCACCCGAGAGTAGCACGCAGTTGGGAAACTCCTTGATAAACTCCGGCTCGATGTAAATTCCATTTTGGATTAGGACAATAGCGGTATGTCCTGGCGTCACTGCTGGCCGGATTGTTTCTGGAATGTTACATGTTTCAGGGATATTTTTCATCGTGACAACAATATAGTCGAATGGCTGAGCTGGGTCAGCTTTGGGTACCGCATTTACAACTATCTCGCTGCATCAGTCTGGTAGCTCGTTTCCTACTTCTGCGGTAATTCATCTTGGTAGGGCTCATACTTGCGCTGGGCCGCCATGATGCCAATTTCCCATGGTCGATTGAATCAATTGTGAAACCATGCGTTTGGACATGGCTGTAGTTGGACCGTAGGACTGCTGTTACTTTCGCCCGTCCAGATCTTTCGAGGGCTACGCATGCCATCGTCCCCACTCCGCCGGCACCCACAACTAGAACATGGATGGTAGTATTGCTGGAAGATGCCATGGTGAGGGCTTCATTCAGTTCGTGCTCACTATGGGCTGGATAGAGAGGTTGCAGAAGTCAACTAATGTTGGCTGTTTTTCATCAGGAAGCGCAAAGACGTGATGTCGGGAAATGGGAGCTGCACGGTCAGTCGTCGGCGCAACAGCTAGAAGTTGTAAGTTCTGCGATTGGTGGTGGATCCCCGCAATTTAAACACTTTCATAATTTGCGGCTAACTGAATATCAACCGATTTTACAAATTTCAAAGTGAGAGGAGCAAAGGAAAGTTAAGAAGGAAAATGAATACGAAATAACGAAACCAGCGTCTTCCCAGACTTCTTCCTACCAGATCGAATCCAACATAGCGGTTTGAGAGTCTCTAATACGAGTGAAGCCGAAAAATTAGCCAATATCCGAATTTCGGCGCCTTTTCTCCCGGGGAACAGGAGGCAGCCAGAGCACAAAGCCATCAAGATTCATGATGCAGTGCATGGCCAAGTTCAATGATATTACAGTCTTTAATATCAGCACACCAGAAAATAACAAGAACCAATCCCAAGTTTTGCCAATATTCTCCTCGCACACCCGCGCACTGCGCCCTCAGACGGAATGATCCTCCTCAGTTGTCTTTCACCTGCAAGGCTGCAATCAACGTCACCAGGAGTGTAACAGGCATTGAGACGACCGACCGGCAACCATGTGGCTCAAAACGTTCGAAACGATGCATGCTGTGTGTAATTTGTTCCTGACATGCTGTAGTGACACCTCCTGACCACAAGAGCTGCATCCGCACCATCCCTGGGCAACTGTCACAAGAAGCGCGATATAGCTATCCAAGCGTTTTCCAGGACTTTTTCCCAAGCGATGTTAACCAGACCGATGATGCAAGCCTGAGGATGCATTTATCAACTGCGATACTGCTCGTAGGAGCAATTCCTGGCCTTTCGGAGCTTGAAATCCTTTGGCGTCTTCTAAATACGAAGGAAGTAAACTCAGGGGCTGCCTGGCACACGTGACTCCACAGCGATTTCGTTCTACGCGGTGTTCAACACCAAACTTCCCTTTTGCGTAGAGGAGGAGAATATTTGCATCTTTAATTACTACTCGGGTATCGAACGTGCATTCCAAAACAAACGTCTTGTACTGTGGTTAACGCGAGCGGATCCTTTTCATAACCGCTCATCGATGCTCAGCTTCTCGATGGAGTCGAAGTGGAACACGTTGCCGCATGAGATCCAAGCTCTCATCCTCAGCAAGGTGCTCCCGACATTTTGCGAAGACTTTTGTCAGAGCGTGGAGGGCACCAATCGATATCTTCTTGTTTGCCGTAGGTTATCATGGCTTTAGCAATCTCCCCCTTAATCAGGCCTCTTACAGTCGCCAGTGTCATGTTGGCCCAATGGATCTTTCAGTCTAACATTATGCTAGAACTATGGAACGTTGAAATTGGACGTCTTTTAGTCCAATACCACTCTGCCGAGTGCTTGATCAACTGTTCTACCGAGTCAATTGCACTCAAAGCTGTCCAGGGTCAAATTGCACGGGGGCAACCCACCGACAAGGATGACGGATGTGTAGACAGCGCTGTCGACTCCAAGGCAGAATTTATTGATGGCTTACATCACCTTCTCCAAGCTGCCGTTGTTCGGGGATATATGTCCTGCATAAAAGTACTTTTAGAAAACGGTGCTCATCAGCGCGGAAACAGGCCGGGAATAAGGATATTGTATCATCTTGCAGTTTCTAGTCGCAACCCGAACAGAGCGGAAATGCTTCGATTACTTGATGCCCACCATGTGGACGGTCTCGACGCGACTGATCAATATGGGACGAGCCCGCTAGGCCTGGCCATAATTTCCAACGATCTTATCTCCGTGGAGCAGCTCATTCTGCTAGGAGCTCAGGTTTCGCGAACTATTATTCTGGGGCCTCAGCGGGGCCCATTTGCTTACACCGTAGCTTCAAACAACATTACAATGATGAAACTACTACTGGCCAGCGGGGAGGACCCTGCTGCGGAATATGAATATGAAAGCGCTTTTTTTTGTAATCTGTCGACGCTAGGCCTTGCGTTGAGTAACAACTATGAGGGCATGATACAATTGCTTCTTGACAGCGGCTTACCTGTCAACACGCCTGAAAGGCCCATTCAGCCACTAGCCGCTGCTGTCCCCCTCTGCTCCCTCGACAGAATAAAGGACCTTATCGATAGGGGGGCCAAAGTAAACTACCCCGATTTCGATCAAGGCACGCCGTTGAGCCGAGCAGTTAGGTGCAGAGATCTGCCCATCATTCAGCTATTACTTGACCATGGTGCCGAGATCACCTTGGTGGTATGCGAGGAAGCACTACAGAGATATTGTCCTCACGTCGCAACTCTTTTACTGAAGCATCTCGTGAGAAAGGAACGAACGCGAATGAATTGCGCATTGGGACGAAATAAACAATTGGTTTGGCTTCCGCCGTCCTCACCCGACGTGAAAGATGCTGTGGAGATGTTGCTCAAGGCTGGAGCGGATCAGGGTGTTCTAGGAAACATCCAACAACTGCATGACGATGCGATATAGAAATGCAAAACCACGCTGGCCTAATGAACCAGTTTCCTGCCGCCGGATTCTTTTTTTTGGGGGGGGTTCGTCCAGTCCGCTTCAACTTTTGCCGTCCTCCAGGAGATATTCAATTGCGACTGCGGAAGATAGTCCTTTTCACACCTGCCACCTGAGAAGGCGTTATATTGGGCTTTTGCTTTCCTCCTCTTCCCTTGTCTTTTTCTGCCGTCTGATTTCTTTATTGTCTTTTGATTTCTTATATACATGTATATCTTTTACCTAAGACGGATGATATATTACCAACGGCATTTTCAGGCGGGTCTGTCAATCAATAGACTTCAATCGAAAAAGAGGGGGGGCTTAACTACTTTCGTGGATATTTTCTTTGTGGATTAATTTTTTTTTGTTTCCCCTTTTTTCTCATCTAGCCCAGCGACCATAACGCCGCCTTGTCCATAACTACCGAGTAGAGTTACAGAAGATGCGGATAACATTTGTAAACACTGGTAGGCACAGAGCAGATCTTCGAACTTTTTCTTGTGTAAAAAAAGTACACCATCACAGGTAGGTCCACTGTTTCCACCCTTCCAATTGAACCTCCATCTCGCTGTTCGATGGCTTTAATATTATTATAGAAATTTCTCCATACATTTTGGGAGAGTTAAATAATAATGCCCACCAGCCCACACCGTGGACGAGCAGATGGCAATGATTGGAGGAATATAGGCATGGTTCCACGGGTTCAAGGTGCACCTTGCTAGCTCAGCGCTGTTTAGAGCTCGGGGCTTGAATTTCGAGCATGAAGCCACACGTAGGCTCGCTATCTGCTCTGTTCAATCCGGATGGGATCATGGAGTTCAGTATTTCTACGTTTAGAAATAAATGATGATAATGCTGTACTCAATAATCGTAAGAAGAGGAGAAAGAAACTGATAAATATAAAAAAGGAATTTTTTGCCATCAGAACCCGTTCAAAGAGATCCGCACGGCGAAATGCAGATCGTCATTGGGCCTTTTTTGCTTATTTTATTTTGTCTGATTCTTTTCGATTTCTTGCGTTTGATATTTTGTTTTGTTTCAACAAAAAAGCTGGAGGACAATATTATCATTAACGAATTCTCCTCAACTTATGGAGTAGAAGATAACTACCATCCACAGATGCAGCAGACTCTGATATCATCATGTCCATGTCTGTGCAGGCCAATTGAATTATCTTCCGACGTTTTTCCCGCCCAGGTTTCGCTCGGTGACAGTCTGATAGAATGGTCCAGTCGTTCAGCCACTTCCGTTGCAGCAACCAAGGTTTTGAGGAAGATAAATACAATGAAAGAATGTTTGTCCCCTGCCCATGGACGGCGTAAGTTGGGCTATTTTTGCTGTGGCGGCTTGGTTTTGCTGCCTTTCCCTGGGCGAACGCTGTCTCAACAACAATAATCTCCCCAATTGTCGCGGGCTGTGGGGATGATGTGATGTGACGGGGGTACATAACTATCCCACGCTGCTCTGCGACTCTGCGATTTATTTTTCTTTTCTTTTTATTTTCTTCTCTTTTGTTTTCCTTTTCTGCTTCTCTTCCTCTCTCCGTCTTCCCGCAGTCCCTCTCATCTGTTTGTTATTTGCCGCCCTACGCAAATATTTTTTGCCTTCGCGGTGACAGCATGTTCTTTCGGCGGAAGTCACCATTCTTCTTCGTCTTCCTGTAGACGGCTGTCTGGCTGCTGTCTGCCCTGGTATTAGGCACCTCGATTGTCCTTTTCATCTTCTCGAGAGGATTCTGAACCATTGCTCTCTTCTAGACCCATCATCACTATAGGTGTTGCCAGTTACAAGCGTGATCCCAAATAACGTTAGATAGAGTCGCATCGCTGTTCTTCCACAGCGGAAACCCACTTTTTTCGCTCGTCCCGCCGCCGTCCTCCGCCCCCCGCCGCTAGGAATTCCGCCCTCTGGCCTCCTGCAGCTATTTTGCGCGGACTTGCCCACGGGAATTTATCTCGATTTGATATTCGACGGCATAGTGTAGCCCTGCAACATCCTACAGCATTGTACATCGAGTCCTGTGCATCTAAATATAGATAAATTTCCCGCCTTGCGGAGCTACGAGTCTATCTAGTCCGTTCCCGCCCCCTTTCAATATAATCATGTCGACCACGTCGAACAAGGAACCGCCGATTCCTCTGGCCCTAAAGACTTCAATCGACCCGAGTGCTTCACATCTATCACCCCTAAGCCCCGTATCTGCGCTAACACCCCCCTTAACGCCAATAACTCCCACTGATATTCAACCATCCAGCGGTGGCCAAATCACGCAAGATGAACAATTAGCGGTTCAGAAGTCGTCGGATGGCGGGCAGATTGAAGGGGAGCAGACTAAATTGCCAAAACAACCGCTATTACCATTGGAATTTGCCCATGACCTAGAACTCCAGAGGGATTCAAGAGGCAATCTCATTGAATACGGCAGCGGAGTTTGGAGTGTTGTGTACAGCGCCACATCCCGCTGGATTCCCACAACACAAGACTCGCCGCTAACCCCACCCCCACGACATGTATCAACGTCGACTTCTTCTTCAAACTCTAATCTTGCCGTCAAGGCACCAGTGCGGCGGGATGCACATTCCATCCTGCGCGCAGAAGCACGACTGCTTTCGCGCCTCTGCAGAATCCCTGGCGCGGAGCATTACATAGTCCCCTTCCATGGGTTTATATCTGCATCCCATTCCCTTGTCCTATCGGCCCTCCCACTTAGTCTCTCAGCATATATCAGCAGCCAGGCCGTCTCTGCGCGCCAAGTGTTCTCGACAAAAACGATGTTTGATCCCGTCCTCGGCATGCCCCGGTGGCTCACGCTCGCAAGGGCGCTGGTCCGCGGCCTGGAATGGCTGCACTCATGCGGCCATGTTGTCCATGGCGACATCAAGCCGCAAAATATACTCCTGAGACCTCTACGAAAACCAGACAGCGATCGCGCCAAGGGAGAAGAGGATCTGTTTCCATACGAACCCCTTTACATAGATTTCACATCCTCGTACGACCCATCGACCCCCATCGAACCTAGCCCACAGGGACCCAGCCCCTCGCTATCGGCTTTGACACCGCCCTTTGCAGCACCGGAACTGCTCACCGTCCAATCTCTAAAGGCCACCGACGTGGTGCAATCGATGGGCTCGGACGTGTTCTCCTTAGCGGTCACGCTGCTTGCGGCTGTCACTGGCGACTTGCTGCTGTATCCCGGGTCGAGCAATATGCAGCGGTTAGCCATGTCGAGGGAGGGCCATCTGGTGCTGGACCATGTTAGATCTGGCATGCATGGTTCGAGGTTGCCTGTGGGGGGTGTTGTGGACAAGATACTCTCCCCGGCGGTGGTGAAGGATCCGGAGACCAGAATTAAGCCGGCTGACTGGCTCCGGATGATTGATGATGTTATGGTCTCCGAGGGACTGCGAAAGTGACATGTTTACCCCCTCGTTTATTTACTTTGTTTTTCCTTTAACTCTTGATTTTCGCTTCTTCGAAACCATGCTTGTTGCTGATTGATAGTCAGCAAGATGAGAGAAATAAAGGGGGAATAAAACAAAGATAACCAAGCGGTTCTGCGTCAGGAGAGAGTGGCAGCTAGGGTAATTTTTGCGTGTTACTCGCAAGTTATCCTCCAATGTCCGTTCCTCAAACTAGAATCACAATGCTGTTATCTCCTCTACTTTACATGTATGGTTGACTTATTTCCATTTCCTAATTCTTTTCTACGCATACCTGTATTAACTTCTCTGTACAATTATTCCTTATTCCTTTATTTCTTTAATTCCTTCCTTCCTTTCTTCTTCCCTTTCCTCTCTTCTTCCAACGTTCTTCGTCACATTCTTGCTTCTTGTTACCTTGCTACACATTACTTGCTTGATGCATAGTTATATTCTTCATGAGCGATGGTGTTTTATTTCTGTCGGCTGACGTTCCTACAACCCAACCCGCCTCAGAAATGGAGTTTGTACTTCTTCCTTTGTTCCTTGCTGGGAAAAGATGGGTAAAGAATAAAAAGCAGCTCTTGTTGTTTTTGTCTTTATTTTTCTATTAATTATTCTTTTTTATTTTTCATTTTTCATTTTTCATTTTGCCCCTTTCTTAACTTTCATCTAATTCTACTACCAATGTCACTCTATCACGGACAATTCCCTTCGATGATAAATTTCCTCTCTGCACCGCTTAAGGCTTCGCCAATCATGCAAAGAGAGCTGTTCACCCTCGTTTTATCTTCGCCCTTCACTTTCTTATCCTTAGCTACCTGTGTTCTTAAAAGCACCTGACCATACTCTTTAATCCGTAAACCGCGGTGTCTTAAAATAGCCCCTTTTCATTTGAGAAGAACAGGATAGGAATTTCCTGTCCTGTGCAATTATCTTGCATCCATTATTATGTTAGAGCTTTCAGTTGTGTCTCGGTTGCTATATGAATTTTCTTCCTTTTTTATTTTTAATGGGCAAATATCAAATGAAGCCCTGACGCCAAAACCCTGGGTGGCAGCTCCTTCATCTGAGCTGTAAAGTTCGATACACACGGCAAGATGTTGCCTCATATACCATGGGACCAGTTCTTTCTTCAGACGGGTAAACGGGGTCCATCAATGTTTGTTGATCTCTGATTTCTGTTCAAATGAAAATACGGAGTGTGCATTAACATTCATTTGTTCATTCATTCATTTGTTCATTTGTTCATCAGCAATTTTCGTGCCAGTCTTTTCCCCAAAACAAACACTATCCATTCATTACCAATGCATATTTTGTTGCAAATAATTTCATTAGTTCTTGCTGTTGTTTTCAAGTTCTATTGGATTCTTTGGCGCATACCATTCTTGCGAGAGGGACTATCCAACCTCGAGAGGGCCTCAACTGCCGTCAATTCCTCTCCTGGTTAGGTGTCTATCTATCTAAATATCCTATCTAAACACCCACAAGCGGGCGAATTGTGCAGAAAACACTCCCTCAAAGGTGTAGCTACACTTGAGTTAAACACCAGGGTCAGCTGCATGCTCATGCCAATCGCAGCGTCTCGCAATTCAAACCCCGTAAACTATGCACAATTCCTCCCAAGATATTAGCAGCAGCCACAAACACATTCATTTCCCTCCTACTACATCAACCGCACCAAATCAGCATTCACGCCCCCTAACCGCTCCAGCCCACCACATATCCCCAATTCCGGCCTTCTATCTCTACCGCGATAATGGTGTCGCCGTCCCACTCGTCCCGCTTGATGAGCTTCCCCCTTGGCTCCGCATTGGGCGGGAAGACTGGTTTAACCCGGAATGGCAGCAGTATATGCGTCCTGTTAGCGACGATCCCACCATCCGAGTTGGCGAGTATGAGGTGTTTGCTACGTGGGGTGGAGCTGTGTACCAGCTGCCAATGTGGAAATTGATGGCAGTTCGGGGGGGCAATGGTTGTGATGGGGCTGCGACTGGGACTGAATGGGAGGGAGGAGAAAGGGGGGAGGATATTGTGCAGCACTTGGATCGAGGAGGGGGTACTGACTACAGGGGTGATGAAACGATGATTTACAACTGCTGGCTAGATGGCAAAGGAGTCTCGCCCCCGTGTACGGCGGGAGGGAGTGGTCGTGACAGACACGCTGTTCGTGACCGCGATGAAGAGCCAATGCCAATTGCAAACAATGAAGTCAACCGAGAGGGAATTGCACGGAACGTCCCAGATACTCCTCCCTCGACACCAATAGGCGGCCCTTCCAGCAGTGCATGCGATGGCGGAGCCGTCGAGAGATCCTCATGCCTCAGTCGCCCCCTCTCCCCCAACGGGCATAACCACTGTTACCTGCATTGTCCTCAGTATCAGCAAGATCCTCGTCCTCCTCACCAACAAGCAGCGATGCCATCTCCACCGCCTGCGGGACCGCTCGAACTTTTTCGCCCATTGTCAAACAACAGCTGTAGCAGCACTGGGCAGAACCCCTTATGCTCCCTGGCAAGCAACACAGATACAGAAACCAGCGTGTCATCCTGGGATTCTTCGGATATTCCTCATCCTGCTTTTCATGTCCCTGGTATACCACGGGCGCCATTGGGATTAGGGTTAACGCAGTCTGCGCCGTCCCATGTTTTCTCAGCCATGCATCATAGGCATATTCCACCGTGGCTGAGGAACAGGGCAGATGGGGATGGTTCAATTTGCTCTGTTTAGGTGTCGAGATGCAATATAACGGAAATGGGTGACATAGCAGCTTTGGGGGAAGGAAGGTAGGTGGGTGGGTGGAACGGATGGGAGAGAATTGGTGGTGGCAGTTTATTCGTCCGACTTCTCTTTTTCGTTCCTATGCGTTGACGGAGTCTCTTGAATTTTTGGAGTTGATAGAGTAATGCGACCTACTGTCTTTCATTTAGCTACGCCGCTGTTTTCTTCTTAGTTGTTCGTTTGATTTTCCTCTGAGTGTTGTGTTGTGCCTCTTGTGACAGGAAAGGTGCGCTGAAAAACACCCTCTGTTGGAAACTGGTATCAATCATTCTTTGTGTGTGGATTTATGTGGCATTTCTGGTTGCTCTCGCATTTGTAATTTTTACAGCTTTTTGTACCTTCCTTGCTCTCTCATTCTCTTGAGATTTCCACATGCATTCATTCCTTTTTGTGATGGCGAGTTTAGAGACAGATTGATTCTTATGAAAAATAGCCTTGAACCTATACAATGGGATGCGTTGCATAACGGCATGATGTCAGATGCGGGAGTTTATTAGGACTTTCATATCCCATGTTTCTCGGCCTGATTTCAATTTTAGTTGCTCTAGAGTCTAAGAGATAGAAGAGGCAATCGGTGACACTTTATTCTTTTATCAGTTTTATGATGGGTGGCTAGCATAATGAACAACCTGCTACACCATTGAGCCCACGGTGTTTGAAGAAACACTCTAAAATTAAGCTTATTTGGGGTTGCAGCAAGGGTTCCCGCAGACACGAGAAGGACCCACTCTGAACATCCCGCCTTGCGGTTTGTGCGCCACTGTTGCTCCCGGGCGTCCGGGAAATGTTTCACGAAAACTTCGAGGAAATTTCTACTAGGCTTAATTCGTTAACGTCTATTCTAAAAAGGATAAATATTGTACAAAGGCATTAGGTCTATATATACACTGTGTAAATAGCATGGTGTTTGGCATGGCAGCATGATGAAGAGAGGTCGGAGAATTTGTCGCTGCCTATTTTGATGACATTGACGGGCTACACTTTTTATGCGAAGCCCGTCGTGAAGGCTTCCCCGTCCATCCGTTTAAGTCGAGCCCCGCCAAGAACTTTATATATGTCTTCTTCACCCTCGAAGCCGCTCGACGATCCTTGCCATTCGACGATTATATCCCACAAGACGGAGGCAGGCAAATGTCGGACCTTGACTGAACTGAAGCAGTTTTCATCGAATTCTGCAAGTTCCGGCGCCACGGCTTGGATGGGCTTGGTAACATCAACAGTTTCGGTTAGGGATATCAAACGCTTCATTTTTATGTTTGAATCGACCATTTGGAGTATTTTCGGCTTCGCGAATGGGGCGAGGCTGGGGATTGATTGGGTCAAGCTGGACATCGAGCGGTCAGGAAACATTGGGCGTAGAATATCGCCAATAGATCTTTGGCTGTGGGTTGTTACCGTGCCCATAAGGTGGCGGTAGGCTCGAATCATCAAATGATATTTGTGAAGCGTTTTATTTTTGATGTGCTGTTGTTGGGCTTGGAGGATGCTTGAATTGGGATTCGGCTGAAAATCGATGAGCGAACACATGGCGTTGGGCGTAAACTCGTCGGAACCGACATCAAAAGGTTCATACGGACGTCTATCCCAGAGCAGGAGAGGCTGCTCAGTGCCAGACCGAATGCCATCGAAGCACATTCGTTCTTCCATAAGTGCATCGAAGCGTGCCAAGGCGACGCTGTTGCGCGAGCTGAGTTGGTCTTCAATTTCTAATAACTCCGCATGAATTTGCTTTGCAAGTTTGAGTACTTCTGCTAGGGTCGGTGATTTGGTCTGTAGCATCAAAACCAGTTCAGCTTCTAGCTGCTCAATCCGTATTACTTTCGGTTCCGCTCTTCTAAAAAGGGTCTCATCTCGATTCTCGTGGATGAGACGTCTATGCAGAATTTTAACTTTGCCATGATCTGATTTATCGTTCGCATCAATACGATTAACGCTTTTCAAAGACGGTCTTCCTCTCCGTGCGGGTGTCCGTAGGTCCGGAAGATTGGGGTTTTGAGTCAGTTCAATATACGTGTCATGCCATGGCCGTTTCGGTCGAGGCACATAGGATCCATGCTTTGGGTACTTCCCCGCGTCTGGGGCGAGCTCCGGAGGCCTAGCATCGCGACCAGGAGGAGTAACGGTGCCGCTCTCCTTGGATCGGGTTTCAACTTGCTTTCTACTTACGTCCAATGTTGAAAGCCCTTTCTGTGAATGCCACAACTCACGGGCGGAATCACCAGCGACTTCAGTTATATCTGTGCAAGCAGCCTCTGCAATGACAGCAGATCGCCTCCGCCTAGAAACTATCCTAGGCAATAGTACTTCCGCATCATCGGATGAGAGGAGCGCGATCATCCGTACTAGCCCATATCGATGAAACAATGTCTGGTCAAAACACGCCTCAAGATATCGTAGTAGAAGAGTGTACGTTTGCCCGTATTGCGGCTTCACAGTCATATTAGCCAACACTAGTAGGCTGTCATTCGTAGCACATCCACTGCCTTGAGACCAAACAGGTGGCCGTTTGGTTTGTTCTGGCAGGTGTCCTTGAAGGAATATATCATCATAGGTTTTAAGGTCTAACGGGTCCCAAGGCAAATGTTTGTAGGTAGAATCTTGTTCTTCGGTCAAAGGTTTTAGAAATGACTGGTAATAGTTGGTATTGGGTTCGATTAAAAGATGACGTCGGGGTTTAAGATGGCTATGTAGTTTTGCTGAGAGTAATCCCGCGCCAGGGAAAACGTCGATGATATCGCATGAGGAATGCTTCTTCAACGATGGGCCTAGTCGTTGTATAACATCGTCTATATACATGGCAGTCGAGTTAGCTTCGAACCATGGAGAATCGCAGGGCAAACAAGGCCATGTTAGGCCTCAGATGAGAGCTATTATGTGAACTTACCGCAGAGTAACGAGCTAGCAATGTGAGATCTAGGCTGGTTGAAGGAAGGTGGCCGTTTGGCCATTACGGTCGAAATTGCGGATGAAAAGACATTGGTAGAAGGGAAAGGCGCCTTCGGTATGACTGATGCTGGAAGTGCTGGCATTTGGCATCGCGCGGCGCAAACAGGAAGTCAATCGCGATCTTGAAAATGTCAAGGGTCTTGTGGTGTGATCAGGACAAAGTTATAAAGAATTAAATAAATATATACACATAATAATAAAAGAGCGAACAGAACCCAGCCTTTTGCCCGGATGAAATATAGTGAACCGTATCAACGTATGGTGGAGTGAAGCTCGCAGCCATTGAAATCACCAAAAAGTTGAAGCCGAAGAAGTTTCTCCTTTAGGAAAATCCGGCCTTGGCGCCCGATGACATCGCCAACAAGCTCTGAAGGTCCCTGAGAGGCTGAATGGAGCTGCCTATATATATATATATATATTATATACTTCCTCCTCCGTCCAGCGTCAACCGCCATGGACGACGGGGACTACAGCGACAGTATAGGACTTCTTCACTACGGAGACTTTATAACCTAGTAATTACAGGCAAACGGAAATATGCTCTTGTGTTTTATCTCATGCCAGAATCGCCGTCATTCAACGCCCAATCCACCCCGCGCCTGGAAACTGCCCACCACCAATCTCTAACTTTGATAGCTCAGTCGATGGACCACATGCCACCGCTTGCATTCTCTCGGAAGTTGTTATCTGCGTGAATAACAAGCGCCTCTCATGCTATATCTATCCCGTCCAGTCAGAACTTCCGAGGACAACAACGTCAGCCCAGACCATCTACCCCGCTAGACAACCCGAAAATGCTACCACCTTTGAATGTCGAGCAGATTGCTCGACAAGCTGCGGAATTCGAATTTGACCCCTTTTCTCCATTGCGCTACTGGATACGAGCAGCCGGACTACTTATTAAAGAGGTGAGCATATGTCTTATATCGACCTTGTGCATTCCGCGACTGACTCATTTCCCGCTTCCAGGCAAGCATCTACGAGCGCGAGGGAAACGACCAACAGGCCTACCTTCTACTCTTTAGGCACGCACAACTAGTTCTCTCCCACATTGCAACCCATCCTGATGCACGACAAGAGGATAATCGTAAAGCTGTGGCGGCTGCGAAACGGGAAGTCCAGAGAAATCTCAGCAAGCTAGAAGAGCTAAAACCGCGCATCAACAAGCGCTATGAGCGTTACGTACAGCTTCTTCGCAGCAGAGAGGCTAGGCGAACGGCACCTCTATTAGGGAATGATGGCATTACAACTACGAACGCCCCGATTGATCCCGCGTTGGCTGGTGTCGCGGAGCCTCTGGAAGCTGCTCAGAACAGAGATTTAGCTGTGAAACTTGCCCAGAGAGAATTCAGTCGAAGGGCAACCGCTCGAACGGCAACTCAACCTGAGGACCTGTACGCGAAAGGCATAGTAGCGACATACGGGGTTGAAGGCTTCCACCACAGGCCTAATGATGAGCCAGCAGACGACCTGAGTCGACGCCTCCAGGATCTTAGATCCAAGGTCGTAAGGAACGAAAGGACGACCGGCAGACCGCTCTCACCTCCGTATCGCCCCGTTTCAAAGTCCCACAATCACATACAAAGGGCGCCTAGCCCCCAGCAGCGTGCTGACCTAGGGCAAGCATCCAGTTATAAGTACCCGAGTGTTCACCGCCAGCCGTCTTCTGATGTCTGTCAACTACCTCCGCCTGTGCCTAGTAAGGTGGAGCCTGTAGCATTTGACTCAGTTCTCCCTCCACAACTCCCTGCCAAAATTAAACATCCTATTCCTTCACATTTAGAGTCTCCTGCGAGCACGCCGCTTCCTGGACTGATATCTCCCCCAATCCCGAACAAAGTATTGCCTTCTTCGTCCCCGCCGTCCACAAACGGCAGCATAACACCAACAACGGATCTTCACCCATCAACATTTACGTTTAAACCGTCAGCCTATCTTGAAAATGGCACGCCTCTGAGAACGATCTTCATATCTCCTGACCTCCGAAAACAATTCCTTCACCTCGCCTCCCCAAATACCCAGCGCAACCTTGAAACCTGCGGTATCCTTTGCGGAACATTAATCTCCAATGCCTTTTTCATTTCCAAGCTTTTAATTCCCGAGCAGGAATCAACATCCGATACCTGCGAAATGATCAACGAGTCAGCTATTTTCGACTATTGTGATTCCGAGGACCTAATGGTTCTCGGCTGGATACACACTCATCCAACACAGACGTGCTTCATGAGCTCGCGCGATTTACACACGCAGTCCGGCTATCAAGTAATGTTAGCGGAAAGTATTGCGATTGTTTGCGCACCGAGCAAGGATCCAGATTGGGGTGTGTTCCGGCTGACGGACCCACCAGGATTGAAATGCGTGCTTGCCTGTACGCAACCGGGACTGTTCCACCCGCATGCAGAGTCCAACATATATACCGACGCACTAAGACCGGGGCATGTCTTTGAGGCTGAAGGGTTGGAGTTTGAGGTTGTGGATTTCCGTCATTGAAAATGACATAATTCCCCCTTTTTTTTTTATGGTTAACTTTATTTTTACCTTCTTACTTGACAAAGAATCTTTTCAACCCCTTACGCATCGATGTGCTTTGGCGCTGTACGTTTGCATGATTCAACGACATTGTATGACTGCCTGGTTACTCCCGCATATGCATAATGCTTCTATAGTAGTAGACTTCACTTCCAAGTAATGGACGGAGCGGAGTAGACAGGGATTTTCTATTGTTTACCAACCCTCTCCTTTTATATCGCTGTGGTACTATTTATTTTACCTTCTAGTTTTCCCTAGACTATTACAAATTTTACCATTTATTTTGAACCCTTGTGCGCGGTTGGGGTGCTATCTACCTCGATCGCTAGTCACTACTTGCTTAACTACTATAAAGTGTATGGTCAGGTATTACTTGATCATATTTTTCTCTTTCCCGCTGGGGTGTAGGTTGATATGCACATATCAGTTTCAGCTCCTTAAGCATGATGCCAATCAGCATTCTACATGTAAGTTGACAACCGAATATGTGAGATGAACTTGTGTATATTATGCTACCTCTTCCGGAGAACATCTACTACTAAGTCTGTCGATTATGTGTCACTCAAGCGGTATATCCGTGCTCCTAACACCAGCGCAGCTAAAACGCGAACAGGCAGGTATAATGATGTTATTCTGTCGTACAGCGACCGGATGTTGACTTCTCAAAAACAACAAAGAAAGTACCGACATCAACATTTTCTAGTCTGGGGATATATACATGCACATAGTCTGTAGAAGAAGCCCAAATAGCCCAAATTGACGTCAGAAAATGTCAAAAGATCTTGTTTAAAATAAAGACACTTCCAATCTCTTTATTTTTCTTTTTGTAAATTAGCTATTGGCAAAGTTATACGACCAGTGAGCTGGCGCGACACGAACGCTTTTTGACCCATCGGTCACTTCCAGGAGGATTATATTTCGCCTGGCCGCTTTCGAGCCACCACGTGTGTTCTCGCTTGTTTTTTGGCTGCGGCTGTCTTGTCGTTTCGTAACTAGGTATCGTAACTAGATACATTTATTATAGGCAAAGTCGGTCGGCCTTTGCACCCTCGTGACAGGTGCTACTAATGGTCCATGTCTTGGGCAAATGCTGGCACTGACGAGGAGAAATCTGGATAACTGACTTCAGGATCGGATCACCTTCGCCGCTTTTAACATAGAGTCTACTGATACTCCAGGTCCGCCAGAAAGTGTGTTTGCCCACAAATCATCTGGGATTCTTTCGGATTCTTTTATCAGCCTCCAGTTGGGGCTTTGTTCCACTTTAATCCATTTGAAATCCTGTACCTGATCCCAGAAGTTTGGTTGGGTGCCATCTAAGGATTTCGGCGCCTATATAAAATTGCGTGATTAGTCTAGGCGGTCCTTAGGGTCATGGGGTTCTAATTTATTACATTGGGATGGGGCAAGAGAAAGCGGACGAGGCGGAAGGCACGTGGAAGGCAAACATACATAAATTTCAGGGATTTTACCGAATCGGATATCGTTGCAGTCTTCAATGATCGGTTTGCTAGAACAGGTTAGGTAGACATCTACATCCACGCAATCGTGCATGCGGAATTGATGGCAGTAAATCAAGATTGTGCTGTTATTGACTCCCGTAATGTGCGCCGGGCCATTCACTTGTCCGCAAAGGAGGAGGCTCTCGGTAACCCCATTTATGACAAGGCCAGCAAATGGTCGCCCATCCGTGGTGGAAATGGTCATATCCACAACGCAATGCTGTAGTGACGTTATCGATGCAGGTACGGTGCCATGCGATGCAGATGCTGGTAGCACGATATGGACACCGGTCTGGGAGCTGACAGAAATGGATGAGGCAGAAACGGAGGTATTGGGATTATCGGTGTCCGTTTTAGGTAACTCATTAGATTTCTCAGATGTTTCAAGAGATTTTGAAGCCTGTTGTTGATGAGGAGGCATGCGATCGTTCAAGGGAGTTGAACATGAAATTGGTGATGGGTTTGCAGACGACTGCAACGAGTTATCATTGGATCGGTATCCAGGAATGTGTCGACGACCCTGCGCCGCTATCTCAGCAGCATCTGCTAAGGAGATAGCAGAAGGGTTCTTGCGCGCGGTTTTGAAAGAAAATTTAGATCGCGGCGCAAAGCTTGCTCGTACTTCGGCGAGCTTGTCCTGCAGAGCTTTTATCGCCTAAAAAGTGTAAGAAGGGAGCATAAAGCACGCTAAAAAAACAGCACGCAGATTTCAACAAATTGCATACGAAAGCAAAATCACAAAATTTGTTGGCCGCGGTGACGTACATCGGCATATATCCGCTGGTCATATGGAGGGATAGAAGCTGACGCATCTTTAACTTCGCTCGAGAGCCGAGCAATTCCCGCTAGACAATGATCTATAGCATCAGTGCGCTCCCCTCCAATTAGCGCAGTGTCACCTAGACGGTCCATCTGCTCCTGAAGGGCTAAATATCCATGTTTCCGTTAGCAAAGGACGACATATATCGTGATGATTGAATAACGTCAAAAACCCCACCTGTAATCTCATGTTGAAAATAGCGGAAGAAACGGTCCTTTAATGATATCTCAGTTTTGTTCCGCGAAACAACCTCATTGGGTATTTGGTTTGCGCCAGAGGGCTCTGGTGAGGGCATTTTATATCCTTGCGAAGAACGATCTTCTGAGGATACGGAGCGATGGTGCTGAGAAAATCGATATATGGTATAAATTGGTAATGGGAAGATGGAACACTCCCCAGCAGTACTTAATGTCCTTCAAATCAATGGGGCACCAGCTGTTCGTTTAACAGGAAACCGTCGGTTACGGAATATTCGGGGATTTCATTGTCGCCTGAGACTGTGAAAAAGCCAAGTATAGCAAAGAGCGATGGCGTGGAGACAGGGAAATATCCTAGCCTGAGAGAGGCGGCAAGATATTATGCCTAGGTGATCCCGCAGAAACACTGTGGACTCAAGCGGTACTGGAGTGATGTTGACTATGATATCAGGCTAGTTACCCAACGAAAGGCAAGGTAGATTCCTTCTATCTGCTTGTTTGCCGTTGAAGTAGGACGAAAGTCATCCATCAGCTCGGGTGTCCCGTCTAGCGCTGTGCATATATTCGATCTGAGTCGATGTTGAGTCCATTATTCCGATGCGGGGAGGCGGCTGCACGTGACATTCAATGTTTGACACTTCAACAAACAAGAACGTTGGACTTTTAAGTTTGTGTTTCGTTCCTGAACATCGCTGCAACCGCCATTCTCTTCGGGAATCGGGATATTATTCATATCTGGACACCATGCAATGCAGACGCATGGCGCGGGTGGGGTGGGATCTGCCGGCAAAGACCCTGACTCTCGGAAAGCGACAAGAGTCCGACAATAAGCCTTCACTATTGTCGATGCGTTATTCAGGCATGCTTATGGCAGGGAGGACGGCAAATCCTCTTGGTCTTTTTGTGATACGTCACCATAGGATCTAGATCTGCCAAGCGTTTATGATACAGTCTACTGATTGTAGAGATGCTGCTGCTGTTGAATCTTGATTATTCAGTTGAACCCGTTTTCACACCCAGTTAGGCCGACTCGGATCGTTACGAATCTGCGTCGAGTCTTTACCACCTATTTTTTACATTCGCGGAATGTTGATCTAATCTCGGCCCCTGGGACCAGGATCTAATCTCGTGTCTTGCAGTCCAAGACAAGATCGTCTTTATCTGCGGTGCCTTGATTTCTTCATGCGCAGCGTAGGGATTACCGGCCAAACTTTAATTGAAAACCCAGTTGATGTGCTGGTCATTGAGCAGCGGGCTTGGTTTCCAGAAAAACCCTGCGCGCTTCTCGACTGAATCAACCTGCTTTCGCCCTGACCAAATTACCCAATGGAAACGAAATGCAACGCTACATGCTAACGCTTTTAGATTCCGGGAATTTAATATGAGTTTCTTATTAATTTCCTCTTTCCTACGGAGTAGACCTGCCGCCAAACACCCAGACGCTAGATCTGGATATGGGTGCTGCGTCCAATCTCTGTTTGTCGCTGGCTGAATGTTGGCACCCCTTTGCCGTCACACCTTTCTTCCAGATATTAACTGGTGTTATATCTTGTGCCTCGCTGTACGACGCATATGGTCGCATTAAACGCTCCATTAATACTCTGGGCTATTAAACCGCCAAGGATTCCTTGTTCAAGCTGGACGCGGAATGGGTTGTTCCCAGTTCTGCTACATTAATTCACTCTGTACACATTCCAAGGTAATAATGCCCCTTATCCTGCTTGTATCGTTTAAAAGGGCCTCCAGACCCTCTCCTCTCCTCACTGATGACCGAAAGTTGCATCAAATTTACGCGGCTCCTTTTTCCGCGGACATCTCTTTTAACATATATTATCCGACCGGCCAGTCTGTCATTTCCGAATGCGCTCTTTTCTCTTAGGCTTCATTGGAGCCTCCGCGCTGATCTTACCCGCTCTCACTTTCCCAGACCCTTTGCCTGCTAGGTGTGATGTAGTAGAACGGCTTGCTTCCGTTCCTCTAGGGTGGACGAAACAAGAAGCACCTCCCCCAAATACCCTTATACAATTTCGCCTTGCTGTTACGCAAGAAAATGGATGGCTGTTTGAACAAGCGGTTCTCGATCTATCCACACCCGGACATCCAACTTATGGTCAATATATGAAGCGAGATCAAATCCGGCAGTTCCTGAAACCATTACCGCAAGTGTCAGAATCAATTTTGTCATGGTTGGAACAAGGAGGTGTTTCCAAGCCGGTGATTGCGGACCATGGCAACTGGGTCAATTTCAAAATTTCTGTCGCGCAAGCAGAAAAGCTGCTTCAAACGAAATTCTTCTACTTTTCTAACTCAGCTCGCGGCACTCGCATAATTCGAACGCTGGAATACTGTGTTCCCCCTGAAATTTTCCCTTATGTCCATATGATCCAGCCGACGACGAGATTTAGCCAACTCCTGCCCGAAGCCACTAGTATGAGCGCTCTTCAGCTTGGGGAACCTGATGAGCCTTATCCCGCAGTTAACTGCAGCCTTTCTGTTGCTCCAGCATGCATTCGGGAAATGTATAACATGGGCGATTTCATGGCTACCCCAGATCCTCGCAATAAGCTCGGAGTTTCGGGCTATCTTGAGCAATACGCAAGGTACAGCGATTTAGATCTCTTCTTTGAAACGTACGCGCCGGAATTAAAAGGATCCTCTTTTGGTGTGGCGTCCATCAACGGCGGGTTGAACCTACAAAACTCGAGCTTGCCGTCAACGGAAGGGAGCCTGGATATTCAGTATGCACTAAGCCTTTCCAACGCTACCACAGTATATTATACCACCGGGGGACGTGGCCCAATGGTTCCTGACCTCGATCTCCCTGATCCAGTTGCCAACACAAATGAACCTTACTTAGACCAATTGCACCATTTACTCTCCCTTCCAGATGCGGAATTACCAGCCATTCTAACGACTTCATACGGTGAAAATGAACGAAGCGTGCCGGAGAAATACGCAAATGCAACTTGCAATTTGTTCGCGCAGCTAGGTGCACGCGGGGTATCAGTAATATTCGCCAGTGGAGATTTTGGACCGGGAAGTGCCTGTCAATCTAACGATGGGAAAAACACAACGCGATTCGACCCCGTTTTTCCAGCTGCCTGTCCTTTCCTAACATCCGTTGGTGGGACACAAGGCGCCAACCCCGAGACTGCCGTATACTTCTCCTCAGGGGGGTTTTCTGACCGATATTCCCGCCCGGCATACCAAGACGAAGCAGTTTCAGCATATTTGGATAATCTAGGCGACAAATGGGAAGGACTCTATAACCCCTCAGGTCGTGGTTTCCCGGATGTCGCAGCGCAGTCGGCACAATTTCACATTATTGATCACGGGAAAATGATGTATGCATCAGGAACGAGGTTTGTGACATTCAATTTCCAGCCCCTTTTCCCCACCAACTCCCCGCAAAGTTTCCTTAGACTCCACCCCTCTTCCCCCGCTTCAACCTCGCGCCCCAAAGGTCAACCTTGCAAAAACCCGTTATCTAACCAACCCAACAGCGCATCTGCACCCGTATTCGCGGCAGTTGTAGCCAATCTCAACTCTATCCGCCTCGCTCAAGGGAAACCCGTGCTTGGATTCCTCAATCCACTCCTATATGGCCTTAAGGGTGTAGGTTTAAACGACATTGTCGAGGGTCATTCCGAAGGATGTACCGGCATGTCCAAAATGTCTGGTTTAAGTGCGCCATACATCCCCGGAGCCGGGTGGAATGCGACGGCTGGATGGGACCCTGTGACAGGCTTGGGTACGCCAAACTTTGCATTGCTCGCAGAAATCGTGGAAAACTTATGAGGACGTTTAAGATCACTCCTTTTTCTATTTTCTTTATTTTCTTTCTTTTTAATTGCTGCATATTTCTTTTCTTTAAACGTCACAACATCGCATCGGTTTTCTTTGACTTGGATTAGAGTGGCGCTAGGGGCAGGAGTCAGTCTAGCATATTACAATTGCATTTTTCTGTGGTGGAAAAAAGAACCTTAGACATAGCCAGGATCAAATTCCCAGGCCGGCATTGAGCTACATTGTTGCATTAATGAGCTTGAAATCATAGCAAATGGTTAAAACCGCACATGAAACGCCGCGTAAACGGTGCATACATAAAACATAATTTATACTTTGAAGGTCCGGGCAGGTGTAAATAAACAAAACAAGCTTTCACATCCCTTCGCTCTACAGGCATGTCGAGATTCGGGCGCTGCCGGTATGGAATCTGGAGAAGTTCGTCATACCACGTGACAAGATGGATAGTTCGGAAAAACCTTCTTGCGGCGCCAGCCTGACCATCGCCGAAGCTCTATCTTGTCCTCGCGTTAAGCTACATCTGACAACGGCCTTGTTCTACTTCGCTCCATATTACTTCCCTCCTCGAAAGTCGTTTTCACCTCTATGCTATAGACTTGTTCAACGTGCATTTGTCTTCTTCCATCCTCTGTAAACCATCTTTTGAAGCGTCGTCACCCCACCATGCCGAACAAGGACCTCGGAGAGCTCCTAGACCTCATCGCCGCGTTCAAGAATAACCTCCAACGCAAGCAGTTTAGCCAAGCTGAAAAACTCGTTCAAAAAACAACACCAATCCTTCACAAGCTGGGGGCTTTCTCCTTAAGCGCTTCAATCGATGACAAACTCTTCTACCTCGCCCGTGAGGCCCTAGAGCTGTCCGCGATTACCTCACTCCACTTGAGTCAGGATGACCCAACAAACCAAGCCCTCTTCACCACTAGCTACAAGCTATTAAAACCGTTCTACGACAGAGAGCAAGCGCTTCGAATGGCGAAAGATCCCGCTCTGGAGCGGCTAAATCCGAGCGCCAGCCAAAGAAACAAAATTACCGCACTCTATCTGGTATATTTGTTGAGTGAAGGCAATATTACGGAATTTGATACGGTTTTGGCTGGGCTAAGGGACGTGGATGAGGATAGTGTCAAAAATGATCCCATGCTTAAATATCCGATTGACTTAGCGGCTAGTATGACGGATGGAAGGTATAACGTGGCATGGGAACAGTTGAAGCAGCAGGCCAGGAAGAAAGGGAATTCGGAAGCGGTGTCCGGACAAGCAAAGTTGCCTGAGGAATTTGAAATATTTTCGCCGGTACGTACCTCGTAGAGCTTCGTGCACTGTGATCTATATTAGACGGAGATAAGGGAAATGGAATCGAGGAGAATCTCTGCTTCCGGATTGTCGCTGTTTCACCACTAACACCCTCTTTTCTAGGTCCTACTAAGCACAATCCAAATGTGGATGGCCGCGAGCGCCGAAAAGGCATACGAATCCCTCTCCATCTCGAGCGCCAAAGATGTTCTAAAGCTCGATTCTGAAGGGGATGTTGTTGAATTTGCACAAGCTCGTGGTTGGATTCTCCGGGATGGGAGAATATACTTCCCTCAATCAGAAACGGAACCGACACAAGGCTCGGAACAGAGTGCTTCACGCGCCAGTCGCTCGATTATCGAGAATAGCATTAGCTATGCTCAGCAACTAGGGACAATTGTGTAGTTATGGCGACTGTTCTTTGTTCCTTCCACCTCCCTGTCTCTCTTGGAGCTCGTCTGAAATTCATATAGCCCGGACGTGCATACTAAGTGCTAAGGAGAGAATAGAGCGTTTCATGCACTACATACAGCATTGAACATCATTGATTAGGATTTCCCTGTGTTCCCGCGATTGCCAACAGAGTTTCCCCTTTCTCACAATTCTCTTCTTCCTCTGTGGCACCACATAGATAACACATGACCGGATATTCATGACTTACATATGAAATTTGCTTCTCTTCATTCATCAATCCGTCCATAATGTACCAATCACGTATCAGCTCACTTGAAAGGACACAGCCTAACAAAAAGAGGGAAAGTATACATCTAAAATTCTAAACTTTTGCTTTCCATATGCAAACCCTCTTATCGTAAAAGCTACTCGAGATAAAGTGCAACGCGTCGCTCTGCGTCTCACCCTCCTCTCCACCCCTCCAAACATCGGATGCATAATTCATACTCTCATGCTCCGTAAACTGTGCCAAAATTTCAATACTCCATGACCCCACCCCTGGCAAATCCCCCTCGCTGCCGAGAGAACAAGTCACCCTAACAATTCTCGCGCCAGCATGCATACAACTAGCAAGAACCAAGTACGAGCGTGACCTCCCTACCCTCGAAGACCCCTCCGGCGCCAAAATCTTATCTTCCACCTCCGTAATGATCTTCAATCTCCACACCCCTCCGCCCAACCTTTCCTCAGCTAAGACCGACCCTCGCCCCCCAAATTTATACACTCGAAGATATTCATCATAGCTCCCAGTAAGCAACACCGTCTCCCCACCTTCAGTAAATAATGGCAGAATCGCCGTTACTCCTGCTCCATGATGCTTTCTACCAACAGTAATCTCCATCGTCTGGGTAGGGAACTGTCCATCAGCCCACAACGTTCTACCTTCTTCGTCCCCGTCCCCGGCAAATTCATGCACACGCATACCGCCAAAGTCATCCCCGGAAAACAAGATAAGACGTTCTTCTCCGGATAATGATCTGCAAAAATGAAACGTGGTGAACCAGACCTCTATCGGCTCGCCTAGTAACGCTATCTCTGTCATTGATTCTTTGGAGAAGTCGTGGGAAGGGGGGTTAGTATGGAAGATGGAGACTCTCCCGTCTGAAAAGGAGACGGCGAAACCGTCTGTAGATGGCCAGCTAGGAGAATGGTCACGGCCATGGCTGTGTCTGACTCCGTCATTTCCCGCCGTTAACGGTGATGGTGGCAGCCAGGAGAGATAGAGTGCGGGAATGCTAGGGCGCTCGTGAACGGGTATTGTGGTCAAGTGAACGATGCTACTGGGAGTCCTTGGCGAGGAATATTCAAGACGGTATAAACACACTGATGCTGCGCTTGTGGCGATTGCAAATAGGCTTTGGTCTCGCGGCGAGAAGTGCAGGTCAAATACCGCATGGGGTAGCGGTGTTTTATGGATTTGAGCGCTATTATATATGAGTTAGCAATGGCATTTATAACTCGTTCGGGTAAATTATTATTACGCGATATACAAAGATATATATGCATGCATGGAGCCTTACAGTTGACAGGATTCAGGATCCAGCTTGAAGAGCTGTATAGTCCCGGTTTTTATTTGTTCAGTAGCAGTTGAGCTTTCTAAGGATAATTCAGATAAAAGATATGTCCCAATGACAACATAATCTGGGTCCGCAGGACAGAATTCGAGGCAGCTCGGAGGCTGGTCGAGGAAAGTCGTATGTAACGACTTGAGGGGTTGAATGGCCGCCATGGCAGCAAATGAGAATCGAATGATCGAGTATATCTAATCCGTCTTCTCCTTGATGCTCGGTGGTTGGCATATAGCTTTTTAAGGTTTGGTGTCAAATATTTAGATATCCACTTTTCTCGCTATCACGCCAAAAAAGAAGTTCCTGGCTTTCAACTGGTTAAGAAACCTCCAATTTTAAGGGTCTAACAGTTTAGCGGCCGCAACGGACAGAAAGGCCCCTGTGGTAAATGGTCATTGGAACTGAGCAAAGTTGACAATCGAGATGTTGGCTGCGGGGATTTGCCCGTGACTCTGCGTGAATTGCTGCCTGATCTTAGTTGTCCCGGGGATATGATATTGACATTCGAATGCAACCTCTGCCAGAATACAGGGCGGAAATATTCCCTAAAGCGACCACAGATGGTTATTTATCCGATGAATCGAGCTTCTACGGTACGTTCATTAAAATCTAGGGGGTGGGATATAGCTGACACAATGCCTCACAGGAGATGATAACCAAGTAACAACGCTTGAGGAGCAAGTGTCCAACTTCAGCGTGCATCACTATTGGAAATCAATTCATCCAAAATCTCTAGCAACGGTCGCTACGCAGCAGCGAAACCGAGATATGAACATGGACGTGGACATGATGGACATCGATACCAAGGAAGAACTTGAAGTCACAGGAAATGAACCTAATATCAACAACAGTAACCAGACGCCTGCACCACGCGGCCCCCACCGTTCGAAAACAGAGAGCATTCCGCAATTCCTCGCCCGTCTCCCACCGAGGACTACCAGCGCTTCCTCCGTAGGTCCATGGATATACATCTCAAACCCTGCCATTTGTAAACCAATACCATATTCAAACGAGGACATTAGCAACTTGACAAACCGCGGCACAGAGTTGCTGCAGGCCTTCAATGATACAAGAAAGGCGCTGCGCGCTGAATTCCATGACAGGCCACAAGATTTGCTGGAGCAAAAAATCGGTTTGGAGCGCCGCATACTTTCTGGGCGGATCTTGGAAGCCGCACGTGCGAACAACATCGTGTCAGGGAAGTGGATGCTGTTCCCATCCGTGGGACAAGTGGATAGGGTATGGGGAATCGTTGCGAAATCGACGGCGCGCGGGCATCTGGGTATAGGTGCAAAAGTCGCGGCAGAGGGTGGTGGATCGAGACCTGGAGAGGCTAACAGGCCGAGACTTATTTGCGTGTATACGGCGAATTTTGACGATAAGGCGGATGTCACGAGGGTGCTTGTGAAGATGAAACAGTTGGGACTATTCCAGAGCGGGCAAGGATGGGCGCCAATTTACTACAAGTGCGATGTGTTCACTTATCTAGGTATTATGGGCAAAAATTCGTTCGGATTGAAACAGACTATGTATTCTAGCACAGAAATTCTGGGGAACAACGGGTAGGGTAAACAGGGCGAAGTTTGTGTTATCAGGTTATATTTAATAGTAAGTTTTCGGTTGACGTTATACGGGTTATATGGGCGTTCGGGGTACGTAGAGATACGTGATGTAATTACAAATGTTTTCTTTCTCCCGTGATATTTTGGGTTATACATTTATATTCATAAAGGACGCTCGCATATGTGTTTCTGCGGGCTTGTGCCGTTCGGTCATCCGGTAGCACGCTCATAAACCCTCCATTCGGGGAACACCAGAGTGGAGCAAGACTTATCGTGAAGCCAACGTCGGAAAGGCACTAAAGGCCAGAGACGCTGTGATTGAACCAACAACTGGAATCACTTCACGTTATTTAGCCAGTTGATTGACACCACTCATGGGACTTTGTCGATTTCTAGCATCCGGGTGTGGCCGTCTCACCACTATGAGAGCTGTCGATTAGAAGAGACAACCTGCAATGCCGCAGTGTGGCGTGGTTGTGACAAATTAGAAAATGATGTCTGCCCAGAGAAACCTATTCTCCTTGCCCCATGATCTCTTCGCAAGCCGTTCTTAACTCCTTAACCCCCTTCACCCCTTTCCACTTCACCAGTAGTCTTTCTATCTCCTTCCAGTCTTTTTCCGCCTCTTCTCTCTTGCCATCATCTAGCAACTGCTTCAGCCTCGTAGGGCTAGCGAGGGCCCATCTCACAGTCTCCCTTTCCCGATCCATGCCATCGTTACGCCCCTCCTTCGAGTCGTCCCGCTCCCGCAGGGCTTCCTCCTGCTCCTGAATCAGCGCCGCAGCAGTTTCTGCCACAAATCCGACCGCGGGAGTTAGCGTCTTCGTCATAATCACAGGCTGGCCTCTCTCCTCGATACTAGCCCGCATCTTTCCAATGGTCTCCACAGCCTTTATCAGTTTTGAGTAGTTATCGTATACAAGCGCTTTCCGCTCGCCATCAAGGGTCCGGATATCACTGATTAGCGAGTTTTCTGCCTTGAGAATCGTTGAGAGGGAGGAGGTGGATAGCAGGTGAGAAATGTAAGCAGATGGATCGAAGTTGGGGCTGTCGAGTTCCGCGTGCGTTGCTGGAAGGGATGGGTGGGTTGTGGCATCCTGGGAGGTAGTGCTAGGAGAGATGCTTCGAGGTCGAGATAGGTTGGGCTGAGTGGGTTCAGGCCCGGAAGGCCGGAGATTGTAATAATCTCGTAGCGCAGCTCGGTTTCTCCGATGCGCAAGAGATGGGGAGGCGGCTTTGGCAGCTGGGGTGGAGGTGTTGCTTGCGGCCAAGCTGCTGGTTTCGACAGACGGCCGACGGGATCCAGTCGGTGTGGGGGTTCGAGCAGATGTTATGGAAGGGCGAGGGGAGGATATAGTTGACATGATGATTGAAATGTGTTATTTGGTACCTTTTTGGGGGCAATGTAAAACATCTTCTAGGAAGTTCGAAGGATGCTCTCCTTCAAATGATGATGCGACCTGGTCCGGCTTGATGCCAAGAGCACCGCAGAATCCACTAGACGAAATTTAGAATTAAACTAGTGGTCCGTGCGGGATGCGGGCAAATGTTAAAAGTGTGACCAGATCGGCCACACTCCACAGAGCTAACATGGAACATGGAATTAATTCTCAATTACCTAGAGCGCTAATGGAACTCTCGTAAGAAACGCTCCCAATTTCGAAATTATAAGAAATACCATCTACCTAGCTCTAATTCAATCACATTATGGCTGTTGACCCTCAAACCCAAATATCAAACCACCTCCTCGCAACCAAATCCCTCCCTATCGCACAGCACTGGCTCTCTCAATTTGTCTCCGGGCAGCGTGCGGCGACCACTCCCCTCTCCGCTCTCACCCAGACAGCCCTATTCCGCATCCTGGCCTCAGATTTCACAAGCTCTCTCGAAATCACTAACCCCTCTCAAGCTCTCCCAGAAAACATTCCAGACCCCGCAGTCAAAGAGCGCCTCATACCTGGACCAATTCCACTCCAAATACTTGATATAGAGGACATAGGTACCAGCCTATGGAGCCAGGTTGAATCAATCGAAAAGATAGAGCGCGGGGAAGAAACGCGTGGGCGAGAGATAATACGAACTGTCACTCGGGATGAGTCGGGCGATGCTGCACCTGCTAGTCAAAGCAACAACACTAATAACCCCCAAAATATACCGGGAACAAATAATAGCAATGCGCGGAATATACCATCCTCCACAACTAGTAATGGTGGGCCACATCGGCTAGTACTCCAAGATGCGAAGGGGACGAGAGTTGTTGCAATCGAATGCAGACCAGTGGAGGGAGTTGGGATTGGTAAAACGTCTATTGGGGCAAAGATGGTGGTGAAAAATGCGACCGTGGCGAGAGGGATGTTGTTGCTGGAACCAGATTGTGTTACTGTGCTTGGTGGGAAGATTGAAGCGTTGGATAAAGCGTGGAAAGATGGGAGAAAAGCTAGGCTACTGGAAAGATTGGCGGAGCAGGCTGCTGCTGAAGCTACGTGAACTTAACCGTTTATGTTCATATGGTATGTGTGTATAAATTTTCATATTTGCAGGATGGCTTGATTTATTGTTTATTCGTTTCTTTCTTTCTTTCATTCATTTATGTTCTATTGTTAAAAGATATGGGTCCATAACTAAGAAAACATATGGCGTTAGATGACGATCCCGCCCCATTACTCCGCTGATATGCAATAGGAAAGTTCCTTCCAACCATCCGATACCCAAGGCGCTATCATTATTGCTCTTGCCGCAGCGTCCCGACGGCCAGTGAAGGTATAGTACTTAGCCAACTCTGCTGCATCAAGAGTCCCCTTGGGTGGAATGTTCTGCAATGCCGTTTGTAACGCCATTTCGGCCGGATATGGCTCTGATGACGCTGTTGCCAGTGTAGCCCACCCTTGTGGTTGATAGGGGGCAAGCATTATAGACATATTAGCTTCCTGTCTCTGCCTTAGCTCTTGCGAGACACCAGAGTTTTTCACATGTCCAAGCTTGGCAATGCTTGCCAGCAGCTTTGTAACCTTCACTCGGTCGTGGATCCCAACATCGTCGCTTCTTCGCATCTCTTGCAAGTCTGACTCAACTGCCTCGATGGAATCCTTATCAGCATCCAGCAGAGCTATGACACCCAAGAGTGTTACGGCGCCAACATGTGTAGGATGGTTTTCGATACAGTCCAACAGCTGAACTCGAGCGGCTTCTCGTTCCTCCTCTCCCCCTTTGGCCCATAAGACTTGAGCCAATAAGCATACCACATCCGGTGAACTATCAGCTTCATGAAGAGCATCACGGAACATGTCGATTGCTCTATCCATGTCCTTCATGTAAAAGTAGGCTAGTCCCGCCGTGAGATGTGAGGAAAGCCGTAGCTTTTGATTGACTAGGGGATCAAACTCTTCTACGCCACCCTCGGTTGACAGACTTAGAGCAGTTTCTGCGCTTTCAACGGCCGCCTCATACTCCATCTGAGCCAAATGCACTCGGGCGGCATCCGATTTTGCCTGGGCAAACCGAGCTAATGACGAGGCCGACTCTGAACTTTCATACTCTGACTCCATACCAGAACACACATTTTCTAAGCTTGAATTGGAATCTGCAAAACTGCCCATCCTTTCAGCCAGGAGAGCTGAAAGATGTTGCAATGGAAGGTCGGAAGGCGACTGGGTATGGAGTTGATGGAGTGCGAAAAGTGGTTGTATGAGCTGTTGAATATCAACATGCATCGTAGAGTCGGAAATAAGATGGTCGAAGACAGAAACTGCATACTGCCTTTTTGGGAACGTTAACGCTGAATTGCCTAGTTCAAAAGCGTGCGTGAACAGCTCTCTGGCTTCCTTGACGTCTCCGAAAAGAAGAGCAAGGAGACCCTGCCCAAGCCAAGCATGGGCAAAATCTGGATCCGTTGACTGTGCCCTCGTAAACGCCTCGTTGGCAAGCTCATGGTCGTTGTGAAGAATGTACAGTACACCTAAATTTGTCCATACCTGAGGACTTCTTTCGTTCAGATGAAGGCTTCGGACAAACGAATGCTGAGCGACTTTCGGGCTTAAAGACGTGGTCACAACTCCAAGTGCATTCCAGAAGTCGGCATTACCGGCTTCGAGTTCGATTGCTCGTTTGAAACACATCATTGCTGCTTTGAGGAAAGGTTTGTTTTTTTTCGATTTTACCCCATCCTCCAAGCAAATATATGCACGATATTCTGCCCATCCAAGGTTATACCATGATATTGCTTGAGCGTGTTTGTCACTCGCAGATATGGATACAGCACGTTTTTGAGCAAGAATTGCAGCGTGCATACATACGTTTGGTGATAAAACATCTTCAGAATCCGACTTCGTGAGCAATGATACAAAGTCTGTCCTCACACCATCCTCATTTGCAAGTAATTCAAAGCATTCCGTATTAGTGAGGCTATCAAGAAGCTTTCTGTATTCAGTGATAGGCATAAAGGATGCCTTCCCCCGAATCCAAGAGAAGATAGAAAAGGCATCCGCGATTGACTTCCACAGGTTGAACACGTCAGGGTGGAATTGTGCAATTGATATTCCAGTTTCAATGGCCTTCCTTGCACATTCCGCAGCTTCCCCGAACAAACCAGATGTGACGCACTTCCATGCATTTTCAGTGAGGGTTTGCAGGAGTGCGATCGACACTCCAAGCTCGTCTGGCTTCAAGTTCAAAACTGCTTCGTATCTCGTAATCGCGTCTTCGTATTCTCCAAGTTCCCGTTTCACATTTGCAAGCATGTACTTTGCGAACCAAATTTGTTCCCTTTCAGATACCGGGAGGCTGGTCTCCAATGTCTCCGCATGCTCAAACGCCTTGGTAGCTGCGATATAACGGCCGGAGTTGTGATAGCTTTCAGCCAGGCCGACCCAGGATTGGTAATGAAGCGGAGATATTCGCAGTGCCGATTGGAACGCTACTATGCTTTTCGTATATTGTTGTCTGCTGATTTCCACCACACCCAGAGCGGCATATGGCCAACTATAGCCCTGCCGTTTCGAGCCGGGAGCAGGTTTCGCCCTTCCCGAATCCACCACTCTTTGGGATATCGCTTCAACAAGGTCCCAAGCTCCCTGGTTTGCAAAATCCCTAGCTAGACGTTCCGCAGAATTTACCTCTGCAGGTGAAATCTCGAAAGCCTTATGGAAACACCGGCGCGCTCGTTTCCGGTCCTTCTTGTAGTCCTCATAGTACACACCCAAGCTACTGTATGCCGGTGCGTAATTCATATTCGACTGGATGGAGCCGAGAAAACTGGCGTAAGCCTTGCTGCGGTCTTTCCGGGCCACCGGTGAAGGATCCAATTCCCATTGACAGTACCCGATCCGGTACAATATCTCCGCTCTGAGGTCTTGATTTCGCGTACGACCCGACTCAATCATTTCTAGGGTTTCTTGTAGGCCATTGAGTCCCAGTTCAAGTTCTCCGTTATGTGCTTTGCACCAGAACAATTCACTTCTTATCTTAAGATTAGTGGGGTCGCGCTCCAACGCTTGCTCAAGAAAGTCCACGGCGGTGGCATAATCCTGATCTTCTTCTAGGATCAGGCCGATCCCGAGAAGGCAACTGGTAGATTTCGGTCTGCGATTTAACATCTCTTCAAATATCTGCTTTGCCTCTGGGTGGTTTTTTGGTGATTGGTATGTAATGAGAGCGGTGGCGAGAGTAACATTCACAGCGTCAGTGACATTACGTAGTTTTAGTCCTGTAAATCGCTGCACTTCCGTAATCACTTCTATACCTTTGCGAGAGACGTCAACGGCAGTCTGGAATTCATCTAGAAACAAATAAAGTTGCCCCATAATCCTGTGCGCAAGGATTGAATCCGGACTTTGCTCCAACCCCTCTGCCATCAGTAGCAAACGGTCCTCAGGGCTGATTTGGTGATTGGTCTCACTTGACTCATTGTCACCACCGTCTTCCTTCGGTTCGTCCGATTCGAGATCTTTAGGGAATGGTGATATATCACTTCCGAGAAACCCCTTAAGGACTTTGCTTAATCCCTCTTCGGGAAATAACTCTATGAAATCATTTAGCAAGTTTATATCCATCTCCGAGATATCATTTGCATCCTGCCATTCCAAAACAATTTTCCAGGCAAGTACAAACGGGTGCTTGATTATGACCATTTCTCGGGCAAGTCGCAGCACCTCCTCACGCTTTGGATTTTTTTTGCCAGCGGGGAGAGCTTGAAGAAAGTCGTAAGCTCGCTGTAATAACCTCTCCTCATAGTTCCGGCGAACCTCATCATCATTGGACCAGTTAATAATTTCACGGTAAAGGCTGTCGAGATTGCTACGCTGGAAGGCTTCACGTCTCACTTCGAGCGTCACCTGGTCAATCCGGGCGCCCAGCCTCGTTCGCCTTTCGCCAATTTCTCTGTTGATAAACTCCTTCTCCTCTGCTTCGCATATTTCTATGATGCGAAGGTACGTATGAGAGGGATGTGGAACGGTACCCTCAAGAATATCATATAGAAAGCTAGAGGGGAGTTGAAGCTCCAAAGCCTGCTTGTATTGTGCCTTGGAACCGTGCTTTCTGGCCAGCGTGGCATACTTCTGGACGGCAGATTGACATCTAGCTTTGTCGTCGCTACAGTTCGTGTCAGTAAACCCGAAATAATGTGCGGGGAACAGCGTGGAAGGAAAGCTTACGCTGCAGCTAGTATCTGACATAACTTTGTTACCGCTTTGCGATACTGATCTAAATACTTGCCATCTTTCTTCTCGTATAGTGTGAGCAGACCCTGCCAAGCTGTTCTATCATCTTCCTTGATGGTGGTTGCCGCTAAGTATGAAGCCTCCGCATCCTCAAAATTATTCAACTTATCAAGCGCAAGTCCGAGAAAAATATGTCTGGTAAATGGAGTTATTAGCACAAGCAGACCTAGCCAAGTGTTATGTTCTCACATACGCATGATAGTTCTGAGGATCCTTATCGCATAACTCCTTTGCCTTCGCCGCGGCCCGCTCAAAGTCTCCAGAATCCAAACAGGTGCGGATAGCCTTTAGGGCCCCCTTTGCCGACATTATTATTCCAGACAGCAATTTGTGATGTGATATGACATGGCCAGTCTATATTCACCGCCCCGGGAAAGTAGGTTCGTTGTGGGCTCGAATGTCTCTCTCCGATGTGGACTGATTATTGCGGTTGCTGCGGGGGACACTTGCACGTCGTATTTCGTATTCCGTATCGGTTGTTGATCGCCAATAAGCGCCATACAGATCTTGATCCAAACGGGCGTAATTTTAAACCTGAGATCAATTGAATGCCTGTTCGCACTATGTGGCAAGCGGCAACTGGTTCTGGGGTACCTCAATGCCTGTCTCCTGCTGGTGATGTTGAGAATAAATCGCCAAACTGTGGCTGATGTCGCTGATAAACTGCGGCTGTGCCACTCCGGCCGATGACATAACTGGAGATCTCGGGCCAGCATCGCCGCCAACAACGTGAGAGCATCAGCAGGGCATTATACCTGCAAAAGCAACCGGGTCCGCTGGGAAATATCACCAGCAGTAGTCTGATTGCCTTTGGCATATGGATTTTTGATTCTGTTTAAATTCTGCGTTATTCCGCAACGCTCGCTCGTGCACTTTCGCAGCAGCCCCTTTCCCTACTACCCGAAGCTTCCTCCTCCTCCATGCCAGCTCTTTTACAACACTCCACTCCGCCTATTTACTAGAGCGACGTCTCCGACTCTTATCCTTACGAAAACGATTAAATGTCACCCCTAAGGCTTAGGATCGAGGGGAGCACTTTCCGGGATCCACAGAACAGAGAGGTCACTTTGAGAGGAATCAATGTAGACGCTGGTGCTAAATATCCCAAACACCCAGATATACCTTCGTATACCTCGGAGAACTTCTATGATGGGGATAATGTTTCCTTCGTTGGACGACCATTCGAGCTGAAAGACGCACACACTCATTTTTCGAGGTTAAAGAGATGGGGTTATAATCATATGAGATATATCTTTACTTGGGAGGCACTGGAACATGGCGGACCCGGGAAATATGATGAGGAATTTATAAAATTCACAATAGAAATATTGCGTTTAGCGAAGGGCTACGGGTTTTACATTTATATGGACCCTCATCAGGATGTGGTATGTTCTTTGAATGTATATCTACGCTAGATATAGGCTTTCTTTCGCTAAAACCGCAGGTGAATAGTGGTCTCGATTCTCTGGCGGCTCGGGGGCTCCTATGTGGACGGTTTACGCCGCTGGCTTCAATCCTCGCAACTTCAACGTCACACAGGCTGCTCTTGTGCAAAACACCTGGCTGCCAGACCCTGCTTCCTTTCCGAAAATGATCTGGAGCACGAATTATACTCGCCTCGTCTGCCAAACAATTTTTACCCTTTTCTGGGCAGGCAGGGACTTCGCACCAAAAGCAATTATCGACGGCAAAAATATTCAAGATTACCTCCAGAGCCACTACATAAACGCGTGCAAACATCTGGCAACACGGATCCATGAAGCAGGTGGTCTAGAGGACGAGGTTGTCATCGGATGGGAAAATATGAATGAAGTGAATCGAGGGTTGGTAGGAGTCCAAGACCTCTCGGCTATCCCGCCAGAACAACAACTCCAACTTGGAACGTCGCCAACTGCTTTTCAAGGGATGTTGACCGGCTCCGGCCGTGCGTGCGAAGTGAACACATGGGGATTTGGCAGCTTTGGGCCATATCAAATTGGAAGGGAGCTTGTTGATCCCAAGGGTGAAATTGCCTGGCTGCCTGCCGATTACGATGACACTTTCTATGGCTGGAAAAGAGACCCTCAGTGGAAATTAGGAGAATGTCTCTGGGCTCAACACGGCGTCTGGGATCCCAGCACCGATAGTTTGCTGAAAAAGGACTACTTTGCCAAGGACCCGAAGACCGGCAAAACCCTCAACTACGAAGCCTTTACGAATCAGTATTTTATGGCTCACTATCGGAATTTCAAGAATGCCATTAGAAGCGTGCATTCCAATGCCATCATGTTCTGCCAGCCTGCTGTGTTGGAGCTACCTCCGTCCATTAAGGGGACTGAAGATGATGATCCAAACATGGTCCATGCTGCGCATCAGTACGATGGGCTTACACTCATGACTAAACATTGGTAAGCTGATGCGCCCGTTCTTCCATTTGGCATATGATTGACATATTGATTTGTAGGAATCGAATTTACAACGTGGACGTGGTCGGGGTTATACGAGGGAAATATCTCAGTCCGGTATTCGCTATCAAAATAGGGGAAACCGCAATTCGAAATTGTCTCCGCGACCAACTAAGCTTTTTGCGAAAAGAGAGCTTGGATTACATGGGGCTCCACCCAATGGTTTTCACCGAGCTTGGTATCCCATATGACATGGACGATAAGCATGCTTATAAAACAGGCGATTATAGCAGTCAAACCAGTGCAATGGATGCTAATCACTTTGCGATTGAAGGGAGTGGATCAAATGGCTTTTCGCTGTGGTGTTATACGTCAGAGGTACGGGGATCATCTCTCACCCCAGAAAGCACAGACGAGGAAAAAAAACATGAAATGACTAACCCAGTTACTGTTTTAGAATTGTCATGAATGGGGTGATCGATGGAACGGCGAGGATCTTTCCATATTTTCAACCGATGACCTAGAATTCCCTCCTCCAAATCTAGATGTACTCGGGGAGATCTCGCAGAATCGGCCTTCTACATCCTCCGATCGAACCTCTCCGGCATTCTCTGCTGCTCAAAGCAATTCAGCTACCCAGGTTTCCGCCGGAAACCTGAAGGACGCTATCCCGCAGCCTTCTATCACACAGTCGTCACAACCATCCTCCGAGCTGACGGATAAACCTGGCTTCCGTGCAGCTGAAGCGTTTGTTCGCCCGAGTCCTGTCCTTACTCATGGCTCAATCAAAGAATATGGGTTTGACCTCCGAAACTGTATCTTCACGCTATCCGTATCAGCCGACACTGCTACACCTGAGGAAGCCCCTTCCATTATCTACCTCCCCGAGTGGCACTATCCAAGAATGCACACTGAGGTCGCGGTTAGCGGTGGAAAATGGGTTATCGATGTCCAGACTGTTGGGTCTGGAACCCTGCAGATGCTGAAATGGTGGCATCCACAGGGTGACCAGAATATCAAAATCCAGGGCGTAAAGCGCAAAGCTGCTACTGTCCCTGACACCAGTGAGGATGAAGGGTACCTTGAGCAATGCCAGCGTGGTTCTTGCACTATGATGTAGTGCTTTGCATGATTTTCCGGTCGTTCCCAGCGTAAACTTTCCTGGTTTTTCGCGTTGTGTTTGTGTTCTTACTTCTTTTGATATTGAGAGTTTCGGTGTTTGTTTTGAAACTTCGCTCCTGGCATTTTATCGTCGTCCGGATATAGGTGTTGTTACACTGCTGGTTCAATCATGATATAACACGACTTTTCTTTGAGCACTTGGTGATGTTTTCTAGACTAATGCTGATACCGCTATGGATTCCAGTGTCCTATCTCTTTCCCGCACATGATATCATCTATTAAGCCTTTAGCTCTGAAGCAAACGAATTTTCGTCTCCAAGACGTCGCCCTCACGTCTCAATTTTGTAGTTTTTGGCAATTGGATTTAGTTTTGACTTGACAGACAGCGGCTTCGAGATATTGTTGTAAATTCTCTAGAGTTCAACGTTAGCCGTAACGCAGTGACATCACAAACATCGGTTTATGGTTAATAGGGCTATTCAGAAGAAAACTCAAGAATTAAAAATCAAAGGGGAGTAAGATGGGTCATCAATATTATTCGTATTGCGATTGCGCAATGCGAGGCGTAAAGGTCATGACATGCAAAATCCAAAAAAAATATAACTAAGCCACGCCTGGTATCAGCAGAAAACCGATAAAGTGCCGGCCCAAGATATGTATGTACTCTAAAATTCCTTCCTCCCATTAAGAACAGTATTTATGTTCGTAGCTATTTTGTCGTAGTTGTCTATAAATCGTTGAAACGCCTTTATTTAATGCTAGTGCTGCTGCTGTTGATGTTGCTGCATTTGATATCGAAGTTGCGGAAGATCGTTGAACCAGGCATGGCGAAGTGCGTCAGCCGCGCTGATCCGCATCTCAGGGCGTAACTGCAGCATGCGATTGAGGAGATCAAGACCTAGAGGATCTATCCGAGGAAGGATCAGGCTTAAGTCCTGCGTGGCATACACGGGGAAATTCGGCTTATATTCTGGAAATTGTGAGATCCCAGGCCAGGAACGCTCTGACGGCGTCCCCATCAGACGGAAGATTTTCTGTAACTGGTCCTCATTGGTGGAGCCAGGGAACAATGGGCGCCCCATGTACATCTCAGCCATAATACAGCCTGCAGACCATATATCAATGCTAGTGTTGTACATTCGGCTTCCAAGAAGTACATCTGGCGCACGATACCACAATGTGACGACCTCATGCGAGAAGGTGTTGACTGGAATACCAAATGCTCGTGCTAAGCCAAAGTCTGCCAGTTTCAATTGACCATTGGTGTTAATTAAGAGGTTTTGCGGCTTGAGGTCCCGATGAAGGACGCGATTATGGTGACAAAATGCAACGCCACGGAGTAATTGGTGCATGAAATCCTTGATCGTGGTATAATCCAATTGGTTGTTTCGCACTTCCATGTATTTTTTCAAGTCTTTGTCCATGAATTCGAAAACAAGCATCAGTTTGTTTTCGGTGTGGATTATATCATATAGAGAGAGGATATTTTCATGTTTGAGCTCTTTCATCAGGGAGATTTCGCGAATTGCAGTTGATGGAGTTCCTTCCTCTGAATCCAGATGGATCTCCTTTAGAGCCACCATTTCACCCGTCTGTCGGTTTCTTCCCTTATACACCTACACAGAAAAAATGTTAGAATGGGCGAAAACAGTTGTACCGAATTATTTTCAGCTAACGCGGACAACTAGTTAAGCAGTGATGAAAAAAAAAAAATCCATAAGCAACATACAGTCGCATAGGTACCTTCACCAAGCTACAAAAAACGTTTTAATTAGCCTAAATGCCATAGTAAATTTTGTATAATATTTGGAGAGTTTGCACAAACCTTCTCCAACCGCTGAAAGGAGCTCCGCTGCGGTCTGTTCTCCATCGTTTCTGCAAGCGTTCGTCCAGGGACAATGGCTACTAGAATTTAATTTAAAAGGACGAGGGCCACAGACGAGGGCCAAACAAACCCTTAGAAGTAAAGGAATGGCACGCTGCAACAGACGGCCAGGCACATCACAACCAAATTATACTGAATGTGGCCTGTCAATGAACAGTGTGAAGTTGGTGAGATCAGTTTGATGGGCGGCAGTAAATGACACCCCACCACCTGTCTCCCTCACCGCCTACCGAAACGGGCAAGATGCTTGCAACCTTGGAACCTTGGAAAATGCTGTCATGCTGCGTTTGGGCTGCATCCTCCCATTGGCTTAAATCAACGTCAGGGCTGGATATATGCCGTTTAACTGCCCGATTTAATTATAGGACAGTTACAAATTTTGATAGTGAATATTCTAGGATTAGATCCGCCGCTTTTGTACTCCGTACCACTGGCCAGATTTCAATTCCCTTGGAGAGTGATCTACATAATTATGTGCATAGCAGGAACGGTTTTCGCTTTGGTCGCCCGCCGTCCGAGCCAAAGATGCCGTGAACTGTAGGAGGATGAGAACAACATTCCCAAAGGCCTCAACATGGAAAGTCAATTGTTGGCCAATAAGATTCCCTTTAATAATGCTTCGATATAGCTATGCAGTGTGGTCATGTTGGTACAAAATATTAACATGCCTGTTACACTAACAAAGGTTAGCAGTGCATGTCCGCATATAACACTTATAGCATACGGTGGTTGGATGAAGGATCGGTGGCGGTGGTCGCCGTGCAGATCGACCAGTTGGGCCACTTTTGCCTTCCCTCCGGTTGGATATTGGCTGTAGTTATCACCGGAATCCCTATTCAGATCATCTGTGCCCGCCATTGGAATTCCTCCTGCCTGCCCGTATTGGGGGTTCGCAATTCTCTACAAACTTTCCCTTCGCAAACCATCGCTTTTTATTGACTCGAGTCATATGAGTGACGGGAGTCAGTTTGTCGCGGGCGCGGGGACAAGTTCCCTCAGTTTCGAGCAAGAGATAAGTGGCGGTGTATGTCGATAGCAACATATTAGCAAATGTCACTACGAAAAGGGGAGTCGCTCGTGAACCCTGTGTGCCAAAGGCGAATGCTTATGCCTGATTCCCGGCACGATCCCGCTTGTGACTACCAGTGAGAGAGGAAGGTAGAAAGCCTTTACCCCCTCCCTTATCTTGTTTGCGATATTCAATTGTAGGTGTTACCAAGAATCGGCGCGCCAGGGCTGAAATAGCGGAGCGCGGAGCAGGCCCGAAGCCTAGGGATTTATCTGATATGGAGGCAACAGGAGGCGAAGGATTATCCCGAAAGTTGTAACTGATCTGCGTCGAGGATTCCGAATGCGCTCACAAGATTCCGGGATATACTCCGGCTATGGTGCAATCAAGGCTGGAGGCTAAGGATGAGGGACCGGAGGACGCGGTAGAAAAAAGGAACCTAATAAAAAATCTAAGTAGACCTAGGAAAACACACAATGACTCGCCAAAACATGATCAATATCATCGCACAGATCACGGATGGACACAATCACCATTTCCTCCAACAACATAGTACTGTAGGCACACGCGGAAGCAAGTCAGTAACGAAACGGGGAACCCCACGAAGTACCCAGGAGCTGACGGCAAGGTGGAATAGGACACTCCCGCACTTGCATGAAACTGTGACATGCCAAATTGGAATGAAATGATAGAGTTAACATTATAATGAGGGTTGGCATAACTTCACGCGTAGGTGCGGCTCAAGTGCGGACGTTGGGGGGTGGAACCCGCTGGCGGAAAAAAAGCCAAGGCCGGACCCGCGCCAGATCGGCAATCTTTTTTATTTTCTCCCACCCAGCAAAGTCCTCCCCAACCTGCAACCAACCACACTCCAAACACCTCCCGCCCAAACAGATCTAACTAGTTGCCAGCTGATATCGATTCAACGGTCTGCAGTGCGTCCTAGAGCGCGCTAAATTAGTCTTCAGCTGGAAAGTCTAAAACTTAAACAAATACAAAATCCCGCATGGCAGCTAAACTATCCGCCTTTTGATCTCGAATTTCATCACGCTCGCGGAGTTTAAACCATGCAGCGACGCCACTATTAGAAACATGAAACTTTGATATCAGTATTCTTCGCTCAGACAGTCCCTTGCTTAGTTCTGGGTTATATGAGTGGGAACAGTATGGCAGGCCCTGCCCCTCGCTCCATGAATATTCAAGCTGTTGGCAACAGCAACACCATGTTGAATTCTGTGGTGCCGAACCTGCAAAGCATCATACAAGCTCTGGATGTTATTCACAACCCAACTTCAACCAACATCATCCGCCAACAAGCTTCCGAATTCCTCGAATCTCAGAAAAATGCAAAATCAGCTGCCGACACCGGCTTCAGTTTGGCGATAGAGAAAACCAATTCTCCTGTGCTCCGCCATTTCGGCTTGTCTTTACTTCAACATTTTCTAAGACATAGCTACTCACGCTTGTCCAAGGAAGAACGGGAAAATATCAAAGACAAAATTATCCTTTTGGCCAAATCAATAAGCCCCCAGGATGAATCGTTTATCGGCAACAAAGTCGCGCTTCTCTGGGCAGAAGGAGCGAAGCGCAGCTGGGGTGCTGGTAAATGGACAGAAATGGATTCCGACTTGATTCAAATATGGAATATGTCTTGGGCACATAAAAAATTAGTTCTTTCGATTCTAGAAACGTTATCCGACGATATTTTTAATCACGAGGATAAATCTTCATTCCACGAAAGCCCTCTCCATCGGGCACTAGTCGAAATAGTTCCTCCTTACTCGGTCTTCGAAGAATTACATCCTGGGCGCGATCACCCCGCTGCGCTGCGCCATAGAAGCGAAGGAAGCCCCGGCTGGCTGTTCATGACGTGCGGCTTTCTAGGCGAATGCCTAAATAACATTCACGGCTCACGCGAAGCGAAAATATGCGCTGTGCAGGCATTGGCAACCTTGCGGTCACTGATGCTCTGGTCGAATCCCTTGGCAATATCGACTTCTATGTGTGTTCAAATAATTCTAAAAGCTTTAACGTGCCAGGACGAGGATATTCTTATGGTATGTGTCCCTCTCCAGCTTCTGTTTCCATAATTTTCTCAAGTTGTGTCGACTGATTATGCCCTCAGGCTGCAATTGATGCTCTCCACGCACTTTATAGCAGGAATTGTGATATGACGAAGTTCCAAGACCTTGTCAATTTGGTATATCAAACTCAGAGTCTCCATCTACTGCAGAATCTCTATAACTGGTCGATTGTCGATGCACATGATATTTTAGACTCAAAATACAGCATATCGAAAAAATTATCTGAAGTAATTTATCCTCAATTTCATTGTTGGGGTTTCAAACGCTAACATAGACCTTTTCAGCTGATGTCGTATATTGCCGGATTCCTTGAGGAGAAAAACTTCGATTTTCATAAGGATATTGACTTGACAACATTCTTTCCGTTCCTCATGAATATCCTTCAGCATCCCAGTCTGACTGTCTCAATACCCATCCTTCATTCATGGTCTAGACTACTATCGTCGAGCAAAATCACGAGCTTGGAGGTAATTCATGGACTTGTTGCACCAATACTTGAAACATGCACTCAGCGTCTTGTGCGCTATGAAACTTTGCCTGAAGATACCGATAACCCTACGATTATATTTCTGAACGAGGACATCGACACCATACCGGAGAGGCATGCATTCGTTGGGAATTACCGGCGATACTGTGCTCAAACAATTGAGCTGATAGTGTATCAGCGTCCACATGACGCGATCCCACATATACTAGCACGAGCAGATTACGTCTTGAGCAACTTATATAATGCAACTGGTCCTTTCAGTCGTAAGTTCTCCCACTTACTATGCGTCGGGAGTCGGGACTTAGTTGACAAGTACAGCCGCAACATTCAAAAAATACTCCCTCTCGTCGTTGCAAGCGGATACGCAGTTCACTGTCGTTGAGGCGACTCTAAGGGGTTTCAGCAAATGGGTGGATGCACATGGGGACTCTCCACAACAGGATGTACGTGCTTCTCTATACATGGCGATTTCTTGATACTTACATTCACGCCAGGAACAGCAACGACTTGGACTGGAAAATTCTTTGGAGTCGTGGGCGCTGAATTTAATGCAAAAGAGTTTTGAAGTAAGGAATAAGAACCCACTCTTCTAATTTAAATAAATCCACTAAATTTTAAATAGGATCCAATTGTTAAAGAACGAGTCATTAGACTGTCCGTCGACTTTTGTTACAAGGCTTTAAAGAGCAACCAAAATTTTGCACTCAAGGTTCTTGAACACATTCTAATGACCAACCTCCCCGATCGCCCCGAGTACCCCGCCTACTCTGAAGCTGTGAAGGAACTCCACAACATGGCAACGTACGAAGTACGGCGGCTGACCATACGCTATGCCGATTACTTTTCAGTAAGTTCATGCCGTGCCCGGAAAGCTCGGATTCTGCTGACTAGTTCAGACGTTTTATGATGTCCTAGAACAAAAAATTCGGGAGATCATGTCAACGTCCACCACGGGAGATAAACCCCAAATGGAACTTTCTTCAATCCTTCTCATCATAATGTAAGTTCGTCCAAATAATTCCGAGAGCAGGCTTCTAAAACGAAGTTAGGCAACGAGCCCCGCAGGTGGACCCTGATATCCGACAGTCTCGATTACGATTGTTCATTGAACCCATTCGACAATCCTGGAGTAGCGAAGAATTCAAGCAAATTTCAACGTCCTTCGAGGGGTTCTGTCAAATTCTTGGCTTGGACCAAATTTGGCCATATCTACAACGCCTACAAGCTCAAAAGGTTGAGGATTGGTCGACAATACCTCTCGATGAGGAGGGGAAGAAGATACAAGCCCACATGACAACAAAATTCCAGGTATTATGCCGTGAATTTTACCACCGTTGAAACGCATTCTGCTAACTGATATCCTTAGCAACTCCCGCTACGCATGACGAAAACAATGCTGTCTGTTTCCACAGAAAAGTTACAGACTACGGACCCTGCATACTCCATTGCGTGCGATTTATGGCGTGACTCTATTCCCCTTATTCTCCCGACATTGCTCCAACTTCTGAGGTACGCAGAATGCAGACCTCCGCATTATGTGAACCTAAGCTGACCAGCCTTTAGCCATGCACATGCGTTTCACAACCCGGAAAATAGTCCTGGTCTGCCACCAGATATGCGCCCGCTTGTAGGACGGATCCTCACAGACCGGTTCTGGCAGGCAGGCATCTCAAGTGGCAGTAGAGAAGATTTCTATTCCCGCATAACTACCTCTAAAGCCACTCTCGAGGGATTTTCCTCCTCTGTTCGGGGGAAAGTCCGAGCTGTACGAGAAGCCTGTTATTCTATTCTTTACAGCATGAGCCGACTCCGTGAACACTTCTACTCTTTTGCAGAGCTTCCAGTTCCCCTGTCCCAGGCATTATTTAAAGATGCAACATCACTTTCCTCCCATCAATTGTCTGTGTTACTCAATATTTCTCGCTGTCTGGTTGATGACTGTCCTGCAAGATATCGAGCCCATTTCTTGCCCCCGATGTTATCTGCTCTATTCATTCAATTCGACAAAAAGATCACCGCAGAATGGGACATAATAGAGCATCGAAAAGCCGGGATGTTAGAGTCGGATCTAACAGTAGAAATGAAAGATGAAAGCATCCTCCGCCAATTAACTTACTCAGTTGTCATCATGGTGGCCAGCCTTCTTGACCCGCAGCGGGGAGGTCAGTCTCTTCCCAATCTCCTTCACTTTGCTTCCACTGTAATAATCTAACACTTCACGCGAAATCAGATCCCGAAAAGGCTTCCGAGCCGAGTAAACAAAACGGCACTGCTAACCAACCAGGCCCGGCCGATTCCATACGCCACTTCATTCTTTCATCCCCACAAATTCTCGAACCAGTAATTCTCTTCTGCACACACGCGATTCGCATGAAGGACACGCGTTGTTGCGCCATCGTAACCCGTGTCATCCGATCTATTCTCGACGTATTCATCCTCGAAGTCGATAACCCCACCGCGAAAAGCATCCGCGAGTTCATCAGCACAGATATCCTGAAAGCATGTATCACGTCCGTTCACGACCCCTATTTCGTCGACATGCAAAAGGAGCTTGCGCAACTTATGGCCTCCATTTGGGTAGCATATGGCGCCACCAGCGATACACCGACCAACATCATAGAAAGCCTGCCAGATATGCCAAAGGACAGAGTCGCGGCTACTTATGCCGCGCTCAGAGAGTCTTCATCCGGCCGCCAACAAAGAGCTCTGGTTCTCGAATTATTAGAGGGTTTACGGGGGGTAAGTATTAGCGAGCAGGGGCGCATTGCTGGCCCCCCACCAGTGCGGAGGAAGCCCAAATCCGCTCTCCAGGAACGCTACACGACGGAAATGGAAGGGCAGGAAGGCGGGAAGGTTGATATCAACAGTGGGCCAGATCTTACAGGAGTGGCAGATATGTTTTCCTTATGATTTTGGTAGAATGTAGCAGCACCTGTGACAAGCGCGCTCTCTACAGAGGGGAGATATCGTTGGTGCCTTAGTGAAAATGATCCATACCGCTTTGATTTTGCCGTTTTATACCTCCGTGTCCCCCAGCTTCTGTTTTGTTCTTTTTTTCCCCCTTTTTGATTTGATTAAGGATCCAGAGATATCAAGGAACACTCTTAAACATGGATAAATTTATATATAGAAGATAATGTGGACATAAATCATCGTTGAAAAAGTTTTTCTCATATTTCCCATTCTTTCTACGTCTCCGAAATCCACCCCACGCCCCGTGTATATCATCATAAGTGCAAGCTAAAGAGAGCGGCAAAGACAAAAAGGGAAACCAAATTCAAAAAGTTTAAAACGATAAAAAAGCCCAAAAAAAGCATTTTCCTTCACATCACGCATCACATCTCCCTTTCCCGTCCCTACCAAGCGAGTCGGGAAAGGAGAATTTTCATTTTAAAACGGAACCCAGAGCCTCACCCTCCAGTAATCCCTCATTTCCTCTTCGGAAACTTTTCCTTTCCAATATCACGCCCAGTGAGCTTGATATTAAGCACGTTCTCAATCCGTGGCAGGATCTTTTTGTCCGCGCCCTTCTTGTTCTGTTCCAGGTCGGCTATGATGCCGGGGGTCGTGTTGCATTTGGCAGCGAGCTCCTTCTGTGTCATTTTGAAGCCCTCTTCGTTGCGGCGGCGCATGATGGCCTTGCCGACCTCCTCGCCGACGGATTGCAGGGGGATAATGTCATCGCTTCGGTCGACTTTTGTGAGGAGTTGTCCTTCTACGCGAGGTTTGGATGCCTGGTTTGCCGGGAGTTAGTTTTTCGATATTTATCATCACCAAACAGGATACGGTGCAAAAGGAAAAGAAAAAGAAAAGAAAAGTCAACGTACAGCATTGCCAGTAGCATATTTCTTCTCTGTTCCGATGATCGCACCGGACCGGGCTGCAGCGTTCAACGCAGACCGCCCTCTGACAACAGTCTCTCGGACACCGCCGCCTCCACCGCGGGCTTTGCTTCCGATGCGAGTGACGGAGTCCCACTCTTCAGACATATTTGTATTGGTAAATGGAGGCTTGTCGTGTGAGACAAGAGGGTGTACTTGTCTAATGATAAACAATCAACTGCGCTGCTCGTGGCGGTGAATGAAGAGTTGGCGGGAGGGTATACGAACAGCAGCTGGTTAATAGACAAAACCGGCTTTTTCAAACAGCAGAATCAACGAGTGGAAGCTGCTACACTGATGGAGTTTCGCTATGGCAGAAACAGTAGAGAGGGTATACAAGGCGAAAAGGGTGTGAAGTTGAGGAGAAGTCGGACAGATAACAAAGGTGATTGTTGATATTGATATGGGATGGCGAAGAAGCGGCGAGAAGCTGAGTAAGAGTTTTGACGCTAGTCCCAATATGGGAAGGCGTGAGACGCGATGTCATGCGTTACAATACCAAACACGGGGAAACGAGGCGTTGAGGCTGCAAACTTTGACGCTTCAGGTGGCGACAGGGCCCTATCACCTTTGTTTTGGAGCTCCAAACTCGGGCGGTGACATTTACTGATACTGGCTGGTTTCATCGGGAGACTGTAATTAATGTACTGTACTGGGCACAAGGCAGTGACTCAGAGTTAGTCAACCAGCTGTGGCGGTGCTGCTGCCGCCTGTTCAACACCACCACGGATGGGGCTCGCGCTCTCATATGCTGCCTTTCTCTACAGTTTCGCTCCATTGAGCTCCTGTACAATGCTTATATGAAGACACAAAGGCCAGATAGTATCCCGCATATCCTCCAGCCATATGTGTGAGGAGATAGGAGATGGATCATTAATGCTTTGAGAAAGATCCACTACAACTTGTTCCCGAGACCTGGCTGGCAGCGTATGCCTATCAATCTACAATATCTTTTCACATCTACAGACTCTAGAACAAGGCTGAAGATGAACGTCTACAGCATAATTTTCAAGGAATCTCAGTGATGACATAGCAAGGGAGAACCAGTCAAGCCCCGTCTCCAGCTAATGCGAAGAAGCTACCTCCCAATTCTGGAGAAGTTCAGGGTCAAATTGGCAAGGTTTTACATCTCTCAAGAATATATGTTTGAAATCCGCTTGGGTTGATAGAAGTGATATCCGAAACCTCTTTGTTATTCCTGCAGTGGTGGTGGGCCTTGACGTCTAGAAAGACCTCATGTCCAGAATAGGCGTAGCCTTGTTCTCTCAGGCTCCACTTTGCGCTCAGTGTCCAATCATTTGTCTCCTGGTGGACTCGGAACCGGAGAAAGCGCGGGAAGCTTAACCTTAATTTGTTTGGCCTGGGGATGTTTCTGACTCGAGAACTTATCACACCAGCATCCAAACATAAACCAGGCTCTACATTCATTGAGTTGCGGGATAGGACAATGATTGTTTAGTAGTCCCGCTATCCGACTACTGGATAAATTCTTAATCCCCTATAATTTGTATTACCGTATTCTTTTGGCACTCTTATTTGGTGTTGATTGGGAGTATACATATTTATATTTATATCCGTACAATTGTTGCCCACAATTATTCAAGTCCTCAGCAATATTCAGGTAGGGACCATCATCTATTTTCGACAAGTGACAGCGGATCTCATCCCTATTTGTAAAGGTTAATCAAGATGCCTTCTCTACTAAGGCGATTCAAATATCTTCTCCCTCGGGGCCCAAGGTGCCTTCGCAGCCCTAAGGGAGACAAGGTAAAGCTAAATCAGGAACTTTCGGGGGTCTTGACAGCCGATCTGCTTTCTGGAACCTCAAGGTGGCTTTGTGCAGTTTCAAAGAATTGAAAATAAAATATGGGGCTACCCAGGTAGGCTGCCCGGAATGCCGATTGTGGACGGTTCTTCCGCCGTGAATGGACGTACAGTACGTACTGTACAAATCCTTGTCTCCCAGGGGCCCTACGCCACATAGACGACGCAGGCCGAACAAAAGAATCTTTTCAATACCCCTTGATAGCTTCCACAAATAACCGCCAATAAGTTTTTCAATATTCCATTGCCGTATCAGCGCTGGTGCTGTTGGCATTTATGTATCGGATTTCCTTTTTCCATTAAAGGAGGGCCCCTGGGAGAGAATTGTTCCATTCACTGGCTGGCACGGCGAGATTATGGAATGATATGACCGAACTGAGGAGCATTCGGTATCCCTACGAAGAATCGAAGGTCACTGGCAAAGCTGCGCCGCCGGTCCTGCAGGGAGATCGACAAAGCTGTCTGTGGTGGAGACACCGGTGTTCGGCATTATTTGTCCCGGACCCATCTCCCTTGGGATTATTTTCTTGGGATGTGATGTGCATTGAGGATCCGTATCGCAAAATCAGGTTCAACGTGATATCATTCAAATCGTGAATGAAAACTATGTGGAACTTGTGAACACACTGAAGCTGACAGATGGCTCAACTCCGGTTTGACCCTGTTGCTTGTTATTCTCTCTTTTTTAAAAATTAAAAAAATAAATAAAACAAAATAAAGTATTCTTGCCACAGAAGTCAGGACATCGCTTTGGGTGAAACGAAAACCTAGCCAAGGATGGTCCAACAGAGACTCAATTCAACACCGGGATTTAAGAAGAAGGGGTATCAATCTTCCTGCAGCGCGCGTATTATTGCTCTTGTTATTATTATTAACTCTGATTATGAGCGCCTCATTGTTTGCTGTCGAATTGCCGGGGTCCTGGGGGGTAATGGCGTACGGTATATTACGACCAACAGGGATGATTTTGCTGGCAAAGGGGATATTTTTAGCAGCGCCGGCTGTGTATTGCCAATACCCTAGTTACAATGTGCACAAATCCTCACCAGCCATAAGAAGACATCATGGATTTATTTTATCCATCTGTATGGAGTAGTGTCTTGCTAAGTTGCTAGTCCTTAATAATTATTAGTATCATGATTAACCTCTTAAATAGCAGGACTTTTATTAATCCTGGTTCTCTCCTGGTTGACTCAGTGCAACCCCCCCCTCAGAGTGAACAAAGTTGGCTTGTCTTGTGCGATTTCATCCGTCAGCCACACCCCCTTCCACCCGTAACCTAACCCTATCCAAACTTCAACTCCCGCCATCCGCCATCCTCCATCTTCCATCCTCCTCCTCCATCCAATTCCACTTCCGCATCCTCTTCCATCGCCGCATCCCATCCTCTTCTGCATCGAGAGCGTCCGTCCTCAACCTGCTTCCGTCGATTCCGGGCTGGTTATCCCCTGAATACAAGCACATCACATTCGTTACACGTACACCTATCCTTTCCTTGGTGTTATCGACAACATGGCTCCAAGAACCCAGCCCGTTGTCGCCCAGGGCACTCGGTCATTGAGAACCATCAGTTCCGTTCGTTCCCCAGTTTTTCTTTCTTCCGTATCATCCTTTTCAACCGCAGGCCCTCAAATCTAATCGATCTCTCTTTTACCATTTCCAGGAACTGGAATTCCTCGTAGATATAGATGCCATTTCACAAGCCCAGCGATCTGCTATTCTCGCACAACTCCCCAGCGAGGCACAACTCCAGGCTTCAGTACAGCAGTCGACTGCAGATTCACCACCGCCAACAAGCCAATTGTCCAGCATGCGTTTGAACGAGAAGAGTCCCGAGCCACAACCCTACAGCGACCCCCATCCCCCTCCCGCGTACGTTTCCGGACCTCCGGTTCTATCCATCGCGTCTGCCCTTTACGCCTACGCCCCTACCGATGCTGGGGATTTGGCTTTGCAGCCTCAAGATAGAATCCAGGTTCTAGAGCACATGAATAATGATTGTACGTTGCCCCAGGACTTTGACTACACTACCCCCATGGGAAACGACATGTTACTGATAGTCCCCAACAGGGTGGCGAGGCCGGAATGAACGCACAGGCCTGGAAGGAATCTTTCCTCGAACATACGTCAGTGTGATTGAGGAGAAGTCGACAATCCATTCACCACAGCCAGTCAGCAGTTATGGCAATCTTCCTCTTGAGGTGTCCCATTCAGGCTCCTCTGGATCGCACAGACCCAGCAAGTTCGAAGAGAACGGCAAGAAATTCGGGAAGAAAATGGGTAACGCCGGTATGTCTGATTAAAATATCTTCCTTTGTGGCATGTAATATAGCCGAGCTACGATTTTGCTGACGTGAATTTTATTTAGCAATCTTCGGTGCTGGTGCGACCGTCGGCTCCAAAATCGTCAACGGCATTTTTTAACCCCACGCCATCTTCATCACTTGATATCTTTTTCCTTTGGTTTTGGGCTCTGTTAGGTCGGATGAACACTTGGGATTTAAAGCATGGAACATCGGCGTTGGTGGCTCTCTTTCTTCACGTTTGAATCGAGGTTATATTCCTCACAGCAAAGGGAAGGGACAACAGCGCTATTAGGAAACATGGAGCTTTATCTTGACCCATCTCCTCTTGCCTGCGACTAGCAACATTGGTCTCTTGCATTCAGCCAATTCTCACCGGGATTTAACTATTGGTGGTTGTTGGATCGACAGCGTAGTTCACGCCCGGCAGTCCCATCTATTCGAACCCCATTAGCCATCGGCTCCATGCTGGGATGACGCACAATTTCTCCAATCTAGACATGGTGTCCTTGTTAGATCTATCCCCGGCAATGGTCGATCTCATGGTGCCAACTATACAGCAGCATGCATATACCAATCGTCCGTATGGCAACTTCCGAACAAAGCGAAGATTCACACAATTCCGCGGCAGCCCCAGTGACAGACTCCAAGTTTGGATAAAATTCTGGTCTCCTTGTTCCGACTGAACTTCTCTTCTTGACTAGCCCCCCTCTTTTTCTAGCCTACTGCTACTTTACTTTCCTTTCCTCAGATTTCTATCCTCATGTCTTTTTCTTCTTTCCCTTTTTCATACTAATAATGACGCCGCCATCCTGTGTCGACTCTTTTCCCTAGATTTTTCCCCGTTATCTATATTGCTTCCGCGTTTCTTACTTTGGTTCTCTTTTTTCCTCTATGTTGTCTGCCTCTCTTTCCGACTGATGATACAAAACCACATGAAAAAATATTGGCATGTGTTTTCTTCGCCTAGTTAAGTCGTGGTCAGTTTGTCAGGGGGATGAGATCAGATTTTGAAAACAAACCCAACACCGAAATATGTAGTTGACTTCCCTTTGTCTTGGTATGTCTGGTATGGCCCTGGAATTTGGGCCGATGGATTTTTGTCTTGATTTTATATATGCCGAGGTAGCGCGCATGCTCTGGCTCTGTTTTCGTCTCTGTTCTTCGTTTATTTTCCGCCCTAAGGAGTTTAATAATGATTCACCTGGAGTAAAAAGGATGCTGATAATCTATTTTGCGATTGTATCTATCAATTCTTGGATATCTTCCTTGACTCGGTATTTGTACTTTTTTTTTTTTTACATAATTCTTATATTTTTGAAAGGGGATTTATTATGTCTCCCCCCGTCTTTTGACGCTGTAGAAACGCTCTGGTATACAAACCTACTATACGCGTGCCTGAGAAATTCGCGTATAGTCTATTCGCTTCAATATATTTACACACTACAAGTATTCCACCACGATGCAGCGTCCTCTGATTTTCCATCCGGCAGAAAGAGCCATTCACCAACCCTTCAAACAAACAGTTTTTGAGAAAAAGAAACAAATATCTAATCTTGTCTCCAACGTTCCACCTGTGCAGGCCTGGAACTTGCACAGCCACCTTCGAAAAACCACATTTTTGCAGGGCCAGAGCAAATGCATCATGATGATTCGAACTTGGTCAGCAGTGATCACCGCAAATGCCTCAAACGGTTACCCCGCGCTTTTCTACCTTCGGCCCCTTGGAGGAGGCGGGGATATCCTTGAGGGACAGAAAATGCCATGATTAACGGTGATATTTGGAGTAGTTATCTGGCAGCCGGTACAAATCTGGCCGTTCGTTCGACACAATCCGGTGTATCTTTTGTTTTCTTTCTTTTGTTTTGCCTAACCCATCTTTTGCCATCATTGTCCCTTGAATGTGACGGAGTTCTGCTCCATGAGAAAGGATTCCACAAAAAGCATCAATCTCGTATTCAGCCTTCAGTTGTCCCCACATTTACAGCAAGCGAGGGCGATGATTCGAAGAGCTTATCATTAGAACCGGAAAGCATATTGTTCCACATTGTTCCAAAAGCAACCTGGCTCATGAGCAACGACCCCAATAGAGGGGGGACTTTAGAAAATGCAAGGAAAAACGTGGGTTGTGTGCGCGGTGGTGTTGGATTGGACAACAAGCTGAACTGTCAGCAGCGAACGAACCAATTGCAAGATTTGTATCCTGGCCATGACCTGACAAGCTTGAATAACTACCTCATGCTAACTCCGCATGCAGGTCAATCTTTGAACGGGGGATTACAAAACATAAGTGTTGACGGAGCAGGCGTTTGCCATTATCCATTTCGCCTGAGTCTTCTATCTCCGCTTGGGCAGCTTGACCGCCAATGTATGTCTGTATATGCCAGGGACATGTACATTCATAAACGCTGTATGTACAGAGATGTCAATCTGTCACGGCCTTCCAGCCGCCCTGCACGTTCCAACCATTCCCTAGCTCGGTTTTTGACAGGTTCTGTCACTACTGCATGTCTATCCTGCACTTTAGCGCTCATTCGTCAGGTCTACCTATCTTCCTTTCTGCAACCGATGGAATGAACACCCTTTCGCCAGCCGCCAATATGTTTTGTGCCTCGTTGAAATCCTCATTCTTATTCGCCAGGCTTCAAAATCTCCCTTAGCGGAGACGATCAAGTGTTGTTGCTCTGATCGACAGAGCTTAACATCGCTGCTGTCAGCCCGGGGCCACAGTAGCATGATTTTGGCCGCCCGCCTTGGGGAAACTTTATGAAATGCAATTCATCCCCCTGCTGGCTGAGGAGCAGAGCCTCCAGTTGATCCAACCAACTAATTCATTGCCTAGCCGCTGGGGCCTAAAACGGTTCTAAAATGGCTTTTGGGCCAGAAAGAACTATTCGGCTGGCGATCTTGCGACTCGCTGCATATATTTAGCTGTCCTCGCTCCCACCTCACCAAGAAAGATTTTCATTTTTGCATTTCCTCAGCGCGTAGGTTCACTCTTGTCCTCCCTCTCTACTAATTCATAGTTATTTTTTTGTTTGTTTATTTAATATTTATCTGGTTCGTTCTTTGCACAAGGGAATTTAGTATTGTTTCTCTGCATACTCGCATCTGTTCTCCTTTTTACCCCGCTTCATCAACCCTCTTGGGCTGATCATATTCGAGAATGGCACATCAACCCCAACAAGGCCACCAGCCTCCACAGGGAGGATATTATCCCCGTAGGGTTTTCTTTTCACCCTTTTCCTTATAAAAAATTGATGTTGCTAGAGATCTAACATAAGACACTTCCAATGGACCCAGCTCCCAACCAGCAGCAAGGTACGTCTCCCAGTATATATCGGCCCTCGCGAAACATAGCAGTTGCGGCAGCATGCCTATTTCTGTTTAGAACACTTGCTCTCCTTACCCAATTCCCGGATACAGCATGCACTAACATATCCAGTAGCATACCCACCTCCTCCAGGCCAGGGCGGTTATCCAGCCCCGCCCGCGAACTACAACTACCCACCGCCAGGAAGCCAACCTAATCCATCATACCCTCCCCCTCCAACCGGAGGTCAAGTCTCCCCACCCCCGCAACAAGCTTCACCTCTCCCCGAAAAGTCACCACTTGGACCTGGTGGGGCCCCTCCCCAGGGCCAATTTGTGGGCGTGCAGTCTACAACCGCGGACGATGTTGGTACATTCAATGGCGGTAGCTATCGGATTAGCCACCGGGACTCGAACACCATCCTGACTATACAGTTGGCGATGGGATGTCCAATCACCGCTAAGCCAGGTATGTCGGAGTAATCATGTTTGATACATAACTTGTTGTTTCACTGGTTATTTTGTGATCTTACGCTACCTACTACCTACCCTTTCCCGCCCTCCCCTTTGTCTCCAAGGATACCCCCCATTCTATCTTGCGATGGGATTCTCCCAACGTCAATTTAACTAAAAAAATGTATTCCGCAGGCGCTATGATTGCCATGTCTCCCACCATGACTCTCAAAGGATCCGTCAAGTTTTCGATGAAGAAGCTCATTTCCGGTGGAGAAATGTCGACTTCGACCTACACGGGGCCTGGAGAGCTTCTGCTCGCACCGACATTGCTTGGCGACATCACCGTCCTGCGCCTCAACGGCCATGAGACATGGTCTGTTGGCAAAGATGCGTTCTTAGCCGCAACTCAAGGTGTGGTCAAGGACTACAAGAACCAGGGCCTAAGCAAGGCGCTTTTCTCTGGTGAGGGGCTATTTGTGTTCAAAATATCCGGCAGCGGCCTGTTGTTCATGCAGAGTTTTGGCGCGATCATCAAGAAAGACGTAAGTGCAAGCCCTGTTTTTTTCTCCAACCATAAGAAACATCGCAACCCGCATATGTATATGTAAAAGGAGGGAGAAGAAAAAAGGAGAATATTTTCATAAAAGTTTATACTGATGCGTTTCTCCGTGTCTAATTAAATCCGACAGCTTGCGGATGGCGAAAAATACAACGTCGACAACGGCCACCTCGTCGCCTGGAGCTGCAAGTATGTCATGGAGCGGATCGCTTCCGGTGGCATTATCTCCGGTATGAGCGCCGGCGAAGGCTTGGTTTGCAAATTCACGGGCCCCGGAACTGTATATATGCAGACGAGGAATCCGGCTGCATTTGCAATGTGGGTCACGGCGAATGCAACCGGAGGTGGAGCGTAGTGGGTGGAATTGAAACGAAGGAGGGTAATGTTATCGATGGATGCTTGAGATGATATTAATAATGATTGCTTCTGTGCTGTATGTTGGTATAACTATGTGTGTTTGGTTTCTTTTGGGAAAAACAAAAATTGATCTAGCCTTTTTTCCTTCTTGCTTAAATACCGCATGCGGTTCCCCGATATCCTTTTCCATTCTTAAGGCACTGCCTTGGCCATTGTTTTGGATACTTCCTCTCCGCGCTGTTGCTAAAAAAAGAAAAGGAAAAAATAATCCATTGCCTCTGTCTGCTCCAAGTCGAGATGATTTTGATAACCCTTTGTACCTACCCTAAGAGAATTTTCAATATAAAATATTAAAGTTCTATGGATAACTACCTGCGAGATCGACCCTTATGAATCTCTGCACTGAATTATTTGCTGTGCTATGTTTGGCCCCATGCTCACGAATACTTTCACTTCCCCGCTTCGCCCACCTCTCTCCTTTCATCAGCATTTAATATTCGAATTAGAAAGGGCACTCACCTCATCGACGAATTGGTTGACCGTTCGGTCTATGGATTTCTCGCCATTTATTGTCGAAGCTCTCCAGGTTTACCCCCTATCGAAATATCGAACCTCGACATCTCGTTACGTCAAATCAGTTATATTGCTGAAAACACTGGAACCCTCTGTGATATTACTATCACCAACTCATAACAGAGGCCAAAGGCCCATTGGGGATGGTCAGTCTTAGACTGGAGTCTCAATCAAAGGGTTCTCAATAAGAAAACATCAGCGGGGACTGGTGGAGCAAGAAGAGTGCACGGGAAGGCATCGCAACAACCCCCTTGATACCGCCAGAAAGCGAACAGCGAAGTCAGTTTCCAAAGGATTATCTCCGCGTCATTTTCAAGTTCAATTTTGATACAACCCATCTAACACCTACCAGCCGGGCATCCATAGGCCACAAAGACTCCTGTACCATATTATGCATGGAGATGGATATGACATACAGCAAACAACAAGTTGCTCTTTGCTGCCGGGGATATACCGCATTTTCCATTCCCCCAAAGGCGGAGCGGATAGCGTGCGATCAAATCCACATCCCTGGGGCTTGCGGCAATCCCCATCCCCACGATTTGGGACACATTTGGACGTCCCAAGCTTGGATTTTGATGCAAAATTATCAACTCCGTGGATATCCAGGAGGTAGCAGAAACTGAATTAGCCCGCAAACAGCTAAATTCATTCATCAGCTTAGGGCCCCGTCAATTTCCGTCGCACAATTTGTCGGAGAGCGTTGTTGGTCTTGAAATCAAGGGAAATCAAGTTGATCTAGTTTCCAGGGGGTATCACAAAATCACAAAACGACTGCCGTTAAAGCCTCGTTAAACCCATCCCATCCGCCCCGGCAGCGCCCAATCCACGAGTTGCGAAGCTGCATGGTTCTCAGCTCCCACGGTGAAAAAATCGATGCGGCAACGCATGTGGATGCAGCATTGGATTGGATTTCTAGGGCACCTAGAGGCTCGCAGCTGCGCGAGCCAGATCCGATAGTCTCCATCCCACCGCTGAGAGGCTGAAAGATATGAAGCCCGGAGTAATGCCTGGAAACTGTTGTTTGAAATATCCCCACCACACATGCCAGGAGCTGCTATTCTACCCTTTTCTGGTCCCGTTTGATCGTTCAACTTCGGTTCGACAATCCCTGACGTGATTGCAACCGAGTGATGTTATTGAGGGTAGGCAGATTCACGGCTATGACAAAGATGAATCCTGAGCCATCATGATTGCTTCTGGGTTTGTGGGCCCAGGAACTGAAGATACTCCTTCAAACAGGACGATAAAATTCGCTTGCACGCGTGAAAAGTATGTAAGGGGGACGGCAGAGCCCCTTGACGGCTTACAGGGGGTTGCCTTTTTATGATATATAACGTCCCTTCGATTTTCATCCAGAAAGCAACCTGGGTTGTGCGATAAAAGTGTTCATGGCAGTATCAAGGCCGACTTCATGGGCCTGCGTCCTCTAGGATTCTGTCGCTATAATTCACATCCATGTGCATTTACAAAGCCATCCAGCCGTTCATAGCTTGTGTAAATGACAGTGCATGGTATTCCTCCAGGAAAGGGGTTAGCTGGTAGTTCTTCCTTAGGCCCATATCAGATATCAATTCCGCGGACTACTCATCCACTGTCGGTGGTTGATGTAAGTTTCGCTGATCGAGCATGCTTCTCAAGCCCATCTGCTTCACCTATCAAATCAGCAAACTTGTTCAGCGAGGGTTCCCGCAGGGCCTCCAAATCCCCAGCGCTCGCCATCCACTCCAAGCGTTCACTTGCCGGCTTCTCGAGATGTCGAAAACAAATGTCAGCAAATCTAAAGCCAGCCCGCGGAGGTCTTAAATGTGAGACACACATCCGCCCCCCCCCGGGTTTCTTGATGGGAATTTTCGTTTTTTCATCGGGTGACCACGGGCCACAAAGTATGTAAACGGGCATAGAGTTTTCGCGCCAAATGAGCCCAATACTCCTTTGCGATGCATGTGCTGGACCTGCACATGTGCAGGTATATGGACAAACGTCTTCAGTAGAGAAAGCTATCATCTGATGCTACCCATTCGCAGACAAGCTGAGGAGCTTTGATGGCTTTCCCTGGCTTGTGCTCGGTTTTCCACCACCGCTCCGTCTGTCTCAGTTCCATGCTCGTTGGGCCAATGGTAAGTGCCATTTAGCGGAGTTTTGCCAAACGAGTGCATGAGGAGTCGGTTCTGCTAAATTACGGACGCCAGTTCTCTTCTTTTACCCCGCCCATTTCTTGCCGCTTGTCTCGGTTTCTTTGTTTCTGTGATGCTTCCCCTCCTTGGCTTGATTCCGATAACCAGTTGCTTTCTTCGCTTTTCAGGCGGTGTGCGGGGTGGACGGAGATGGCTCCTGGGCCTGGCATTGTCTGCCTTCTTTCCAGCCTCAAATGGCGAATGTTTCCGGGGGCTGAGAGCGCTGGGTTGAATTCTGTTTGCGAAGGGATATGAATGTAACTCCAGCCCATAATCGTTTTGAAATCTCCATGGCGCCAAGGTCTCCCAACCCCCCGAACCCTCAAGATGCACGAAGGTTAATAATAGAATCACATGTCTCCCGCCGTTTCTTCACTGGCGATAGGGCTGAACATAACCTGGGATGTCAGACATCACCGACGGGGTGAGACACCAAGGCAGACGGTTCTATCTGCCCGAATGTACGCCGTATAGGTTCGGGATATCCCTAGACAAACTGGTGTTGGGATAAGATTGTTTGCGAGGGTCAAAGCCAAGGCGAAGCAAAATAACTATTCATGATGTACTCAGCAGTGGACAATTATTTTTATTTCAGCCGGATCGGACTATGGACTTCGGAGGCTCCCCCGAGCGGGCTCCGCGGGCTAGCTACTGTTGCTCCGTGGACAACAGGAGACGTGCAGTGTTTGGCGACAATGCTTCAAGCATGAAATAATTTCCGCGTTTATTAACAAAGCACTAGTTACTGTGTATGGTATGGGAGTCTGGTGGACTTGACCACAAAGAATAATATCTACCCCTCTACATATCTACATAGTGCTTTTCCATAGCTTGCGTGCTCCGTTAATTTGAATACTTGAAGTTGGTATAAACTCTTTCCAGCGTCCTACGGGGCAAAAGCGTTCATGGCTCATTGCACCGCTGTTAAAATTGGCTGGGCATACTGTCTGGTGGTTTAGCATCCAAAAGTGGCAGCTGAGAAAAGGTGCTTGATAATTGTCGTACATTAGCCTCTATGACATGACAATATTGGGGTAAAAAGATACAGATATAGAGTACAGTATGTACAAGACATGGACCCTTGAGGCTCAGAGGGCTTGATGGCATGGCGGTGCTTGAATGATTCAATGATAAAGCAGGCATCTGGAGTCCTCTGTAGCACAGCTATTCTTAGAGATCTTACTCTGGGGCCATCCATATCACGTTTGGAGGATGAACCTATTATAGGTATTCTGAGCCCTTACGATTGGCTCTGTAGTGAGAGAGCAGGCTTATCAATTGGACAAATATGGGCGGTGAATTTGAAGGAATGAAGTATATTCATGCTCAGATGAGTACGGAGTAGAGAGCATGATGATCTCGAGGCCTCTTTGGCTGACTGATGTCATGCCCTCGTCTAGCTCCTTTGCATTGCCAGCTCTATTTGCAAGCATGCCGCGGACATGATACTTGCAAATGATGAAAACACTTACATCACACCAAGGCTCTCTATGTAACTATCTTAGATATGACGGAAACCAGTGAAAGTTGTTGAACCCGATGCCCAACCCCTCTTCGTCTTACGGGATACAGAGCAGAATAATCCATGAACTCTTGGACAGGGCTTTCAGATACGGCGTTTTCATAAATTACCAGTAGCTATTAATATCCAGTCAGTTCTTGCGCCACTCCGTCCAACACATGACCGAGAACTTGGAAGAGACAAATCTCCGAATTCTCTTTCAAGAAAGGTATTGAATTCCAAATTGAACCCGAGAAGAATATGAATATGAGGCTTAAAATCTTAATTTTCTAAGTTTGATTAATAAGCATTTCCGCCGTTTCTGACAATACGGTCCAGGTACGAAAAGGTAAAGTAAAACTTTTTCTCCAAGGTCTAATATGATATTATTATTGAGCATGCAAGCAGCCTTCCTAGCCGATGAGCTATCAAAATGGACGGATCCTTCATATTTCTATCCTCAAAATGTGTTTCTCATACGATGTTGCGCATTTCTGAATGAGTGACGTGACAGGTGGGGTTCGGCGCCCGCGTGGGAGGGGAGAAATGAGACACACCAACCGGGTACGAGATCTTGTCTGCAAATGCCAAATGATCAATTGAGGATTCGCACAAGAACACTCATTATCAGACCAGAATTTCTTTTTAAAAAAAAGTCAGCACAATGTCAAATATTAATTTTCATCTCAGGATGACCCTATGATGATGAAAGTAGAAGTGCAACACATTTCATGCTTGGGCAAATTCTACGTCGAATGATCAGATTAAGCTCCAGCTATTATTAGTTACTTAGAAAGGTTACATTTTGATGACCTGTCTGAAGGGTGAGGGCTGCAATAATAAGCCGGAAACCCTGGGCCATTTTCAATCTTTCTTCCACGGCGATATGAGTCGACGTCAGGGTTCTTACGGCAAAAGCATATCACTTGCTTTTGCTTTTCCACTTTTGCCAATTGCCCTTGGAAGTTGACGTCACTCCAATTAAAGGAATAATGAGCCGCGCATTTCAAGCCCTGGAATGGAACCCCATGTCCATGCAATCATCCGTCAGATGGGCTGAATCGTGAAGGCCAGGATATTTGTGGCCCTTGGCCTGGAAAGCTTTTTTGGACCAAAATAGAATCTCAAGACGCGGGCCGGCTGGTGCTGATCTTTGCCTGGAGAATCATGGTTTCTCTCATCCGCAAGAAGAGGGCATATTTTTGGGCTGACGATCCCTGTGACTAAGGGCTGATAGTCTTGATAGATTATTTAACTGAACTGAACAGGGGCAGCACACTGAGCACAACAACGACGGAGAACCGGCGCAACCAGGACTCGTTCCCAGACCCCTTTTTGCTCAGAGACATCATCCACTAGAACTTAGCGCCTCGGCACCGAACACGATGTGTTCTTGTTCCCATCCTTCAACTCCCAGTGATGCCACGATCTCACCCAAGTGAACACTAACGCTCGATCCAATTTAAATTCCACATTCTAGACTTGGGGACTAAGCGATTTGCTCCGCTGCCGTATTCCGGCGTATTTTCCCTCCTCAAATCAGAACGGAATTAGTACGGGCCAGCAGCCACAATGCTCAGTCCACCCATCCCGTGAGGGTGATTCGAACCGCTGGATTCTTCGAATCCGAGACACCAAACTCATGGCTCAGAGATGGCTGCACCCCGCAGAGGAGAACCCTTGGAATTGGCCTTTCCATGCTCCCATGAGGAAGAAATACCAGGGGAGAGAAGAAAGCATATCCTGTTTCCGAGAAGCCGGTTTTCCTTTCTTTTTTACGCCGAACTGACAGGATATTTTTACCCACCCTTCCTCAGCCTCGGAAAGCAACCCCCAAAACTCCACAAAACACCAACTAATCAAGGAAACCCCATCGTCGATGCGGGCCCGAAATGCCCGATGAAGGAGCGAGGGAAACCCTTCCATTATTGATTCGTCCAGCACGGCGATACTTACATTATGTTCACAGTCCAACAATTATTATTGCAAAGTTGCCCGTGAAGACATTCGCAAGGCGAGTATGAAATAAATGCAATTATCAGTTGGCTGACTTCGAATCTGCATGATTGACAGTTGCTAGCGTCGGTCTATGAAGCCGCATGGAGTGCTGCAGTCACCTTTCGCTGCCAGAACAGCCGTTTGTCGTAATTGGAGAGTGCTAGCTCCTGGTGCCCTCGTCTCCTGGGCCAGAACCAGAAAACCAGTACACTTTCCTGGATAAGCCTTTTGGGTGCAGGCGCTAATGTGAATCAATATTTGTGTTCTCAATTTGTCACACCGTCACCAGGGAAAATGGTGAATCATTGTTGAGCGGGATCTATTATTATTCTCTTATTTTTCTGAGAATTGAGACCTTGTGCTCGCTTTGCATGGTCACGGTTCAATCATGCTGGAAAACTTTGCGTTGGAGACATTATTATTTCTGGCTGGTACTCCCCACCCTGGCTGCTCACGCCAATGTTCGCCCGGAAGCCATGGCCACAAAGTCAAACCCAGCCACGGTGGGGTTCCCCCCCATACAGAGCCTCCAAAAATAGGCGCTAGTTTAGCAGCATCGGCCCGGACGCTATCACCTAAGACATGAATGGGGTCGCTTCGCCAGGTGCCCAGGAGCTGAAAACCTACCCGAGAGGCAGACAGGATGAACATTGAAATACTCATGAATTCCCCCGGATAAAACGCAGTTCTTTTTTTTTTTTTTCTCCCTTCGGATAATTCTTTCTTTAACCCAGTCACTCGTTAAATCCCTACTTCGACCTAGATACGCTCACCCATACTCGCCCATCATGCGGTGGACACTATTGCTTCTCGGCGCCTCAGTGGCCTCCGCGTCAGTGAAGGGGCTTCTAGACAAACTGAGCCCAAACCTTCCCCTCTCCTCGTTCGGCGGATTCCATACCATGTCTCTTGAAGATGCTAAGCAGGGCAAGGATCTCATCGGAAAAATTATCCGTCCTCCACCAAAGCAATCGCCCAATACGCAAATGGTCTCAACATTTGGCGCAGCTTGTGTCGGCCGGACGAATATGCGCGTTGAATGGCGCCGCCTTTCACACGACGATCGATTGGCATTTTTGAGGTCTGTCAAGTGCTTGATCGACCGTCCACCATCAGGCAACTTCCAATATGCAAGGAACCGCTACGAGGACTTTGCCCGTCTTCATCAGCAAATGATCAACGATATCCACTCAAATGACCTGTTCCTCGTGTGGCACCGTTACTTCCTGTGGACTTTCGAGCAGGTTTTGAGGGATGAGTGCGGCTTTAACAGAGCTTTTCCCTGGTGGGACGAGACCAGAGACGCTGGTCGATTTGCCCAAGCACCTCTGTTCACCCGAGACTACTTTGGTTCGCTCCCTGGTCCTCGCAATGGACAGGGTGTCTGCATCACTGATGGTGTTTTCGCTGGCCTCACTTGCAATATCGGCCCGGGCACCTCAAATAGACCTCACTGCCTCGCTCGTGCTGTCAACGAGGGCCAGACAGCTCAATGCAACAACGATTACGTGATTGCATGCAACCGACGAACCAACTATGCATCCATGCATAGCTGCGCTGAAACTGGGTAAGTCGCTCTTTTCGAATGTTTATTCCAAATCTTAGTTCAAATGAGAGATTTCATAAAAGCTGACGTGAGTCTTCTTAGTCCCCATGGTTATGGTCATAACGGTATTGGTAGCGTTATGATGGACGTCGCCGGCAGCCCCAGCGACCCTATCTTCTACATGCACCACGCCTTCATCGATAGAAATTTCCGCGTCTGGCAGAACGAGAACCAGGCCCGCTGGACGACAATCAACGGCGCCGACAGCCGTGGTAGACCACTCACCCTGGACACTGTTCTCCCAATGGGTGGTATCAGGCCCGATGTTAGAATCCGCCAAATCTTGGACACCCTGGGTGGAGCGAGCATTGGTGGAGTACCTTTCTGCTACCGCTACGATTATTAGAGATAGGCATATACATATATCATCGGCATGCGCGAGTCTAGTTGAATTTACTACGCTACTTTTCCCGGCGACTTTGCCCCCTTCTCCTTGCACACATTTTCTTTTTCGATCACGACCTCCTGCCATTGTTCAGGGTGGAACTAGTTACACTTCTCCGATAATTTATAATTTAATTGCATTTCCTGAAGGGCATAGAAGGAAGAAGTCTTTTTTGAGTCTATATCAAGCGTTTATTTTTGAAACCTCCATTTCATTCCTCAACGTAGCATCATTTTGTATCTAGTAACATTTGCTTCTGTTGTTGTTACATTTAGTTTTTTCCCATTCTCTCCAGGGCGTCTGAACCGATCGTTCCTGGGCTGGCTGGTGACGCTGGAGGAACTGTGTCCTACCCACAACCAGCCCAAGAGAGCGAATTGACCTGTGCATATGTCGCCCCTGCAGCCCATTTCTGAATGTCAATGTCATACCAAAAGATGTCTGGGTTACAATGAAATCTTCTCAAGTGATTGGTCTTTATTCAACCAAGTAGAAGCGGACAGAGCCCCGAGAAACCAATCCACAGCAGGTGATAAAACGCCACACCCTCCAAAACAGGCACAGGTATTCCTGAATTGGCCCCATGCAAAGGGAGGCTTAAAAAAGCCGATGGTTCAACAGCTGGCACAGAACTGGCTGCAATTGTAACAAACCAGCACACATCACTTACCATATCAACCCCTGCCAACTGGATGAGCGAGTAGAAACATCGACGACTATGCGGACCAGCTATGCAAAAATTGTATTCTGCCACGTGCCTTGGCCCCTGAAGAACATCGGCGTGGGAACCAATGCGTGAGCCGGCAAAGAAGTTGTTTGTCACAGCCCAGAATAGTTGGCCAGATCTCGCTCCCGGCAAAGAGGACATAGGGCCGCATGAGCGTTGTCTCAATGCATGATATCCCCGCCGTCACTGTCCCCTCAAAGAGTATGGGAGCACGTACGCCCTCCACCACTGTTCTGGAGCAGATTTCGCCGCTCTAGATCTCTGCCATGGATAGATACACAAAACTTGAGCCGCCATGTTCTTCTTGATCAATCGTGAAACACTGCCGACTTGGCAATGCCTAGATCCACCTGGCCGCTCATCGGCTACTACAAAATCCTTGTTTTCTCAACATCCACCCCTTTGTGGATCTTGGGATGTGGAACATCGTTCTCGGGTGTTCTTCCTTTTCGCCCTGAAGCTCACCGGCATGTACGCGTGGCGGCATACAAGCGTCATGCAAATGTCATACCAGGAGGGAAGCTCTATTTATATATATAGACCAATTTATCTCGAGCACACGATAGCCCAGACAAGCCTAGACTTTCGGCTCGTCCTTGCTTTTATTCAGTTATCCATTTCTGGTGAACATGGGGAGTGGAGAACTTCAAAAAACTTTCGTTCTCCCAGGCCTCTGATTTTACGGGCTGCTGCATCAATGCCTGTGAAGTCTGCAACGAACACAACGATGAAGATGTGCAACATTACTTGCAGCTTTGAGCATGCCTATTATCACAAGTATGGATGATCGTATATGAGCATAATGGAACGGTTGCTAAATAATTACTTCACCTAACATTTTACAGAGATTTGCGTTACTCGCGATCTAAGTTCTTATACGACTAGCCAAGTTTGACCACCGCTGGCGCTTCTTTCTAGTTTGCCAACCTAGGCTTTCCTCTACGGAGCGAGGTAAGACGGATATACGGGACAGTTTTCATTGCTCTTGAACAACTCTGGCCTACAAGATTGGAGAAACCTGGGTATCCATGGATGTTCACTGAAATTTTTCACCCGGATCCACTCTTTGACCATTCATATCTGCGGATGGTTCCTGAGCATCCGAACAGAGTTTCAACAGCAACAGGGCAGCAACGTGGTAGACGGAGCTACACGACCAGGAAGGTTTGGGACAATCTGTTCGGGCTTGAAGGATCAGAAACCAACAAATTTAATCAATTGTAGGAAGCTAGACATCTCGTGGGAACATGGGACTTGCTGGAGCAAGTCCAATCTGGGAGCGAACACAACAGATAAAAACAAAGAAAGAAAGAAAAGAGAGGCCATCATCCATATTTGCAACATTGTCTCCCCGTTCCTGCTGGGCCCGGGTGTCCTCATCAACAAAATGCCTCACATGTGCTGGGATGGCGTGGTTGGTTCGGCTTGCGATGGTGAAGCCGGCTTCTGGAGTAGTACCTATCCTTGTCCGAGGATGAGAGAACATGGATAGCCCTCGTCAATCGCCTCTTTTCTTCTTCCTTGTGGGTCCGTCCCCTGTGTTTAACCGCTCCATGATCTTCCCAACCATAGCTTGCAGTGTGCGAACGTCAGGAGAAAGAAATAACTCCATCAATATGCCGGTCCAGTCCCCTTCCAAGTACTTGCATCCGCCACCTATGCCGGATTGGTGGAGAGGGCTTTTTGCCGCGTCTCTTCTAGCACATCACTTGCATAGAGGAGACCCATGCGCTCATGTCTGCCAGCGGAGTACGTGACATTGACTCTTGAGTGCTCTGATGAGTGTGTAGATGTCGATACGTCTCAACTTCATCGCACATGATCCAAGCAGGTTGCCAGGCTGCCGCTGCGTTCCCTGTAGTCCCGCCCACTGGAGCGAAAGTCCGATAAAACACGCCCCCGTTGTTCCTGAGATCGTACGACCGAAACCCGACGAAACTGAGGCCTCGGCCCGTTTTTCGGGAAGAGTTGAAACATGAACGACGCAGGGGGCTCTGGCGAACCAAAAAGCATGTTTCTCCTGCTCCATCCGGACGTTTAGCAGAGCCGCAGCGGGTTGCTCGAGTGCTAATTCCCGGGCCCTGTGGATGGAGAGTATCGACGCCCCTATCGTATCAATGACTTTTTGATGGGCGTGCCTGTTAAATGGGAGAGATCTCTAATCTGAGCGTGCGTCACGCAGCACGATTGCGTCTGTGTACAATAACCCCAGGTTTTAGTCCGTTTCTTAGTGCATGGACGGGAGAAATACCCACGTCACGGCCAGTGCTTTGATTTCCATCCTCCACCGCCTCAACCCGTCACCATCCGTTGGCCACTGTATGCGTTAGCTGCTCACGTAATTACTATTTGTTGAGTCCTTGGAGATGCTTCAAAGTATATCAATCGTATTTTTCATTCAAAGTTCTCAATCTAGGATCATTTTTCGTTTTGCCCCTCCCCCCTTTTTTTTGTCCCACATACGTCTTCCTTCCCCTTACCTTATTTATTTTTCCTTTCTAAAATAACCCAATTTTCATAAGACGCATGCATACATGTACATTATGCAGGGAGAAAACATAAAAAGCTCGAACCGCGAGGAATGAAGAGAAGGAAAAGGAATTGAAAAGACGACGGCAACAAAACACGTCAATGACCATGGCGGTAATTCATAGGATCACGCTCCTTCTGGGGAGGGGGGTCAATTTATGGGAGGAGTTAGAAAGATATAAAGGACAGGGAGGGTTGCTCGTTTCTCCATAATGGAAAGAAAAGAGCAGGGAATCAACAACGAAGAAGTCGTCAAAGGAAGCAGTATGGGGGCGCGGGAGAGAATAAACCCGATAGAATCATGAAAAGTGTGTATTGTGTTAGGTTAATAAAAGAAGAACATGCCATTGCGAACCACGGATGTGGATGGCGAAATAAGTGCATTTTTAGCCCTGCTGCTTCTTCCGTCTTCCGACCTGGCCACGGAAACCTGTCTTGATCGCAGTGACGGAGCGCCTACTACCGCAGGAATTGCATGTAACGAAATAAAGACGGTTCTCTCCCTTGTTGAGCTCGGTGTCTGGACTGCGGCACGTTTTGCAAGTGACGTATTCGACTGAAAAATCCTGTCAGTAAAATAATGATTTTCAAGAGGTAGCAAAATTTAGGTCCACTCACCGATATATCTTCGCAGCACGTTCTCAATTTGTTTTTGCTGGAAACGACCCTTGATAACCAATCTCCTGCTTCCGTCCACGCTGCCACTGGTGACCAACTCAGCGAACAAGAATTGCATAACGTGATCCTCCGACCGCTTCATCCGCTTGCAGATGTCGGTGATATTGGCGAAGATAGTTCTCCGGTTGCCTTCACGTAGACACTGAGGGGGAGGAATCTTGTAGGATTTGGAACCGCTTGAGAGGATATCGGGATGGTGGCTGTGAATTAGGGTGAAGAATCGAGTGACGAGCAGGTTATACGGAATGGGTTGTGTAGCATCGTGGGCCCATATACCTCTGCCGTGTTCAATGTCGCTGACGATTTCCTCGGTCGAAGGTTTCTCCTCTGGGGGGACGTCCTCACTAGCAAGCCCCGCCTCCGCAAGTTTGGCTTCGAAGTCACCGTCTGCGGCCTTTTTGCTGCTCTTCTTTTTCTTCTTCATCACCGAGGGGTCGAACTCGCCGTCCGCGCTAGGCTCCGCGTCCGCATCTTTCGTTTTCTTTGTCTTCTTCTTTTTCGAAAGACCCTTGAAAAGTTCGGTTACTTCGTCCACTTCCTTGTCTGGGGAAGCTGTTTGCGCGCGTTGCATGATTAGCGAGATGGAACAGGTAGGGTGGAGAAGAAAAGGGGTGCAGAGTGTATAATGACTCACCAGCAGTATGCTTTTCAGCAGTAGTTTTGTCATCGGAATGAGCAGCCTCAGAGATTGCCCCGTTCGCATCCATGATTGTAGTTCCTTCGCTGAACGCAACAGATTTTCTGTGCTTCTTTTCGACAACCGGAGTATCCTTCACAGCAAAAGCAGTTAGCACTCGCGTTTATATTGCGATGAGGAATGAGCTTCAGCGGGAAGTTGAAAATTATCCTCAGCTGGGCTGGAGAAGATATGGAAGCTGTGCAACAAATGTGGTGAGGAAATCAATGTGGGAGGCGTAATCGGCAAAAATAGCGGGATGTGACATACCGTGTCAGCCATAGTGATCGTCTTCGAAAGTCCGCAACAAAGAACTGGAGCGTAGACGAAATACTTATAAGTCGCAGAGAAAGCGGAAGTTGTATCAGCACGTCCGGTATCTCAGGAAAGCCTTTGATGCTGTTGAGTTCATCGCGGGCCAGAGGCGACTCACAGATTGATACCCAAAATATCCGCAAACACGTGACTCATCATAGGCACGTGACCATTCGACTTGGCATCATCAAGCAACGACGAGAACAGAACTTGCTTGCATGCGGCAACCAGGCTGATATCCAAGGAAGGGTGTTACGAAATTGATATCTGCCTGCAAAAGCCTGCCTCGAGAAGCCATCTGGGTTGGCTGAATGCTCCTGTCGATATAACTGCGGTGCAATCCCGCTCCCGCTCCCGATCCCGCTCACGCCGTAACCCATCCTGTTCACCCACTGATCCCAACGGCAGTGTATCTATCGCATTTGCTTGCTGAGACTCTGGCCACTCCGCCGATTAATTACCTTCACCATGTCATCGTCGCCGCCCCCGTCCTCCAATTTCTTTCCCTCGCATTCTTCCTCTTCTTTGGCTTCGTCATATTTGTTAGCATCACGGCTAAATTCACTGTCAGATGAAGATGAAGTTGCCTCCTTGCCATCTGTTTCCGCATCGGATTCCTCCCTTGAGGGGGACTTCAGCGACGGGGATGATGAATCAGATGCAGAGAGAGAGTGGAAAGAAAGTATACAACAGCTGGAGTTGCTTCTGACGATGGTGATTATACCGTTCGCTGGCAAATTCCTTGGAAGAAAGTGTGCTTATTGGGGTACGTTTAGACCCAGTGGGATCCATATAGTTGCTTTACCTTCGACACTCTTCACGCTGTAAATAGTGTGAATGGGATGAATTCAAGCTTATTTCCCACTTTCTGATTAACTAACTCGCGTTTTTTGCACAGGATGGGCAAAAATGATGGAATGGAAATACCCAGTGGAAATTGTAGTGCAGAATAAAGCTGTTGCCCGCAGTGCTGGAGTAATCGAAGCTGCAGCTTCGCTGTGACAATATTGAGATATGACGTGAATTAAATATTATATATGGTAGGTAGGGCGTTGCCGTCCATCCGCCTAGCGTTCTTAAGCAATCTAATACTAAAACATACAAAACCAAGATACCATAGATTTCCATACAAAATGTTCCAGCTAGAATGCCATTTCCAAATTGCCCTTGGCTCCCTGAGGAAGAAAACTTGCCACCGTACCCGATTGCGGATGATTGGTGCTTTGAAAATGCCGAACAACCAAATAAGCCGCCTGTAACATATCCTAACGCCTACCCTGAGAATGAAACCCCCCCCCCCCCCCCCCCGGCATACAATATCACGCCTAAACACCAAACATTGCCAGTATAGGTTATACAACTCCTAGAATTCCTTCCCTAAAACGGCCAGAAATGATAGATTTCGGCTCTCCTGGTGGATTGCCAGCAGTCATGGGCTTGCCTCCCAAGTTTAGCAACTTTTGTTGCCAATTAAATCGGCAAAAGCCGGTGCCCAAAGCATGGTCTGCACCTTCGAAATTCGATTTCAGGGAACGATAGGTGCTGTTTAATGTGATTCCTCGAAGTTGAAGTTGCCGGGAAAGAGATCCAACCAGCTGCGAATTTCATTAAAATCTTCACTCGCGATGCCAGAGACGGTTTCGGTTTCGGGATAAATCAGCTGGCCTGACTGCGGATTATTATAATAGCAATTGCCGGCATCTTGTTGCTTGTACCCCTATTGAGACAGAAGAAAATCCGTTAGCAAGATAACCCGTTCTTGACGCACTAGCCACTTCTTAGTCGTGACTTATACTGGAATTGGGGTTCAACCTCTTCTGTGGCGTATATAATGGGCTTCATATCGGATAATATTCCCTCATTTCCTGTGTCGTGTGGTGTTGGCGGAGTGGCTGCGCTGGTGGGCCTATCGATGGTGAATAGGGTGGAAGCCCGGGGATTAGCATACTGCGAATCAAAAACTGGCTATGCATACCTTGAACAAAAACTCGTTGCATAACCTCCTATTAAGCCATTAGACTAAGTTGTTCCATCGGCGCACGAAATATGGAGATAAGATAATTACTTGTGGCATTCTCCGTCGACAGGCTGTCGGCCCGTTTATGGTCGAGACTGCACTAAATGAAAAGCCAACATAGTTTAGCCAAGTCGCCAGGCTTCTGGGGACAACAGTTGGGGACATACTCGACGGCGTTTCCTTCGACACTCTCCACAAGCACCACCAAGTTTCCGGATTTCAGCAGTCTCCTGTTTCTCAGCTTTAGTTCTCAGTCGCTTTTTGACCCCTGCAGTTACAGGTTCTCCAGTGGATGCATCAAATGTATGCTCTACAAAACTGTGTCCGGGTTGCTGGCGCTGGGGTTCGGTCCTTGGTTGTGCTGGCCGAGAGGTATTGGAAGGGAAATTCAATAAAATTGGTTTCCCACTTGATTGCCTGCTCCTGGATATTTGTCTGGATTTCAACTTTGTGCGGAGGCGTCTGTTTTTAGTCCGGCAAGGAGTGGATCGTGTTCGGTTTGCGGAAGCCTGAGGTTGATCTGCTTCACCTGATTGTCCATTGGAGGTGGAATGATTGGCTGGGTCAATCATCTCTGAAGGAGGATACAGAGGCAATGCCATCTGAGAAAAGCTGTTTATTTCGTTCCTTGTGTAATCGGGCGATTTAACCCAAGGAAATGAGGTTGGACTGGGCGGAACTGTCCAACCTGACACTTCATTCACAAGGAATGATGTTGACAATGAACTGGAATATATAGGTGAAGTTGGATTTGAGGCTTCTATCCAACTGTCGTTAGCCATTGGAGGCATGGTTGTGACGGATCCATTGTTTGGTGTGATGGGGTTTTGCTCAAAGCCGAAACTGTGAGCATCCAGAGCCAGCAGGGATCCAGGGTCGAACAAGTTTCCCATGTTTATTGTTGCGTCTGGGATAAAGCGGGTGTTTAACCCGCCTCCCATGATCACTTTCCTGTTATGTTGATCGGGGAAATTGAATTCTCACTTTCCACAAGCAGCCCCAATGGACCGGAGACAGGCAGGCAAGGAACTAGAACCAAAGTGGAATTGTCGACGGGAGTTTGGTCACCGCTTTCCTGGCTCGTCGGCATTTCATTTGCTTAAACCAGGCTAGATTTAATCCAATGGAGCGAAGCGATGCCGGCTCCGAGGGCTGGATGAAGTACTTCGCTGATCAAATCCAAGATGGCTCCATTCCTATGGCTATGGGCGAGTTTTCCTTGGCGCTTGGAAGTCGGACATAGAACGTCTTGAAAGTTAAAGTGGTTAAAATTTTGTCAAGCCTACTCAAGAGGACTGGGCAAAAAAGAAAAAAAAAAGGAGGAGGAGGAGGAAGAAATATATATAGGGAGTTGAGAAGGACGATGGTCGGCAAAGGACTCTGAGGAGATATTGATAGTAGGGGGAGTTGCAAAAACAACAGACCGACTCGTGGATTACTTCGGACTTGGGTGACTTATTTATGACTGGGGGAGTTTTGTCTATTCTTCAAACTGCGAAGGCCGTGGTTGACTGGCAATGCGGAAACCCCCTTTGTCAATCGGCGACCAGTGCGGAATGGATTCGTCAACGGCCGGGGGCACACACTTGGTTGTACTCAGTTGGGCTTCAACGGTTTTTTGAACCCAACCCAATCCCACCTGCACGATGACGTGCAGGATGTTGAATTCAACACAGCCCCTAGAGAGGTGGCATTGGCAACGGGGATGTAGAAGGGAAAAAAAAGTGCTGCATTGCTGCTGGAATCTCGTTCACTCTCGCGCTGAAGCGACAAGATGACCGGCTGGAAGCACACTAGCGGACAAGGGCTAGTTCTTATTCCGCACGTACAGGACGGGAGAGTGTGCGTATCAAGGGACGTGCAACGCGGAGGTAGCTTGCCAATCGTCATAACCTAAGCGTCGCAAACGGTGGAGCAATGCCTACTTGAAGCCTATGCGCGAGAGTTTGAAGCTCCTAGTTTGTCACCAACATCTTCCCCAGCTGCGATGTCTATGGCAGCTGAACTGATGGAGCGGGAAGAAGGGATAGACGCAGGCAATGGGGGTTGTGGTGGTTTGGCACGATCTAGTTTATGTAAAGCTGCCCGATCTCAGAGAATCGCAGTGGCAAAAAAAAAGATCTCCGTTGCCGTTTTAGGCAATTAGCCTGATCCCATCCGCAGCGAACTTTAGCATAGGCGTGGATGTCACCTCCGGCGCTTATTATAGTCATTGATTTTCCCGCTTGGCGATTTGATAAACTTGCGACCTCGCAATGGCTGATCTTGTGCGCCGTTGTGCATCCTGGAAGCCCCACACATGATATCAGGGATGTTAAGCCCATCTGATACGCTTAAGCCCATCTGATACGCTCGATGCTCCTCTCCGCGTCTCAATCCATGTTGGAAAATGTGATCCGCTTAAACGACACATAAAAGCCTTTCAGACAGGAAAGCCACCAAAGTCATGGATTACAGAAGTTGCTAAACTTAGTTTTGTATCTGGTCTATTCCGTACTGTCTCCATGATGGGTAAGATTGTGGCTAGCGTTGTATGATCCAGCAACACTCGCTTTTCTCCTTAAAGCAAAGCAAAGAGCGCAATGTCTTCTTACCCATCCTTACTCTCTAGTGGGAAGCCGCCAGAATAGCATGGGTTAGCGCTAAAAGATAAATTCAATCACTCTGCTCGACGTACGCAGCGTATGGTAATAGGCAAGCTTCCCCAGCTTTGGAGCGGAAATAATTTGAAATTGGGCTGGAAATGATATCTTGGGCATGGATGGGCGTTTAGCCTTGCAAGGCCTTCTCCTTGGCCGCAGCGAATGGGCGACAGCTTCAGGACAAGCAAAACAAACATTCCATGTGCCTGCTCTCGCCTGTGCCGCTCAATGCCCCCCGCCACAGGTAGTTTATTGCAACCTTTTAATCGCATCTACTTTTTCGAGGGGCGGCTTGACCTTTGGCGCCGAGAGCACTGACATTATTCACACGTGATCTAGCCAGCCCTAATTCATTTTTCGATATGGCCGAAGGATATTGGAGTTTTGTGCTGTTCACTACTTTACCTTGCGAATGTTCCTAAGGCTTTGTTTGGTATGTTGGTCAAAAATATAGTGTTATCATTTACCATATGATGGCCCAAATCCACAATTTACCGCGAATATTCCGTCGGCTTGGGTTACACAGAAGAATGCCGCCCGCCCCTACTATTATACCCATCCCTGTTCATAAGGGTATTTTCCTTGAGGCAGACCGTAGGGAGTCAGGCGGCGAAGATCAAAGCGCACGAGGGGCCTCCCGAATCAACTAGTCAGTTCAACAAAGAAACGGAGTCGAGCCCGCTGTTCTGAGTTTTAGGACATGCAAGTCATACTTTCAAAAAAAAAAAAAGAGATTTGGTATGCACAGCCCACGAAGTCAACCGCGATGCAAATACACTGGAGAAGGTCGCAAAGGAAAAACGATACCAAGAGGGATAACACCGGAATAAATTAAGAATAAATGAAAGTCAGGAACTACGTGAACGAAAGGAAATATGACGACTCACCTGGGAAGAGGAAAGGCATCCTTTTCCCCCAACAACGGCAGCCAATGCAATCAAAGAACCAAAATCACAGCAAAACAACCAAGCAGAGGAACCATGATACGTGCGCGCGATACGTCTAAAACGTCATTTTTCCATCATCCTCCCTTTTCTCCGTCAGAGTTGGCTGTGCTGGACTCCGTAGTTACCTTTTGGTATTTAGCCACCGTAGCATGGCGGAGCTGATGAATGCCTTGTTGACGTAGGTCGTTGGTGGTGGGTTACGGCTGTTAGACAACAGGGCGTGATATACAGCGTATGGCGTTCAAAGGATCCATGGACAGAGATATGTACAATATGTACAGTACATTTTCGATTCTCGACTGAGAAGTACGTCGTCCGGCGCCGAGTACTGTACCACCCTGAAAGTATTTGCCTATTACCCATGATGGAACCCAGTACAACTAATGCTTTTATGAAGAAACCCATTTTCGGGGAAACATAACTCATGCCCACGGACCTGCATGCAAGTTGGTTTTTCTTTTTCCTTTTCCACTGCTAGGCAGCACTGGGCATTGTCAAGTAACTCTTTCGTGCATGCGATAAATGCGCCTGCTTAGCATTTTGCTGATGAGGACTTTTTGGTGATATCTTATTGCATTTCATTAAGGAGAGTTAAACAGATTATGACTAGACGGACGCAAAGTACTCGGCCGGATTCTCATCTGTTAGAGGCACATTACTATCTCTTACGTTGTTATCTCCGTAAGAATAATGATTTTGCTCAAGTTTACCATTCCATTCTATGATCGTGAAAAGGAGGGGTTTGTCAAAAACTCTTCAATTGCCACATTGGGAGCGATAGTACGAGTGCAAGAGTAGAGTAGTGATGTGCTGGGCTGTGCTGTGCTTCCATCATAATATTTAGAAAATAACGATAGGTCTGCCACATTTCAAGGGCGAAGAGCAACAAAGTAAACCCATTTGTAACTTGCAGAAGCCAGAGGAAACGAATGCAATTAGGAGAAATATGGCACAAGGTGCCCGGTATGCTACTGCAAATATGCAGAAGTGGCGCAGTCAGGATACAGGAGAAATGTGGCGCAGTGCAGACCTGTTCATCGATGAGAGAAAACAATGGATTTTTGGCGCTCTCTCTCCTCTTTCTTTAGATCCCGGCCTTTCTATTTTTTTTCTATTTTTTTTACGGGGCTTAGAAAATGGAACGTTGCCTGGAGCTGGGCCCCAACGGACTCTAAGGAAGGGGCACAGTAAACGAGGGAAGTTGAGCAAAACGCAGGATAGGGGGATAGAGACACGATGAAAATCCTGAGAAAGGTGTTAAACAGAATGGTCCCCCGGCAGATCCTGTATGTATCAACGAGTTCTTTGGGACTAATCATTGTTTTTTTGGTGAGATCTCTTGATTTTGCTGTTATAGAGTGCGATTAGCCGCAAAGCTGGTGCTAAAACGGGAATACACTGAGATTTACCTTCTCCGATTACTGCAATTATTCTTGTCCGTCCCTGCGGCTTTGGCGGTCGACTTTGCCGACTCATAGTTGAGGCGTCCCAGTTCCTTTCTGGCATCGACCGAGGCGCGTGACCCATATTCAAACCCATAATGCTTTAATGCTTGCCTCGAAAAGTAGACCGGTTCGCTGAGATCCCCAGGTGTCAAGAGCCGTTCTAGCGGATGCTCGAGAGGGATTTTGTGGAGTGGCCCGTTCCTTTTGCCAAAAGAACCCGTGAGAAGGTCAGAAGTTGGGGAAGATGGCATCCCAATTGGTAGAGATGCCGAGCGGGGTTCCTCGTTGAGGAAGTCGGTGGTCGTATGCAGGAAGCCCATGCTCATTCTTTCCATTTCCACGAGCTGGCTCGCATGTCTACAGTGGGTTTCTGGACTCTAAGGAAAAGTTAGGAAGTAGTCTTTGATATGAAGTGTGTCTTGGTAGGATCATACCGGCTTATAGAGCTTATTATGCAGTGCCAGCCTTTCTTCTGTCAATTCGAGTGGCTCAGGTTGGCTCATAATGAGAATGGAACTGATGTCGAATTTGGCGAAATGGGATTTGGAGCTATATGGATGTGATAAGACCAAGGAGATGCGGATCAAAAGAATCAAAATGCTGAAGGAATGAAGTTTAAAAGCAAGCTGAAGACAAAACAAATTTGGGAGTGGATGTTCAGTAACGGGGCGGGTTGATGCTGGACTTTAAAACAATTGTCTGCATTAATCCACAATGGAATTTGAAATGATACCGTTAGGATAAATAGTCAATCATTGTGGCTGCGGGCGGAGTGTAGCGGGCAAAATATGCACAAGGTGATGGCAGGCTTCGGTATATCAGCGTAATCCTTTCCGGGGTCGTTGAAATAAGAAATCTTGAAACGTACAACGGAAGTAAAATGGAGCAAACTGATGATCTGTAGCTCAGTGAGGTGCTCAGGGAAGTAGTAACCTCTTGCTAACTGGCTCGGTTCGACGAGGCGGCCCTCAATTCCCAGTGTGCGGGATGCCTAGCTGCCCGCCATAGTGATCATATCTCCTGTAACGGACCATACGAGGATCTAGACTTTTTGAAACAGATTCATTGGGCGACGGGTTTGTTCAATGCACGCTGAACATTTCGAGGGTTCCGGACTGTTATTGAAGGATGAAGCTCCTACCATGATAGGGGGCCCTGAAATAAGCCACGGATTCTTCGAAGACGACTCTGCTTCAGGTACAAGTAAGCCCGTGAAAGTTTTCATAACAATGTGTGGCCAGAACAAAAAAGAAGTCACCGAGGGACGGGTCATATGTTAGCGGGTATGTAGAGCACATTTTCGGGTAGAGTCTGTCAAGCACTATGGCTTTTGGGGCCTCGCATATTCAGCTATGTTGAGGGAGATCGGTTGGATCAAGGCTCCATGTCAGCTCGATATCGGAACGTAGAATTGGGAAGTCTGAAAACGATTGCAGGGGCCAGTCCACATACTCATGTGCTAAAGAAACGGACCAAATAATCGGGTAAATCCCGCAATCTAGAAGCCAGCAGATTAAGGTCTAGACTCCATGGCTCAAGATGTACTGTATGTACATACATCAACCGCAGAGGACTCCGTGCAGGTGCAGTATCGCTACTGTGTTGTCCAGGTAGCTCCACAGTCCACGCCTAAAACAATAGACGCAAATCAACTTTGTTCAATCATGTAATCCATGGATTATCGTGGCTAAGTAAACAAATTGATTACTAGACTTGGAGTAAACCCGTTGCCTCGAGGAGTTACGAATGTCACTTAGTTCATCGGCGATTTTGGTGGCCCTGGCCTTTATGCACTGCGGGAGTTTGTCAGTGGGGATCCACCACGGGAGGCTTGGTGGAATTCGACCAGGCGGCTGGGCCACGGCCACGAAATAACAATTGCCGATGTAAGCTCTTGGAGGATATAGGCTGGCACTAGCTGTCTAAGAAAGGCAAGCTTGATTATTGGACAACTAGCCATTCTATCATAGTCGCTCCACACCAAATTGACTCTTTGGTGATGAATAGGTTTCACCCCCAGAGAGCGACGTGGGGATGGTCAAATTGCTGTTGCAGCTTTTTTTTTGTTGGAATTTAATTGTCCGATGGTGTTCTTACGGGTAAAAGGGTTGGCCCGGGTTGTATCTGTATGAAATGGGGTAAAATAATGCAGGCGTCGGAAACCTACTGGCTGTAGGCGATCCGGGCATTGAGGACATGGAGCCCACACACCGAATTCCACAACTTCATCATGCTGCCCGTGTCGGCGAGCATTGGAGCGGGTAAGCTAAGACGACAGTGTGGCCAGGGCACTGGGGATTGCAGCCGTTCATCAACTTCAAGGCCTCATATATCACTGCGGGATTGAAGGTTCCCCCAACTTTGTGGACCCGAACAGTGAGATGAGCGCGGCATTGTCCCTTGGACATTCCTATTCATCTGGCTCCGTTTCACCCAGAACACCATGATGGCTACCAAATTATCGGGAGCGTTGTGATGTATCTGCGTTAGCCTGCATCAAACCCGTGTTAGCCCTGAGATTAGAGCCATTCTAAACGGCCACAAGATCGCCACGACAGGGCGTAGCAAAGGAGTGATAGTTCGAATAACATGCCTGACTAAATCTAAAAGATGCTGGGGACGGTTTGGGAGATTTTCACTTGATTCTCACTTACCGCTCACTTCTCACAAATGAGCAGCAGGGTAAAAGCGAAACGATTTAGTCGCGTTATTCCTGCTCGGGTAACGACCTGACGTTCTGGGCCGGGTCGATTGGTATTTAGACGGTGGAGAGTTAGGTTGTTTCATCATTATAATCGTCTACCGCGCTTCCTCTGTTATTTTCCATTGGCGACGGACAGGCTCTCGGGCGAGGCCCGGAGCTAGGAGAGGGCCCAAACTGTGCATCCAAGGGCCGCAGATCTACCCGCGAAAGTTTTTATATGTACTGTACTTGGATGAACTGTGTTAAAAGGTAGTCCATATGAGCACGTACACCTGTGTTCTTGCCCTTTGCCAGGCGCGGGGAGGCCCTTAGTGATATTGGGGCGGCTGTGGTATGTACGGAGTCTTGGGGAACAGTCGGCATGCTGGTTTGTCAGGAGCGAATATTTGGCTAATAATGAGGGCTGTTGGCCAGTTAGGATAAGTTAACTTAGTCCAGCGCAAGGGAGTGAGATGGCGCGCTTTTTCAGTGTGCCGCATCATGGTTCTTCTCTACGTCCACTTCGCCAACCGTTCTCGCATCTGGGCCCTCGAAGGGCCAGGGATGGTGATTTTCATATTGACCAGAGGAAAGGGGTGATCGATGCGGAGAAACATTAGGAGCTCAAGGTTTTGGCCGCCGTTTTGATCGTCGTTTTGATTTCTGTGGCCCGGCTGCCATGGCATCCAGCCCGTTCCTGTTAATTGACATCTCATGGCGCCTTTCGTAGAGGCCGGCAAACCCGGGATTTAATTTCTTTTGCTCTGTATTTGAAATCATGCAAGTGATTATCTTGTCACCATCATGGTCACTCGTTTTGACACCGTCTAGGCCACATTGATGATTCGCTTGACGCCAAAAGAGTACGTTAATTGGACCCCGCACCAGAGAGCGTTCGTCGCTTCAAACCATGATAGGCACACCATTCGTACGGCTGGAATTCTTCATGATCAACAATGTCCTGTACATAATGTACCTCTTCTCCAAAGCCTGGATCCTTTTTCTGCGTTGGAACTTGTCCGCTTGTCATTCGCCAAAATCAACAGAGCACGAAAACAATTCATACCCTTTGATCACAAACATTGCTGATGGTTGATAGCGATCCAGGTCGCCACTTGCCGTGTCTCTGCTACTTGATAAGTTCACAGTCAGTTCGAGAAGTGTTGAGATTTTCCTGCTAGTTTCTTCACACTGTTTTTTGTGTGTTTGGAAACTGGAGACTGACGCTAAACTTTTCGCACCAGGTTGACTTGCGAGGCAGTTACAAAATATGCTTGAAGCCAAATGGCTGCGTTGGAGTTAATTTATTTTTCTACATTTTCAAAAACAGGCAATTATTAATGTTTTTCCGAGGGAGTAACAAATCCAATCTCCTGAGGACAAATAAGTGGTGAAAATAACGGTGTTCGATGACTGTGATGTTCTAGACCACAATCTCACATAAAACGGCGATCAAAGCTCCTGGTTGACGCCGGCACGGCACGTCAAGGAAGCCACAAGGCAACGCGCGCGAGATTCCCGCTTCCAGATCCGTTGATCAAAAACATCAGGGTCTTTTGTTGACATTTCAATCGGGCCTCAGCCTTGAAACCACCGCACCTCATCGTCAAATCAGGATGTCTGAGCCCCTGTGTGCAAGATCACCTTACCTAAATTATCTAGCGCCGGAACATCCTTCATCAGCACTAATAAGAGGGGAATCTGGAACAGCGATCCTGCTCTAGAACACGGAGACCTCGCTCCACTCATGATCGCCCGTTCTGGCCACATTCCTGTCAAGTCGGGCGCACTTTTGTTTTTGCAAGTGATGCGAGCAATACGACTTTTCTATCTACATGAGGCTCGATGTCGCTCAATAAAGGAAATCCGCTCTTTGGGGCAACTCGATTGTTCTGGCCATGATCTGTGCTCGCGAAATAGCAGCAGAGAGCTCTCTGAAAAGTATTTCATTTCATTCCGTATAAATCGCCGATCACGGCCTTTCTCACAAATAACTACCGCCGAGGATAATCTTTTTCGTGTTTGCTGCCTGGTCTATGTGCATTTCAAGTTGACAAAAACTTGCATAGCAATGCTGAGTGCACTCTTCAAGGGGAATCTAGAACTCAGGGGTATGCATGGTCGTTTGCAGCGTCATCTCTCCCTTGGATCCAGCTCTTTCACCATGGGCTCGTTGCACCATTGACTAATGTTAAGGTGTTTCCCTAGGTATTTCAACTTTTTCTTATCCAGCTAAAGTGGCCCAGCTCACTTTCAAACATTTGGGTTGTCAGTAGGTTGTCAGCATGCATTGAGTAAAGCAATGCTCAAAAAAAGACCCAACCACTCCACTAATAGGTAAAGTATAACTGGACTATCTTCTGATGGATTAAATTGGTGTTTTTACCCGTATCCCCCTGTGCGACAAGATGCCATTAACTTTCGCGCGCTTGATTTATGGGATGATGGGTTAGCGGACTGTGTAAATGCACACGCCTCTGGAACTCCACCGTTCCCAGTATAACTCCCCGCTGCGTCTCTTCATCTACAAGACCAGACTTCAACCCACGTTTCCCCCGTAGTTTCCTCCATATGTACTGTACAATATGAGCGGTGGTCATTAATCGCTCCTTTGCGGGACCTACAACCCGTGACAGTGTACCATATATCTCGCCCGAAACATTTTTCAAGAGGATATCAAGAAGTGAAGCGGCGGGTCTGACCATGCATCAAAATGATCCATGGCTCCTATGTCGAGCAGCCTCACTTGTAAAAAGAAGGCATGCAGTGTGATTCCTAACCATAATGCAAATAGCCAAACATTTGGTATGTTTGTTGATCGAGCCCATGAGGCCGGGCATACATATGTATGTAGGTTGTATCAAACTTCAATTCAAGATTAGGGTTAAGGTTGCTCGCGTTGTGGGCGCGTCCGTGCCCAGTGGCTCGGACCCACATGGAACGGCACGTGACATACCAACTCTCCCAGGCCCTTAACTTATCTCAGTAAATCAGAACGCTTCTCCAGATATTATCCATTGCTGTTTTAACCCTGGATTGAGGATTATGTCATGAGCTAACCTCAAATAGGCAATAAGCTAACCCAAATAGTAAAATCAGGTCATGTGAGTGGTGATATCTTGCGAAGCGTCTGAGAAGAAATGGTTCCTGTTTGTTAGCAACACGGGAATGATTTGCTCCCTACCCTGATCATTGATGAGAATTCCAACTCAACTCCATAGATTCAACATTTCTGTACCACCTTAGAATCTTAGAATAGCAATGTTCTCGCGATGTATATGATTTTTATATTCATATCTCAAGTTCTTAGGGGTGAAGTATCACCTCAAAGTTGACTAGTGTGTTTTTGAACACGGGAATTTTAAGAGAATTCCTCATACAAAAAGAAATCTGAGATCAAAAAATATGATCATTTTCAAGAGTATACATCTATATTAAATATAGATTTTTTTGAAATATTAAAGAAACATTTCTATTCTTCTTCTCTTTAGCTATAAGCTAAGGTGATTTTCAAATCTCAAAGATGTGTGGGTATATAGTAATAGAAAGTCAAAGTTGAAGAAATTGAGAATCAAGGTAGATTCTGAGAAATCTCCATTGAAGATGGAACCATTTCTTCTCAGACCCTCTGGCGAGGATTGTTCTGAGCACATGACTTGTGCCAAAAGTAGATTAGTGTCATGCTGGATTAATAATGCTGCAACCGACCGAGCAGAACAGAGGGTCTGAGCCCGCTGAGATAACCCTTAACAACCAGACCAGATCCATCCATGGATATCAAAAACGGGGAAAAGAGGAATGTTTAGCCTATAAAGTATGTACCATACAACAGAGTGCACAATCTGTACTCAAGAATCATCACAAAGTTTCTGTACAACAACGCTCCGCCCGGGCGCTTAGATAAGCTTCAGTTAACGCATCGCGTTTCCTCACGCCACCCGTCGCGCATCAACCGTGTTCTACTATGTATGTCTTTGCAGCGTTGCATTGTTTCAACATAAATATGTACAGGGCGCGAAAAAACGGGAAGTGGGAGATGCAAAGCCCGCGCGTTGCACTTTTGGCCATTCCGGATACGACGGCTCGGGGATGCGCTGCTCCGATGTCTTGATGGATGAGGGAGGGACTTCGGCCACTCCCGATACATAAACTGTGCAGAGTAATTTGGGTTGCCTAGTTCTTCTTGCCTTTGGGTTTCCTCTCTCATCCGGCTTTCTGAGGAGATTGGTTTGCTCTCCGGTTTCTGTAAACAACTGGGTATTCCTCACTGCAGTAATATGGGGGTTGCATCTCATTGAAACGTGGATCTATGGAATCCCCCGAACCAGTGTCATTCAATGCAGAGGAAAGACATCCCGGACCGGATCTCTTCCTCAGGCTTGACGTGGTAGATGCAATCTAATCTGCTAAATGAGGCGGGGAACAATAAACCGCTGACATGCGATGCAACTGATCTGTCTGCCTTCACCGTAAACTCTCGATTGAGATGGGCATTCGATTGCTAACGTCGCCAAATGGCCAAATGGCTTAGGGGACTGGAAATGCTGGAGACGAATTTCCCCAACAGCTAAAACTGTCAAAATTATCAAGGGTTTTATTCGTGTATACTAAGTGAAATCTGCCAATTATTATCGATACAATATCCACTGGAGTAACTGTGCTCATGGGTATGTGCGGGTCGCAGACATATTTCTTTATGAAGTTTTAGAAAGAAAAGGGGAGAGGAGTTGTAAAAGTGACATTTCGAATATTTGATTAAGGGTAGAAACAACTGGCAGTAAATAGGAACCAAACTCGGTATACGGTGGAAACGAATGATTAACGCCCCCAAGGCGCCTCTGGTAATAGTCCAAGAGGCGGAAAATATCAGGAAGTATTCAATGAAGTTTATTGGGGTGTGAAAAGGGGAGATAACTCGGTGGGGGTGGGGCTGAGCCAAACTCATATGATTTAGGAAATAGATCCCGATAAACAAATTCAGGGTACGAGTTCAAAATTGATTGCGTATTGCGGGTTGCGCTTGATGGCGTCCATGGCGTGGTTTGGTTATTATACCAGGGCGTAGTTAAGGGAACGGTCCTGCCGGATCTGGACGCAGTTGATGTACGCCCTACAGTCGGCGAACTGGATGTAGTGTGGAGCAAGTTGGGCTGCCGAAGGCCGTGCTGAGTATTAGACGGGTCAAACAGAAGATGCTGTTCAATGAATCTTTCCGGATTGCTTTCAGCTACCCAACCGTTATCGAAACTTTGGATGTTGGAGAACCCACTCCGTAAACTTAATGCCGGTGATGTAGGTCGATCACCACTATTAACGCAGGGCGAATAGTCAATAGACAAGTGTTGACTGTTAGCTTGCTCGGTATACCGGTTCACACTGTAGGAAGGGGCTTTTGCATTTGTTACCAATGGATTTGCCGAAACCATTGGCCCAATATAGGAGTGTGGCCGAATTGCATATGATTGTTGTGGGACAAGGCGGTTTCGGCTGCTTTCAGCCTGCATGAGGCTAGGGCCTTGAGCACTGTTGACTATGGAGCCTGCCTTGTTTACTAAACCATTGTGAATATCGTTTGTAGATGCTTCAATTTCTGGTTCGTATGGTTGGCCCTGTTTTCTTGCGTTCTGTAGAAATGGGGGCTGTGGGTTTCCTGTATTGGGTTCTAAGCGCCACGCTTGATTGTTCTCAGAACCATAGTTATTGGGTCGGTGGATGTTACTGAGGCCAATGCTGACGGCAGAGTCCATCACAAAAGTGTCGTCGTTCATATTTTGGCTTAATTGGCATTGGACAGGATTCGTCATACTTTCTGCCGTTAGCTCGTAGGTTGAATCGAGAACCGGTACTGACAATTGCACGGATCTAAGAGTTCCCTCTTGCTGAGACACGCGCTCATTGCTTCCCGGCTGGGCTTGAGCATGGGGTTGGTTCCTGGTGATAGAGTGCGAAGTTAATAAGTGCGAAGCCGGAGAAGTGGCATTGCATTCAGCAGCACTAGGCTGTTGGCTGGGGTGGGAGCTTGAAGCCGCATTTTGAGGAGCTTTTGGAGAACCCTTTATCCCAGGAGAAGCTGATCGCCTTTGGAAATTATTAGATGTGGTGTGGGTGGTTAAAGGCCCACTGTGATGGGAACTTGCAACTGAACTTGCTGTTCCGATGACGGAGCCAGCACCTTGTGCCTCTTCGAATGCATCACTGAAATCAGCGTTTTCCGAATTAGAGTCAAATAGAGTGCAGATTTCAGCTAAAACCCGATTTTCACCTCTTATCATTTTTTCTATCGCTCGCTTTGTCTGGTGGAGCGAAAATCCTGACGCCAGTTTGGCAATCGGATAGTCTCGTTCGACTTCAGCGTCGATTTGAGCCCTGTCCTCATGGCTCACCATCTGAGCTGCATGCTGCACAGCCTTTCTACATTTGTCAAGCATGGCAATATTGCGCGCGGATTTCGCTGCCACCAACATCGCACGTCTGCTATCAAGCATCCGAGATACACCTTGAGGCAGCCAATCTCTTGGTGGGTGCGCTCGCCTTAGGAGAGGGTTAGAGACTGGCCTAGGAGGGTTTAGACTCGCCTCACTCAAAAGCCTTGCACCTGCGTTTAGCATGACGGAACCAGCGACTAATTCTGAGGCTGGCGGTTCGGTGCCGGCTGAGCCGTTTGCATCAACCTCTGGAAGTAATGGGAGAGTATTTGGTTGTCGTGACAAAGCCTGGGGAGCGTTTCGCTCGATTGAATGGCATTCCGGGATTAAGGGCCCTGCTGGTTGTTTTGAAAAATATCGAGATATTCGCCCTTGGTCCTCGTCTTCCTTTACCCGCTTTGAACGGTTGGGCCTGCTTGAATCTGGCTCACTTGGACGCTTAACACCATTGGTAAGGAATCCCATTCCTGAAAAGCTGAGGTCAGGCACTGGATTTTGTTATGGTTAGCGTAGACTTGGTTAGTTACGAGGGTTACCCGTACCTCCAGTGTGGCCTGCTCGCGCTTTTTCAAGAAACCCCACCCCATGATTCACTGGTAACTAAGAGCTGAATATCAGCAGGATAAAACGGAGAAAGAAAATTAAATTAAATTAAAGTGAAAAGAAAAAAGAGAAAAGAGCAACGAAGAAAGGAAAAAGAGCCAGAGGTAGGACTACTCACGCTGAGACGGTCTTGGGTAACATTTGGTGCTCTGAAATTATGTTCGAGCCGATTTTCCTTCCTCCGCTTCTTCCTTTTATGGGCTTCTGCCTTGCGTTTATCTGCAGAACTACCCAAAGATACAGGGGCTCTATGGGTTACAGCAGTCATGGATGCTGTTTTGCGAGCGGTGGTGGACGTCACATGGGCCCGATTAGCCTCAGTAGAAGTCGGCGGAAAAGAAGGATCTATTGTGTCCTTAGGCAGATTCTCAGCGACATTACCAATCTGTGATAACTTTCGGGGTTTGTTGCCAGAGGCTGAGGGCTCTGTCGAAGGGTGTGTATCTTTGAGTTCATATCGATCCAGCCGAGTTTTGTATCGTGGGCGACGGTCATAGGAACCTCTTGATATGACATTTGACAGCGGTGGCTTAGAATTTTTGGAATCATGGTTGGAGGTTACGTGAGCTTGCGATATGGCACAGGGAGTCTGTGACGTATTGCCCCGTAGACGGGCCTTTTCCGTGGCACTTGCACGAGGTTCGCCATCATCATGAGCTTTTGAATGTGCATCGGGCAAATAGTGTTGCTCCGCGGCGCCGTTCCAGCTTTGCATTCCTGGAATAGCATCCGGGACGTCTCTGTTATCGTCCATTGTGGCTATGATATGTCGATCGTCTGAAAGGGGCAAAGACCCGTTACGGTCTATCTGAGGAGCGTGGTTAATTTTGACTATCGGTTCTGTACCGTGACCTTGTTCGTTTCCCTGGTTGCGCGTATCGCATAGCTCGTGGGTTCGTTTCGTGTCTAAAGGCTGCTTCCGTCGCGTGAAAGAGGACCTTGGACGACCGGGAGAACCATCTCTCGAGCCAACTTTTGAAAGCCAGTGGTAAATTACCTCATGCATCTTCGAAGCGACAACCGTCTTCCCACAAATGGGTGCATGGAATAGACGAGAATAGAGCTGACTTTGGTCTGATATGAAGAGGAGAGCGGCGTCACAAGCAGAAAAGTAGAAAACACGATGCTTCGTAGAGGTAAACAGAAGAGGTTCTGCTTATTTGTCTGGGCAGCAAGAGCATGTTTTGCGTAGTCCAACTGCACTTTCCTCAGGGTGTAGAATGGCAAGAGCCACCCTTCCGTGGTAAGTGGCCATGGTGCGATGGGCTTACAAGGCTAACAAACGCCAGTGAGACGGAAGGCACCACCTTAGCCCTCAGTTTCCTTTCATCTGGACAACAACACCCTATAGTTAATTTTCTGCTCCTCAATTTCACCAAGAGTCAACCAAAGGGTAACGAAACAAACGAAATGGGGGTTATGAGGCGCGAAAGCCCCATAGCTTGAAGGCGGAAGAGATAGAGGCGCCAACAACAAATAACCTATCTCATTGAGAAACAAAACCCCCATTGGAACTGGGAAGTTGAAGGGTATGCGTCTAAAAAGGAAATTCTGTGGTAATTGTATCTCCGAACCCCCGTAGGCAATGGCCGTCATGGGCATTGCAAAGCGACTTTCCAATACTCACCAGAGGGGGAAAGTTGGTTCAGCCTATCAAAGAGAATGTTGCCATTGTTGAAACGGCGACATTATCGAGGTATATATTGCATGAACTGCACTGATACTTTTGTTGTTCCTTTTTGGTCCTGGAAGGGATCGTTTGCGGCCCCCTAGGACACTGAAGCGAGGATTGGGATGCAGTCCAGATGGACGATCAAATAAACCTCCCATGCATATTTGAAAAGATCCACGGTAATCTTAACCGCCACCCATCTATGTTTTTCGAGCCTTTTCGGGTGAGAATCGCGTTGAAAAGTATCCCGGGATCTAGTCCCTTTGAGGGAAAAGTTGCGCTGGTCAAAATGCTACATCTCCGGCATGCGAAACGAAGGAACCCGGGCCACACCAAAATACATAAATCGGCTTTGAGATTAGGTGAAAAGACAACATTATTGCGGTTGAATCATGACAAGACCCTAGGCTCAAACAAGAAATGGTACATGCTGCATGTGTGAAGGAGCGTCCCAAAAGGAAAATTCTTTCCAACAACGAATTACAGAGACGAAGGAAGCGAGGAACTGCAGCCAATGCTTTTGTGACTGAGACCCCCCAAAAAAAAAAATCGGCGCAAAATTAACAAATCAATGGACGCGGCGAAATGGGCGGATCCCTTTCCGTCGGTGCCTGCCTGCGCTTGAGAAAGCCGTGGGCGTGCGTTTGGGTGTGTTCCGACGATTATTTAATTGGATAAAACTTAAGACTTCGACCTTCAGAACAGGAAGCTGTGGTTCTGTTGATGAATGTCGATGTCCCTACTGCCACGGAGGGGCGAGAAAAATGGCGATTGCTTGAAACCAGCACTTTTTCCCAAGAGGGGGCGTGGCACAGCTGACGCCAAACTGCAACCCTCAGCGAAATCACGCGCCTAGACCTATTTCGATGCCTAGCCGATGGCTGGTGGGGACCTGAGAGGTCTGTGACCGGGGTTCTGGGGAGGAAAATCAGCCCAGTCAATCCGTGGAGCCGGCAAGTGTCTAACCCATGGGTCTGACTGGGCTGTCTAACCCACCATGAGGGGCCACTCGACATTTTCAACTTTTTTTTTCCTCCGTGGGGCAGCGTCGCCTTGCCCCTCTTCTTGCAGGCCTGTCCCTGGCCAAACGGCGGGTTTTGGGCTTTCCAGCGACCAGAGCCCAAGAATTCGAAGTTTCCTCGAGCCTGCTTGGTTGCGAGCACGCCTTCGACCAAAGATGGTAGTGGTTTTGCATCACGCTAACATTTTTGAACTCCCCGCTTCTAGGTTTCTTCGAAGCCATGATGCAGCTTCGGATGAAACGACGGGAACCAGAAAGCCCGGTCCAGCAATCATGCATAGGCAGCTCCATTTTAGTGTTTTGGTAGTTGGCCAGTGCTGCGAATGAACGCCTCCATACCCTGGAATCTCCAAGCTACAAACCTCCCAAGTTAGGCTTCCGCTGCAGGAGAAAAGGTTGAAGGGACAAACTGCTCCGGACACCAACGGCTGACTGGAATTATTGGCCTCTTGGATGGCCAGATAGGTACATGGGTCTGCATCTCTGCGAGCCTTTTGATTCTGGATGGGACGGGCAGTGTGTGCTTCCGCTGCTGGGGGGGATGTATGATTTATTTTGCTCTTTGCTCTCGGGAAAGGAAGAACGACGGGTAGAAGAAGATTTTCGCTTGTGCTGGCCCGCATCGCACAGACAGCTAGCGGCTGGAGGAAAAAGAACAATAATGGCAATAATAATATCTCATAATAATGGGGAAATACCAGGGAGAAAGTGGCCAGAGCGAGCTGGGTGGGTGGAAGTGGTATGGTGTGGTGTTGGACTCTTCACCCCTCCCTGGTTGCTGACAAGGCGCTCGAGCGTTGAGCCTCCTTCCCCTCCTCCTCCTCTTCTTCTTCTCCCCTCCATCTTTTCTCTTCCTCTTCTTCCTTTCATCCTCCATCCTCCATCCTCCATCCTCCATCCATCATCCATCATCTTCAACCCCCCGCCGTCTTTCATCTCTTCCTCCTGGGCCTTCGCAGCTCTGAGTTCGGACACACTTCTTGTCTCTTTATTCCCCATTCTCCCTCCATCTGACACTTTGTCTCCCACCCCCCTACTGCGGTCTCGACTCTCCGTCGTGATCTAATCGACTTCTAATCCAAGCCAAAACGTTGGAATTCTCCATTTTCTTTAGCTCTATCTTTGCGTTCTCGCTTTATCATTCTTCTCCAATGTAGCCAGCCCATCCTGTTATCGCTATTCCTTTTACCATGTGTCTACTTTTCTACTCTACCACCATGCTCTTGCCGCTACTCTTGCTATAGAGATACTGTGTTGTCTAATTTCCTTGAATCCCCGTACTCGCTGAATTGCTTAATTTTCATTATCATCTGCTGTTGCGCGTTGCTGGGTGAGTAGCATAAGTGTGTTCAAAATTCGTCCATTTGCTGCTATCACGAGCTCTTCGCCCATGATTCTCCGTTTATAACCTCACCGGTTATTTTTAGGGTACAAGGCTGGTCCCTGCGCAACCTTTTCCCTACTCGTTTATTTGATTTATTTCATTTTATATGACTCTTTCCCACCATCGCTTAAATTGACTTGATGAATGCTTTGTTCTATTATTTGTTCTGAATAAAACCCGCTGACCTTGACCATTTTGTGCCGCCTAATAGAACCGTTAATTACAAGCACAGCTTCAGCTTTTACTTTCAAACGCCAGCATGTCAAAGCTTTTTGTTGGGTCCGTTGATATATGAACATATTTTCTCGCTCCTACTAAGCTAGTGAAGTCGTAACTAACACAGCATCTGGCAATGCAGTGGCCTTGCATGGCATACGACCGACGAAACCCTACGCGACGGGTTTTCGAGGCATGGCACCATTGAGGAAGCGGTCAGTTCATTCCCAAAGAGACAATATCTCTCTTCCTACTTTCTCTACGTAATCATTGTCGTCCAAATCAGTCATTAATTTTTGAATACATGCTATAGATTGTTGTCAAGGACCGTGACACAAACCGCAGCCGTGGATTCGGTTTCGTCCGCTTCGCTAGTGACGCTGAGGCGGACGCTGCGATGACCGCAATGAACAACCAGGAGTACGTTGGAGCCATTCTGGAAGCGTTGGGGACATAGTCCCGGCGCTTTATTTTATTCGTTACCGATGAACATCGTTGAGATTGACCCGACCAGGTTCGATGGCCGTGTCATCCGGGTCGACAAAGCCGCTGAGCGTTCCTCTATGCCACGCAACGACGGCGGTCGCCATCATGGGGGTGGCTACAACCGCTACGACGGCGGAGAAGGAGGCAACCGTGGTGGCAGCGGCTGGGGTAAATAGTTACTCTACTTTTTGCATGCGGTTTGTACAATATTTTTGATAAATATCTAACATGAATCAATATAGGCGGAGGATATAGTGGTGATCGCCAAGCTGGTGGAGGCGGTAAGCTAAGCACCTAGATTAAAATCACGTCAACTTGCTCCCGTTTATTTGATGATGCTTCTGACCCAATCCCCTGTGGCTGACTTGTCTCTCTACAGGTTGGAACAACCAGCAGCATTCATATGGCCACGGCCAGGGCCAGGGCCAGTGAGGCACTGGGGCATAGATAATTACTATTAAGCGCACACGTTCGGAGACAGCAATTTTTCACCAAGCTAACGTCAAACCCCTTTTATACCCCGAAGTACCTCTCAACAGCCCCGATCCGTGCACATCAGTTTCCTCAAGGTGTCGACGATAAAAGAAGTATGAGAACATGAGACAGCAATCAACGAGCCACGATCAAAACTATTAAAAGAAAATCGGGATATTATGGAACCTGTACCCCTCGATTTCGTCATTCATATATTTTAATTATTTCTTCAGGCTCTTTCATCCCGCTCTATACCATGTAATTGGCATCGAAGTGCTTTTTTTCCCTTCCATTTTCTTGTACCCTTAACCCGGCGATACACAACTTCGACTTTCCACCTTGCATCCGAACCGATTCCCCCCTGTGCTGTAGTTTCTATTTTTTTTTTGAAAAAAACCTCCAGACTCGTTTTGCAGCTCCTGGCTTGTTTTCTTTCCGAACTGTAATGTCAACTATCAGTCCCTGGCGGTGGACTTCATATTTTTGCGGGTTTAATTGATACCTTTTTTGCTTTTGTCCGTATCCCTATTGCTGTCTCGTGCGTTTTATCAAGTTTCATCCCCTACTCTACTTACTATCTCCTCCTCAGTGACTGGCTAGCTGATCCCTTTCCCTTATTGTTTTTCTTTTTCTAACCTAACCGTCTCTAAGACCTTTGATTCCTCGCTTTCTGATCGCAATTAACAACCACCTAACGCCCACTACGGTTCAACTGCCCCCCGTTCTACTTGACTGATTCTGCCCCTGAGCACGCATGAACTCCTTGCTGCTTCATTCACGTTGCCAAATTTGTATCCTTTGTCCTTGTTTATTCCCTTATTTCTCCCCGTCCCCTTTTGTGTAAGAGATGAGACTGAAATCAAAACTGACGAAATTTGATCAACTGGAAGAGAGAAACGAAAAATTGAATGGGTGAAGGAACGAGATGCGTTTGCACTTTATCCTGTTTCCATCCTTTACTCCTTTTGCTGTCCCTGTTCTATTTTGCCCTCTATTGGATTCTAGCTAGCCTCCCCATTTTCCTTTTAAATGTTAGTTATGCAAAGTTATGATGTTCTCCTTCATGGACCGAGGACCGACAAAGCTCCCTACTTTTTTTTTTCCTTTGTCCCTTTTACCACTCTTCCCTCTTTTCCCCGCTTCTTCACGCTTTGTTTTCAAGTTTATATACTCCCATACCCATCCTACTATGCGCATAGGATTTACCGGTATCGCAGGCCGCCGATATTCGATGGACGTGAGTATAATGTAGTGAAACGTATGAGAGATTCGTGTGTGGGAAGCCCTTCCTAAGGATATACCGCTTGGGATTTGGCCCAGCAGATGATGAGGGAAACGCTCAGATGATCACGGGTGAAATTAGGAGGACGGGAAAGGACCCAAGAGGTTTGTTCGCGCATGGTCTATTCGCCCGAGCACATCACCTCTCCATCATACCGCAGCTAAACGCACGACAAAAAAAAATTCCAGAACATCCAAAAGATCTAATTCTATAACCAAACGCACACAGCTCTATCCCCATAAACCACCACCGGCCACAGCCCATTTCCCCCCCTACTCCGCCCTCACATCCCCACCCTCAAACTCCTCCATCTGCTCCGCCCTCTCCTCCGGCCGCATCTCCGGCCCCGGCAATTGTTCCAACACAATCTCGCTCTTCCTCCGATCCGCCTCACTCACCTCCCTCCCCTCAATAGCCCTCACCCTCCTTGCCAAATCAGCAATATGGCTATCAGCAACCCTTCCGACCCCGTTCTCGTCCCCGTCCCCCTCCCCATTCCCGTCTACCCCGCCAGCAAACTCAGGCCCTTCCAACGCCTTCTCCAGCAGATACAAATACTCGCGGTTCTCACCGCTCTGGCCGCAGCTCTGGCTGATGACGCGCGCGACGTTCGCCGGGTCGCGGTCTGCGGGGTTGCGGAGGAATTGGGCATTTGTGGGGAGGCCGATGTAGACCATGCATGTTATGGGGGTGTTGTTGTTATTGTTGTTGGTAGTAGTGGTGGTGGTGGATGGTGCTGGGTGGAAAGGGGTGAAGTGGACGGTGTAGCCGTCTATTTCCCTCTCGTCGAGGTAGGCGTGGACTTCCTCTGCGTGGGAGGCGGGGATGTGATATGCTGCGCCCCAGACGGTGGAGGGTTTGGAATCGGTGTCGGTTGGTTGGATGTCATATTGCTGTTGTTATTTTGTTAGGAAGCGGACGGGAGCATGCATGGTGAGGGGTTTTTGCTTGTTTCTTTAAAAGTGCTAACCGGGTCTGATAGTGTTTCCCAGAATGATTGTTCGATTACAGTGACAACCCGTCCGGGTGCTTCAGGGGTTCCTCTGTGGTCCCCGCTGTTTATTTTCATGAAGAATATGAAAGTCAGTGATATTGAGAATCTAGCTTTGGCACGAGTGCTTCGTATAAAAAAAGGAGAAGAGAGCCCCCGGTATGGTATCCGGTATGAAGGCCTTTCTCATCAGGTTCGTTGAATAAAAGTGAATATGTAGCCATACCTCGCCTACAAATATTAAAAAAAAAATATTCCCAGAGAAGAATATCAGCTTCCCCTTCTCTTGTCTATATCTACCTCAAGGAGTTCAAATAACGCCATCTCGTAGGTAGGCCATCCGTTTTCTGAATAGATCAAAACACATACCTGCCAGAACCGTCGAACATAGCCTTGTATGTATCCGAGCACTCTCTGATCTAGGTAAACCGTTAGCAGGGGCTTTGCCAGATATTATGTTTAGTTATTGTTCAGGGTGTATGGTGGGGATGTGCCCCCGCAACCGAATTATCGATAACTATCGCGAACACTGATAACACATGAATTTTTTTGTAAAAGGAGCCTTTTGACCGCAACGGGGTAGATCACTCTGTCAATCTTCACGATATAACAAGCATATTTAACATACCATAATGTGGAGGTGGCTTCCAGATTAGACTCCTAGAAGATAATGGTCAGAAACTCCCTGGTTTGAATGGCAGTGGAACGGGATGCGGTAGTAGAATTAAACATAAAAAAATACATAAACCCGGCGAGTGCATTAATATCAAAACACAGTGTAGGTATTCAATAATCCGGCTGCATATTAAAAAATAAAATAAAAATAAAAATCTTTACAAACCCGTAGCCGAAAACCCATAGATCCCCGTTGGGGAAATGGCTCTTCCAATTACTTGGAGCCGGTACGACTGAATGTGGCATAGGGAGGGGACGTTTCGGCTCGTGTGGGCGATAGGTTCTCCGGGGGGCGGACTCCCTGTGGCAAGACAATAACGAAGAGATAAATGGAAGAAAGACAAGGCTCGTGCTGAAATGCTGAATGCTGTCTATGGGTGTATATACATCTGTCTGTCTATGGCGATGTAGCGGGAGTTTGAAATGTTTGCTAAGGCGCAATTAATTGTCAGCATCGAGCTGGCGGATAACTTAGTTAACTATATGTTTGCACCTTTTGCACTCTTCCACGGACTCCACTTCAACTCCAGCGTGTTTGGTTTGACCAAGCGCCATTATTCTATCCGCATCCTATCCCCATGACAGATGATGAGCCAACCGTCTGGGTAACCATCGATCTGAGGGAGGCCAGTACAGTACAAATGTCTTTGGAGGAGACTGTATCCTTGGCATTGCGGATTGAAGCCTCAGCCACCACCAAGGGGATTAAATATGCCCGCCTCCAAGCTGAGTTTGCTTGGTGAAGGAGCCAATGATATCCTGCTGAAATGCTGGATGTGGAACTAACTCCTCCTGCTGGTTCTTGTTCCCGTGTCATGGATGTATGTTCATTCTTTGACTCTTGGATCCTGGCGTTCAACCTCCAAAACCTAGGGCTTAGGGCTGAAACGCTTAGTTTAGGTAAAAAGGCTTGGTCGCCTGTACGAACCAGAGTCCAGCAGCACCAATCGCGACGTTCCCCCGCCATGCAACAGCCCAGTCCAAGCAATGAGGCTCTCGCCATCTAGATCTGCCCCCTCCAAGATTCTTGATATTAAGCCACCCCATATTCATAGCCAAGGTTGACATTTTGAAAGCAACGAGATTTCAGCCGGCTTCGTATTGTTGCGCATTTTCATTCAAAACGGAATCAACAAACCGCCTTGGCGGTTGGGTTAGTTAGCTCAAGGCTAAAGAGTTTGGTCTGACCGATTTATATCGTCATTGTCCGGCTGTCATCCTTCCCACACGTACATCGTTTGCTCTCAGGGACAAACAATCACTCTTCTGTTATTAATATCGCGACCATCACCCTGCTGGCAATATTTTTTCCCCCAAGAAGGAGTCACTCCATCTCCCTGATTTCTGCCTACTAGAGACTGCAGCACACATCTCCCACCATGGCATACAAGGGCGCATACAACCCCGATGCACTTCCAGCGTACGTGCTCTAGCTTTGTTCCTCCTCTCCGTTATCTTAGGATGGAGACCGTAGACTAACTAGTAGTTATCCGTCTGCAGACATGCAGAGCCAGAGCAGGTACGTTGACGAATGGCTCCTCCTCTAGGGAAAGGTTCTCCAATCCCACATTTGCCAATGTCGCGCCTTGTCCGTTGTCCGTTGGATTAACAGTTAACACGCCATCTCTTTGTTCTTAGGTAGCACAAATGCTAGGCGAAATGTCCGCTCGACAAGACCCAAACCGAGAACGCCCCCCTATGCCACCGCCAAAAAACGGCCCACCACCCCAGCAGGCTCGCATCTCCCCCTCCCAGAAAAAACCAGAACCGCATTCACAAACACACACACAACATAGCTACGCACGTGCAGGCAGCGGTGGCGGCCCCGGAGTCGTTCCGCCTGGGGCAGGACACGCTGCCACAGCACAATATGGAAGAGGAGCCCCCGTTTCCAATACCAGCGGTCGTCTCTACTCCCCGCCCCCTCGAAACTACGGTTTCGGGCCCCCTCCCGCGCACCCGGCCCAGAACCGCCCCCCTCCAACATGCGGCCCGCCACGGAGCCCTCAACCTTCGGGGCCTGGCTTACCACCGTCTGACGACCCCAAAGAACTCTTCCCTCTCTTCCGCGCCGCAAATGCGTCCAACTCAGGCACCCTGTCTGAAACAGAACTCGGGTCCGCCCTAGTAAATGCAGATTACACCTCCTTCGACGCGTACACGGTAAAAATGATGATCCGCATGTTCGACAAGGACGGGTCTGGTAGCGTAGGGTTCGACGAGTTCGTTGCCCTGTGGCGATTCCTGGCCGCCTGGCGGGAGCTCTTTGAGCGCTTCGATGAGGATCGTAGTGGCCGGATTAGCCTGGCGGAGTTCAGCAAGGCGCTGATCGCGTTTGGGTATACGCTGAGTCCACCGTTTGTGGGGATGATATTTACGATATTTGAGAATAGGGGGAGGAACAAGGGGGTGCCCATACCCGGGCAGAAGGACGGGATGAGCTTTGACCTATTTGTGCAGGCATGCATTACGCTCAAGCGTATGACGGATGTGTTCAAGAGGTATGATGATGATAGGGATGGATATATTACATTGGGCTTTGAGGAGTTTTTAACTGGTTAGTGCTTTCTTTTTCTTTTTGCCTGTTGCGATTACGACTAGACTTCCCCTCGTGTCTTTTGCTGAACACTAACATGTTCTTTGCGGCGATGTAGAATGTTTACGACTTCGCGAGTGAGACATCAGAGATGAACTATCAAAAGTGCACCATGGTTATCTAAACACCCCTAATAGCTGGATAGTTTTGAAGTGCGGTTCAGTTCTTCTCGCGACACAAATTATTTGCTTTTCCTTTTATTTCTTTCGGTTTATCATTTTGGACTCCTTTCATATACCATGCCAATGATTGAATGAAAATTTCCTACCTTAGATAAGGGGCATCAGGGGACTGGGATAGAAACAGAGATACCAGATAAAATACGTGCTTAGCTTTTAACTTTAAAAACTAAAATGATAATTTTAGAGTATTCCCTCCTGGGCAGTCAGTAACAGTGCCGTGGGCTAAAGTCTGGACTCTCGTATGTAGGTCGAGAAGAAAAAAGCAAATACATGCGGCTCTTCTGCTGCACCGCCGCCCTCCCCTCCAAGGCTCTGGAAGAGTGAGATTGGCCCAATCCCGGGCCAGAACGGACGTGGCATCAATCAGCCGTCACAAAAGAACAAGAAGAGAAAAAATAGAACTCCTACTGCTGCTGTTCGCCTTGCCAGCTCCAAGCTTCTCCCCTTTGGCCCAGTCAGCTACGGAGGTTGTCACTGACAAACAGTCTATGATTCAATGAGAGCAGTTTCGCGACGATATCACGCCTTTTCTTCAATTATCTATATACTGAAATTATAGGTGAAGGCCGGGTAAAAGCTCAGAGCTCTATGTTCAAATTATACTTTTGGGCGGGGACATAACAAAAATGCCGGACGGGTATATGTCTATGTACAGCACAACAAGAGAGAAATAGACAAAGAACCGGAAAGGTAACTTAGGGGTAACTTGGACCAACAACGCCAAAAAATATCAATCTAAACAGTCTCTTGCATTACGCCGTTCCCACTCCCACTCCCATTCCCATTCGCGGCCTTCTCTTCCAGCTTCTTCTCCTTTCTCTCACGTTTCGCAGTGATGCGGGCCTGTCTAGCAAGCTCTTGCGCTTCTAGCCCTGTCTTGGTAATTTCGTGATCCCGACTGAGTTCCTTCTTCCGGATGAAGAAGCCGAAGACACAACCCACTGCACCAATGGCAGTATAGAAAATCCATACACGGCTAAATGCGACATTATATATATCCAACACTATATCTTGCTGCGTCTGCGTTAACGCTGCTAGGCTCTCCGCTCGCGAACCGGCGAAGTTCCCAAGAAATGACTCCGCGAGCTCTGGGCCGAGTGCAGCCAATAGCTTTGAGCCGGATTGTTTGAGGACGTTTTGATAAACCACCCCACCTAGCACAATAGAAGAGGCGGTCGAGAGCTGTCTGACAAACGAATGCGTTGAAGTCGCGGTTGACACCTCCGACTGGGGGACTCGCGATTGCAGAGCTAGCAGGGGGGCTTGGAAATTCGGACCAGTTCCAATGCCAGCGATGACTTGGTATATAACCAGCCTCGGCCACGAGGTGTATGGTTTGAAATCGATGTATAACCCAGTGCCCAGCGTCATGACGAGCATGCCCAATCTGATGTATTCGACATAGGTTCCCGTCTTCCGGATGACAAAGCCGATGATAAAGGAAACGACGGATAGCGAGACTGCCTGGGGCAGAATATAGACACCACTCATGATGGGGGACGTACCCAGGACGGTTTGGAAGTACAGTGGGAGGAAAAACGCGCCGGCGATGAAGTTGGACGCGTGCGACCAGTTTAGCAATAGGGTGAAGACATTGCTCGAGTCTGCGAACAGGGACATTGGCAGGATGGGGTACTTGGCCACTTTGCGTTCGATGATGACAAAAATCCCCAGCGTCATCGCGCCGAAAACTATGAGGCAAATCACCGTTGCGGAATTCCAGGGCCGAGTTACCCCGCCGAATTCGAGGCCGAAGAGGAACATCAGTGTTCCGCCGATAACGACGATGGTGCCCAGCCAGTCAATCGTACGCAGGCCGGCGATCAGGGGGGTTTTGGGCGTATCGATTTTGAGCCATATGATGAGGGTTGCGAGGGCCAAGCCGCCGAATGGGACTGTAAATAGAGGAAATCAATGTTAAGTACTCGAAAGGCTACAAATGTGGATTGGGTTACTGACGATTGATATAGAAACACCATCTCCATGACACCTTCTCGGTAAATATGCCTCCCACAACGGGACCCAGGGAGCCTGCGATGGCCCAGGTCATGCCGAACATCGCATAATATATTGGACGATCTCTATCAATTTCACATATTCGCAATTCAGCAAACGGCTTATTTCATTTGCAGAACAACAAAGTATGGATGCTATGGGGCGGAACATAACCAGGGGGAAAAGCCAAGGGAAGACAATCATCAATTGAACAGTTTGCACATCTACACACCTTTGGCTAAACAAATCACCCACGCAAATCTGTCCAAGCAGAACCAGACCACCGCCGCCGACTCCTTGAATGGCTCTTCCGGCAATCAGGGTTGCTGTATTCGGCGCTAGAGCGCACATCAGACTCGAGAGCAGAAATAAAATGTTTGCGAAGACAATGATAGGCTTGCGGCCCCATATGTCGCTCAGTTTGCCCCAGAGAGGAATGACTGCGGCATTGCCTAGGAGGTAGGATGAGGCCATCCATGAATAGCCGGATTCAGATGCGTTGAACTGGCTGGAGATGGTAGGGAGCGCAGTGGCTATGATTGACTAACGTGGAGTTAATATCTACACTCCGGAATAAAGGGGGATAGATGAGGGCTCACCATGTCAAGAGCTGCGAGAAATAGAGCGAGCTAGTTTTATACGTGCGAAAAATGGGTCAGCGTTCTACTCTCCGAAATTTTATATTCGCCATTTTCCACCTCTATCAGAGCTGGCAGAGAAACTGGTCTTTCAGGGAACTTTTGGGGTCATGCCTAAATCCACTCACACATAGCGCAAACATGACCACAGCTATCTGCTTCTTGGTCATTTTCTCACTCTGCGCCGGACGATCTTCGGCGGCAGCAGCCGTCGTTGAATCATTTTCCTCTGTTCTCGGGCTTGCTGGGCTATCTGATTCACACTCGTCCTGCTCCAGGTTCCCGCTCTCCGTCCCGCTTCCTTTGGTGTCGAGAATTCCCATTCCCGCAGGGCTTCTGCGATCGAATTCCTTTTCCATGATCGGGCCATGGCCAGCCTGTATCGTGGAAGCACTATCGGGTGTGTGGTATTCTTCAGGAACGCCCATGTTTTTTGCGCTGGAAGCAAAGAGGTCTTGCGATACTCCTCCGTCTGCGACAAATCATATACGGAATCAACCACGAGGTATCCTTGGAGTTGGTGTGCAAAGGGCAAAGAAATCTTTGAATTAAGTAGTAATTATAATGTGGATAGTGGATATGCTAATGCCAACGGCGAATGAACAGGAAAATATATAACTGAAAAAGCAGTTCAAAAAGACAGAAAAGAAAAGAAAAACGTTTCACTGTCTTTCAGTTTCAAAATTGAAAACAATGTTGTTAAGGCGAACCGATAGTCTATATCAACATACACCGCCTGCACAGGATAAGCAAGACCAGAAAGTGAGATACCACGAAAAGGCAGGGAAATCGAAGATAGAAAAAGAAAATCCCAAACCACCATTCATTCCAAAGAAACTTGGTTGTTCCAAAGATATGAGTAAATGCGTGGCCTGCAAGGCGAAATCGGCGGCAAAAGACGGGGAACCCCAGTTCCCACCACCCTCGGCAGCAAGTGGGAAATTCTAGATGCCCTTGCTTATTGATCGAATCCACTCGGAAGCTCGGTATCTGGCATGCCCCATCGTAAATACGAAGCTATTTGGTGGGAGCTAACCCAAAGGGATTCCCTAAACCTGGGTCTAGGAGAGGGCCGGTTTATTTCAAGTCATGGCCCGGTATGATTCATCTGTTTCGCCTGCGGAGATAGAGAAGGGAAGCCGATGTCATAAAAGCTTGGCCTGGCTAAGCTTTCCAAGTAGTTAGCTACTATCAATCAGATAACTGCGGCTACAGTCTCGCGGGTTGAAGAAGTTAAACAACCCATTCTGAATTCCTCATATAATTACCCCGGTGCCCCTCTCGAATTGGTGATGGCAAAACCTCGGCTGCCGAGATGTACTGGACCAAAGCTCGCGCCGGTCACCGTGGACCCGATTGGTCAGAATGAGGGAAAACATCTCCAGACTCCCCTCGTCTGCTACTGGATACTGAAGGAGATTTTTTTTTTCATACGTTGCCATCCATGGTCAAAGCGCCTGCATTTTTGTGTGTTTTGTTCTGTCCTGTCCCAGACCCTTCAAACCACGCGAACGAATTCCCATCTGCGAACGTTAATTGGTGGCTGTCCCACGTGTGGAGCACGCTGTGGCTGGATGAAGAGTGCTGATCAACATGTAAAATATGACATCGGGCCGCACTTCGCTGCAGCGACCGGCGGATTCTTTCACCCTATTCAGATGTTGAGGTTTCTTTTTGCGCATGATGCGAATCTTGATTTCACCGTTCATCACAATCGCATTATCCATGCTCGGCATACTGCTGCTCTTAATTGCCGGAGCTTAAGGAGACCGAATCTCCAGCCCGCAGACCTCCGGCACAGTACAGGTTCACTCGCCCCCAGCTCAACGTTGTTGATCGCCGGAATTAAGATCCTTAGTCCGACTTTTGAGTCATACGATTTCTTAACTCCGGTGCCGGCTCCTTACTTCATCTCTCACCCAACCCCGCTCTTGCGGAGGATTCCGACAGCAAGCTCAAACAGGCCATATTTTCACACTCACATTTCACACTCGAACCCTGTCGCTACATGATAAATCGATCAGGGCACAGACGGGTGGCCGGGACGCAATATTTGACCGATTCTTGAAGATAGCCCCCTCAACCTTGAAACTCACGGACGATAGGGGGATAACGGCGATTCCGGAAACTTTGAGTGCTTTATGTGCTGACACCCTTTTCGTTGAGCTGTCGGATAGGAGCGGTGTGCGCTACTCATTGCGAGCCACTGCACGCGCATCTCGGCCTCGACCAACATTTGCATGACACACATCGAATAGATCAGGAACTTTTTGTGACGTGTGTTCCCATTCTTATGGCATCCCTTAGGGCACTTTATTCTTTGGAGCCCCTTGGACGGACGCCGGGGTTAGCAGGCAGGCAGAGATAATTACCACAATAGCACCAATATTACGTTTCCGAACTGCAGGGGTGTGCGTGGCGCCCTTCCGACATCGAGCATTGGCGATGCTATATGGTCCTGTCTTTCTGGTATCGAATCATAGGAGGCCCTGTCACAGAGGGAAAGCTAGTCCTGGTTTTGAGTTATTGCTTTCTGAAGGAATCAACACTCTCCTTCTCAGGTAGCTAATGATAGTTGCCTCTGCTCATACTGATTTCGGGACAATATCTAACTCGCGGGGATAGAACGGAACGTCTAGAAATGCGTCCCCCCAAGACTTCTAACACCTGCGTCTAGATCACGGCACATGTGGACAGCATATGTCGGAAATGAAGACTCTGCGCACAAAACCTGCTAAAACGTTAGACGCAAGGGCCGTGGTTCGCCTTTCCATCGACATGGACATCTCAGTCAATTCATGTCAAGTCAAACCGAACGTTTTGATATACCCTACGTCCACTTGTGGGAAAACGTGGAAATGCTAAACACCCTCAGCGAAGCATAACGAACGACCATTCCGAACCTATAGAGCCGGATCCAAGACTGGTTGCACAAGAGCAACTACAATAACTCCTGTGTGATATCAACACCAAAATTCCTTTCCTCCTTGGGAATCTTGAAAATGAAATCCGATCAGCAAGCCCCATTTGTGGAGGCCCGGAAATATATCCGTGTTGCTTTTCGGTTTAGGTATATGCGGGAGTACTAGGCTGAAATATTGCCCTGGCACCTTTATACATTTATCCACAGTACCTTGAATTGCCATGTTCTGTCAGGCTCTTCTTTTCCCATCACCACATAGCTGCCGAACTTCACGAGCAGGGCTTGCTTTATGATATGGTTCATCCACAGTCCTGGAACTTCAATGCGTGGAGCGCCATCTACTGCTATTTTTGTTTTATCTGGTCATAAATGGATGCGGTGGCTACATACAATGGCGTTCATACTGGCATATCTTCTGAACTCGGTTCTGGAAAGGCTTCCTGGGTCCTTACCTCAGCTCTTCCCTATCACTATCATTGTTGCGCGCAACATACTTACCCTTCCCGGCGCATGGTAAGTTCTCGACCTGCCCAGGCGTGTCAGCAACATCAAATTAGTTAAGCGCCCGAAGCCTCGCTCTTAACTTTGTAAAGCAGCTTTTCCTTGAAATGCACCTGTGAGAACAGTAGATGAGATGATATGAGGATGAATAATCTCCCTTTAGGACTAACCATTTTGTTAACTTGTATATTAGCTACCGCTAACATGTCAAAGTTAAATTGAGAGGCCGCTGATATCTGTGGCTTCTGCGTCAAACTAGCTGAAAACATATATGGCCAAGCCCTACGTCCACCAATTTCAGATAATTGAAGCAGCCAGCTTCAAGATAAACAGTGATACGAAATAACGACCTAACAAGCATCGTCTAAAGAAATCACCCAGAAAGAAAGCTTTAACATGTCCAGGCGTGTTTGATTTTATATGGACAAAGGGCAGAGGTAAAGGGGGTAGCAAAAGCCCAGACCCCATCAGCCGGGATATCAAGACGTGGCAAGGCAGCTCCCTGCATTTGTCAGTTTCAGGATCGATTCTTCCACTTCAGAGCAGTGCGCCAAGGTCCATCAGGACAAACATCGTTTCTAGGGCGTTGTATATTGAAAAAAAAGAAAAAAAAGAAAAAAAAGACGATTGAATCGCGATAGCACGGAATCGGTGGGAGCTCCACTGTGGATCTTCTAGAAAACCAGGGGACGTGACTTAGCCTACAACAGGCGAATAACCAGAAGCTGGAGTCATTCAGGTCCGTGGGGGTTAAAAAATAAAATAAAATATTCGTCTGCCGCCTTGCTTTTTGTATGAGGAGCGTTTTTATTTTGGTGGATGAGCGCAACCTAGGTGTGCCCAGAAACCATTTTCGGTTAAGCTGGGCCGAGGCTGTTTAGGGCCAGTATTGGAAGGAAAAGAGGAATGAAAAAAAAAAAAAAAAAAAAAAAGTAGAAAGAATTTACAAAAATTGTCCTGAGGGATGGAATCAATGGTAAATTTTGTCAACTGTTTGTAGAGTTCAATGGAGTGTTGAGTATAGTTTGATATGTTGCTATGCACGCTATACAACAACGTACTTGGAGGAAAACGCAAGACACAAGAATGTCCCACAGCTGTCATAAAATAATAATAGTGAGCGTATTCCGAGGTTGTTTAAGTGTGGACAAAGGGCCTGTAACCTGTTCCACAATCCCTTTCCGGGGCACGACGCACGACATATGTTTATTTATGAGTCACATTTATTCTCAAGATCCCCAAGTCCATTTCTGATTCCGGAGGTTCTGCTGTTCGGAACCCTCGGCCGTTTGGGAAGCTTACAGATGCTGCATGCAGGATGGTTACATACTCCCAGTGCAGAGGCCCGAATTATACTTGCTTTAAAAAAAGGATTCCAGTGCTAGACGTGAGACGCGGTCTGCGTAAAACCGAAGGAATATTATTGAAAACCGGGGGAGAAGGGAATAAACAATAAAAATTAAGAATTAAGAATTTTAAAAAGAGAGAGAGAGAATTCCCAACAGCCGGGGGAGGAGAGATCAGACAGATATGCTTTGCAAAATGGGTCCTTGCTGCGTTCTGGTTGGATGTCGACATTGGCGAGCGATAGCACCCCCGCGAGATGAGATTGATATCGAAGTCATGCCCTGTGGCATTTTGGCTGGCATTCTGGCTCGCCCACCCACCACCCTGTTCCACGGACCACAGCCTTCAGCCAGCTTCTCACACACCCAACAAGCATAATGATAAGCTCAGGTCAGCCGTCAGCCGGGACGATGACTGTGACAGGTACATAGTTACAGAAAATACAACCCACCTCAGGGTACGAGATAGAACGAATGTCTGCATATTTTTTTGGTCGGTGTCTGTGAAGCTGGGGGAGTACTGTGCTCCGAAGTTTGAAATTTTAGATGAAACTCACCAACTTGCGAGCTAGCCATGTTCGTGGCCTCTTTAAGTCGTGATTCATCCGAGCGGGCAGGGGTCAGACTGAAAATTTATCCATAAAGGAACAGCCATTTTATTTTGATTTCGTCTTCGCTTCCGCTTATCTTGTTGAGACCGCCTTAGATAGAGTGTTAACTCAACAAGGGATATCATGTATTAAAGTCCTCCTCAGGCTATGTATGTACGTACATCCAGCGTACGCGCAAAGGTAGCAGAGTCGATGCAAACAGTGGGGCAACGGCACTCATTCGCCATTTGCAATTGGCATTATCAAAGGTGGGAAAGCTTATCAAGCAGCCGTTTCCCTCGATGAGGATTTGCAGCGACAGGCCACTTGGAATGCGCTTTTGGTTGGATCTTGACTGCTACCAGGGCCAGGAGTGGAGACATTCGGTGAGCAAACAGCGCAAATTTTGGACAAACTGCTGGCGGAAAAATTTGCCATGCATGACGTTGTTGGACGGCCCGGTAGTTATTATACAGCGTAACTCGTGAGGGGCAAGCTCAACGCCAATTATTTCCCAAACAAACACTGCGATATTGAGTTAGTTACTGAGTATTTGCTTTTTCCTTGTTCTGTCTCAACCCCACCATGAGGTAGTTCGAGGGGGAGCTTGCGGCCGCGGGTCGGTTTCAGTTCTTAGAATGTTCATCAGTTAGAGCTCTTTGGCCCTTTTTTTCCTGAGCAGAAGAAGAAGAAGTAGACTGCGGATAGATTCAAGTTATTTTCTCGATCCAGGTGAGCTGTTCCCTAGCTTTTTTGCATTAGTTATTGTAATTTCGACTGAGATAGGGCTTTGGACAGCTCATCTGTAATATTTCTCTTCCCCCCTTTCCACCCCAGCGAAATCCGGATTGGCCCTTCGGATGACACAGGGCTGACAAAGGAGCACGCAGAAATAAGAAGATCATAGTCATGATTATTGACACTCAATGGCGCCGGCACTGGTGTGGTGCAATCTTCCATCAGATAGCTCTCGGTTTCGCGTGGAGAGCTTGGATGTAACCGGCCGGGCACTGTAGTTGAACTGCCCCTTCGCGCCGCCACCCAAGCCAGCCACTATAGTAGTGGGATTGGTTTAGTTAAAACCCAATGCCATCTTCCCCCTCCCCCCACCAAACGCTGGCCCTTAATCTGTTCTTATTATAAGTCTTAGCTATTATTCAACACTTTTGTTGACCTTGTCTGTCCCCGCCGTCTTTCCCGCGCTGCTGCAGTTCTGCGAAAGGAGCTGGCGGCTGTGTCATCATCAGCAACATCATCTCCCCACCTCACCTCTCCTCTCCCCATTTCCCGCATTTCCTCCATTTCCAACTCCTTCTCCTTCTTCGTCCCTCTCCCTTTGCCATCTTAACTCTTAACCGCCTCTTCCATCTCATGTCGTGGTCTTGATTTGGCGTATTTTCTCTACCTTGCGTCTTATCTTGCTCCATTGCGCCAGTTCTGTCCGTCATCCGTGCCAACAATTCTTCTTCAGTCGGACTCGAAGCACCCTTCCCCGCCGACGCATCCCACCCTAAACCCGTTTGTTTCTCTGACTTCCGCCCTGCTGGGCCCAATTGCACAATGACCAGCCCGTTTACCGACTCTTCAGGCAGACCTGGTGCTGCGTAAGTTTTCTCTGTGTTGTTAAACAGGGCCGTCTCAACCCCGCAAGTTTGCCCTATCAGAAAATTCAGCCCAAACACAGACAAAGAGGTAGCAGTAATGCGCATTTGGATTTCATATCTTCTGCCACCGGGCTGGCCTTATCAAATGAAGTTTGCCGTGCGCTATTCGTTTCTCTGTCGTCTCTCAGTCTACCTCCGGCTCGTTGATTCCTTATATGACTTTTTATTGTTACTTGCGCGCTCTTTCGCCAGTCATTTTGCTAATTAATATTTTGCTATCCACCCAATTAGCTCGATCGAATTGAAAGATGACACTGTCATCGTCGTTCTTGGAGCATCAGGAGACCTGGCGAAAAAGAAAACCGTGAGTTTCTAACCTGCCAGACTCTCACAGCTCATGCTGACGAAATCGCAGTTCCCCGCCCTGTTCGGCCTGGTAAGCGGATTAACCCTCGGTACTCCGTGAAGTATAGGCATGACCATGGTCGTGGATTAACACCCCCCGTTTTACAGTACCGCAATAAATTCCTCCCCAAAGATATCAAAATCATCGGATATGCGCGAACAAAAATGGACCACACTGAATACATCCGGAGGGTACGGTCATATATCAAGGTTCCCTCAAAAGATATTGAGGATCAGCTTGCTGGATTCTGCGATCTTTGCACGTACATTTCGGGGCAATATGACCAGGATGACTCCTTCGTTGCCTTAAACAAACATCTGGAGGAGCTCGAGAAGGGCAAGAAGGAACAGAACAGAGTCTTTTATATGGCACTTCCTCCCAGTGTCTTCATAACCGTCTCCGAACATCTAAAAAAGAACTGCTATCCTAAGAATGGCATTGCGAGAATTATCGTACGTCCCTTTTCATGAAACGGGTATGTCGGGATGGGCTGAGGTGCTAATACTGCCTTCACGCAAATAGGTAGAGAAGCCATTTGGAAAAGATTTAGGAAGCTCGCGCGAATTACAAAGGGCGCTGGAGCCCGACTGGAAGGAGGAAGAAATATTCCGCATTGACCATTACCTTGGAAAAGAGATGGTGAAAAACATCTTAATTCTGCGATTTGGTAATGAGTTTTTCGGGGCTACCTGGAATCGCCATCATATCGATAACGTTCAGGTACGGTTCACTTTAGACCTCTGACATTTATTCGAAGCATAGTATGACTAACGCATATCAGATCACATTCAAAGAGCCGTTCGGTACGGAGGGCAGAGGAGGATATTTCGATGAATTTGGCATCATCCGCGATGTTATGCAGAACCGTCAGTTAGCACGAATTACTACTTCGTCTCACATAAATTCTCCTGTTAACTCATAGCTCTAGACCTCCTGCAAGTCCTAACCCTTCTGGCAATGGAACGGCCTATCTCGTTTTCTGCTGAGGATATCCGAGACGAGAAAGTACGTGTGCTGCGGGGAATTGATGCGATCGAACCCAAAAACGTCATCATCGGCCAGTATGGAAAATCTCTCGATGGAAGCAAACCCGCATATAAGGAAGATGACACAGTTCCGAAGGATTCGAGGTGCGCAACATTTTGCGCAATGGTGGCATACATTAAAAATGAGAGATGGGACGGCGTGCCCTTCATCCTGAAGGCGGGCAAAGGTTGGTTTCAACTCTTCTCTTGGGATCCTGGCACACGTTTCTTATTAATTTGTTTTGCGATATAATAGCTTTGAACGAACAAAAGACGGAGATCCGTATACAATTCCGCGACGTCACCTCCGGTATCTTCAAAGATATCCCGCGAAATGAACTTGTTATTCGCGTACAACCCAACGAGTCCGTATACATCAAAATGAACTCGAAACTTCCTGGCCTTTCCATGCAAACCGTTGTCACAGAGCTGGATCTCACCTACCGACGAAGATTCTCAGACCTGAAGATTCCAGAGGCATATGAATCTCTGATCCTAGACGCTCTGAAGGGAGATCACTCTAATTTCGTAAGAGACGATGAACTGGACGCGAGTTGGAGAATCTTTACCCCACTATTGCATTACCTAGACGAGAACACTGAAATCACGCCAATGGAGTATCCCTACGGTTAGCTTAACCCCACCCTATTTACCACACCCCCAAAAAAGAGAACCCCGTCCTTTTACATTTTTACTCGACAGCTAACTCGATTTGCTGCGTTTTTTTTAAAAGGCTCTCGCGGCCCATCGGTCCTGGATGATTTCACATCGTCCTTTGGATATAAATTCAGTGACGCGGCCGGCTACCAGTGGCCCCTCACCACCACTCCAAACCGCTTGTGACAATCAAAGCTGGCATGAGGTTGAAGCTCTTCCTTTTTTTGCAGTTTATCGCATAACATGCTCGGTTTAGTAGCAGCGAATCCTGTCACTTTTCGTAGGCATCGCGCTGTTGCACGAGCAGTGATCCCGATATTTTTCTGTTCTTTTTCTGTTCTTTTTCTTTTTCTTATTAGTCAAACAGAACACACTATAAAAAATATGGAAAATAAACTAAAAAAAAAGAGGAAAATAACGATAAATTCGACCTTGTATGCCCTCTTGTTTTGGCGACCGCGGTGTTTGGTGGTGATGGTAATGATGGCAAGAGGAGCGGAGCGGAGGAGGGAGGAAAAGAGGGAATCGATGAACGGGTTTGGGGAGTTGAAAGGGGGAACTAGGTAACGAACAAGACCCCGATACGCGACGATGAAAAATAAAAAGTGTACTGGAATATTTAGCTACGGGAGACCGGGAAGAGGGGGGTGTTTAAGCACAAAAGAAGGATATGAAATCCGTGTCATTTTTCCCCGTTGCATGCGAGATTGGATTGGATTGGTTCTTGGTAGCATATCCTGTGTTCGGGTGTGCCATGGGATATATATCCTTAAAGGGGAAAAGGATTATGAGATATCAAAAAGACCTCATGGATATCTTTTTTATGTTTAACTTAACTCTCCGCCCCGTCTCTTTGACAATATAACGATCTTCAAGATCATTCACTTTTTTTCCCCTCTAGATTTCTAAAAATATATATAATCAATCTTCGTTTCTTCTGTTTGGGTTTGTTCAAAATTTCCCGCTCTCTTTCTTTATATTTCCACTTCCGCTATCAGCTTCGTTCTTTATTCTCAATTGATTGATTGAGCCAGCGGCTTTTTTCAGATATGAGGAATTATTGAATATATTATACTGACTCCGACTCCTCGTTTAGATGGTACTGATTTTTCACTTCTTAATTCGAATTTATATAACTATATGAGGAAACAGCAGCGAGCTGTTGTTCTTCTTTTCTTCTTTTTTGCCTGACTGGAATTTGACATTCTTGTGCTATCAGCTAGTGCTTCTTTGAAAGAGGAAAAAGAAAGTTCCAATTGATATATATTTCTTGAGTTGTCTCGCTCGTTCATTGACGGGGAAAAAGAGTATGCTTTTTTATGTGTAGACGATATTGATATATATAACTCTATGTAAGTTAAGTTGCAAAGCTTAGCAAAAGCCCTGTAGTTATTTCAACAAGCTCATGATGGAGACCAAGTGCCGTCATGTTTAAAAACTGTTACATCCACGAGATCCCCGAGTGTATAAATATTGCCTATACCTGCACCCTCCAAAAATATTAAAAATCGCCAGCTGGAAAATCAACGGGCTCAAGGAGGCGAAAGGATCAGCATCCTTCAAATTGTTCAGTCAATCAGCATGTTTTACAAGAAGCTGTTTTGTTTGACTGGAGAGGGAGATTGTGTTGAAATTGTTGGATGATGGGATGGCATACGAAATATATGCACTGCGAGTAGCTCCTTGGTGGGTAATCGACCGAGACTCTGTTCGACCACTGTCTGATAACAAGGCTGACGAGGGCCATTGAGTCGGATCATGGGGTGTCTGTTCACTATCGACAACTAGTTCAAAAATTTATGCCATTGGCTGCCCAGCGCCGGAGCTGATACAATGTTTCTCAGGAGTCAGCCTGCAAATGCAGACGATCAAAAGGCGGCCCATGCTCCAACCACGAGAGAGACATGTCATGCCGAAACTTTCCTTGGACTTTTTTTCACGGGTCATTTCAGTGTTCAACAGCTCAGAGAAGGCTGGCTCTTTTTATTTACTCTCAAGATTATTCATCCTGCTACATGGGGCATGAAAAGGCGTTGAGCTGATCAAATGGGCTGAGACCATACATGGCCTCGATGGTGAGCAGCAGCTCGATTGGGAGGTTGTTCGCTGTTCGAGTCAGGGATGGACGGACTAATGAGTAGTAGTAACTTAACTCCGCAAACAGCATGTATCGCAACGAAAGTACAGTACAAGGAACAGGTACCATTTTTGCCTTTTTCGGATGATTCTCAAGATCTACGTGTAAATACGAAAATACGTGGTGTCACCCAGCCTGACAGAAGCACTTCAACGAGGTCAATCCTTGTAATTTCTGTTTTTTAGCAATGACGCAATCATGAAAGGTCAAAGCTTCAGCATTCTCCTCCCGCCGAGAAGCGTTGTCCTTCTTTCTGCAGCGCATATTTGGTGTTGAAGAATGATCCTCGTCGACTGTCCGCTGGAGCCTGAAATATGTAGGGGAAGTCCGGGCCATTTAAATCCGCCTCCGTCTCTTGGCAGGCATCGAGGCTGCAATAGTTTCCTTGCGAAGGGGGAGTAGAATCGGGCGGCGGATGATTGGAATCATCGCCGGCTAAAATATAAGCGAGCGGGGCGGCTGTGTATTGGAATTTAAGCATAAAATTTCACTGCATTAACTTACGCAGTACTGTTCATTATTTTGCCCCTTCCGCCAATTTTATGAATAAGCCGCACCATAAACCAACCACCACGAAAAACTGCGTCAACCTGCACAGCAACCGAGACAGAGACATCCGGGTTTTACCCCCATAAAAACCCCCAAGAGTTGGTTATGCACGAACCTTATCAATCGAGATTTCCGCCAAGTTACAACCAAAACCACTTCGGAACGAGTCTTCCTGTCCTTCCGCGCTGCGGTGGGTCTTTCGGAGTTGCAGCAACTCCCGCTTCCGAGTGCGCCCTGGCCGAAACCCCAGCACCGTCATGTCGCAGGTACTTTCGAAACAAGCGGCGTGACTTTGGCCCGAAACCTCTCAAGTGACTATGGCCAAAATCAGTTTAGGCCCGTTGAACAAGCTCGAGACCAGCCACATGCGCCTCCCTGTCTGTCAGAACGTGTCCGTCCCTCAAGCGAATGCATGGTGGTGGTGGTCCATGCCAAAAGCCTCCGGGAAACTGGGAAGCATACGGCGTGGGTTGATTGTTACAACAATTCCAATCATAATGTTCCTAATTAATCGGCAGGCAAGAGCTTCCATTCGACACGGACCGATGCACATGAGCCGCGTGCTTTTTTCGCCACAAGCCTTTCCAAAGATCCGGTCCACAAGCAATCCCCTGGGTCTGTGCGGATGTTTCCAGTTTTCTTCTAGAAGGCTTGAGTATTCATATTCCTGAGCAAGGAGCTTGCGTTTTACGAAGCCTAGCCTTACCGAGATACAGGGGCCAAAAGCATCTTCCACGGATTCGATTGATAACTCCGCCTTGAGCTGATTTTGGATGGTCTCATCTGCTGCTCGCCTCAGCCATTTGGAGCCGGCCTGTCCGGCATTCAGACCCTGTTGGCCGTGGGGAACCAACAGCTATGCCAGGCCCCGAGAAAATAGAACTAGTACGCTGCGTGTTGCCTGGAGCCTGAGCCCTATCTCTCCCCTCGTTTGCTAGTGATACCAGCTCCTCGCGATTTCGTCCCACGTTTCACGACATTAACTAAAGGCTCTAGCCGATTTCCAAAAATACATACCGGATATTTTCTTTATTTCAGGATGTTACGCGGGATTGAATTGAAAAATAATCAAACATAAAACATAAAAATAAAAATGAAACGTTAGCGATTAAAACATGACAGCTTCGGATTGAGGACTGCTCGGATGCCTCCGGGCCCTCATCGATTCAGCTCCCTAGCTCTCGTCCTGGCTGCCTGATCGGCTTGTCACATCCGTCTCGTATGTAGACGTCAGTATTACCCGGGGGGGGGGGGATGAGCCAGCATGGTCCGTAAGCCAATCGAATAATCAGCGCCGGCATACACCTGACAAAGGTCACTTTTTTGGCCGGGTGAAAAATTTGGAAGCAAAAGCACGATATCGCAAACATGGCGAACGTTGCAAATAAAAGGCAATTCTAGGATTTGGCCAATTTCCTTGGGTCTGGGGCGCTTGCCGGGGTACAGTACCAACCGGGACTGACTTTTACCGCCATCCGATTGGACCCACTTGCCCATATGCTCTCCCACACCCCCCATACATGTGTGAATATTTACTCTTCTGCAATCCCAAATTTCTCCGAAGATATATATTCATCCTTTTCTTTCCGCTCGTCTATCGTTAAAAAATTTCTTTCCTTTCATTTGGTTTACTTTCTTTTTTCTAGATTTTCTAGATCTTGTCGACTTTTCTTGTCTTTCCTTTCTTAGATCATTCCCTTTCCCCCTTTTTTCCTGTATCATTTCTATATAATTTAACCAGGCTGTATCTTCCCCACCCAGCTGGAAGTCACACATTACTCTGCCTTAACATTCAACGGATTCCCCAGATCGGACAAACATCTCCCGTCTAAAACTTCAAAAAGGATCCAATCGTTTCAACAGTGCTAAAACCAGCATACGAGTCCGCATCGCCAGCAAAAATGGCGAAGCGGGGTCGCAATGACAGCATTTGCAGCGATGAGACCGCGCGAGATATGGATACCTCCAAGGCAGATGACGATATCAAGAGCTTTGCGAGACAATTAACTCGACAGTCCACTCATATCTCGTCGCTGGAACCTCACAACCCATTTATCGCCCTGGAAAAGGACGGTACACTCGATCCTCACAGCCCTAATTTCAACGCGAAGGCATGGATGAAGAACTTGCTAGCCTTGCAGTCGCGGGATCCTGAAAGATATCCCCGCCGCACCGCTGGGTTTGCGTTTAGGAATCTAAACGTGCACGGATTTGGACTGCCCACCGACTATCAAAAGGATGTGGCCAACGCACCCTTGGAAATCGGGAATCTTTTCCGTGCCATTACAGGGTCGGGGAAGCATAGAATCCAGATTCTTCGAAATTTTACCGGTCTTGTGAATGATGGAGAGATGCTCGTTGTCTTGGGTAGACCTGGAAGGTAAGCAATATATTATCTTGGTTCACATGTCTTCACACTGTGGGCATGCAAATTAACGCCCTGATAGTGGATGTTCGACCTTCCTGAAAACTATTGCTGGGGAGATGAATGGCATTTATCTCGGTGACGATGCATATATCAACTACCAAGGTATGTATAATTACAAAAGCGTTAATGCCTTATAAAACTTCGAGCCTGTAGTTCTGATGGTACCTTCACCCTACTTTAGGCATCCCAATCAAGCAAATGCACAAGCAGTTCCGTGGCGAGGCTATCTACACAGCAGAGACCGATGTTCATTTTCCACAGTTGACTGTCGGGCAAACGTTGGATTTTGCTGCCCGCGCTAGAGCTCCAGCAAACCGAATCCCCGGAGTTACACGCGAACAATATGCTATTCACATGAGAGATGTGATCATGGCTTCGTTTGGTCTCAGCCATACAATCAATACCAATGTCGGAAACGATTTTATTCGCGGTGTCAGTGGTGGAGAGCGCAAGCGGGTGAGTATTGCAGAGGCTTGCCTAAGCCAGGCACCTTTGCAATGCTGGGATAACAGTACTCGTGGGTTGGATTCTGCAAACGCTTTGGAATTTTGCAGGAGTCTACGTCTGTCTACGGACTACATGGGAGCCACTATCTGTGTTGCAATCTACCAGGCTTCCCAGAGCGCTTATGATGTATGATATGCATTTGCCTATTCCTTATCCACTGTCGACCTTTGGCACTTTTTCTCTGACTAACCGTTTTGTAGCATTTCGACAAAGTTATTGTTCTTTATGAGGGACGTCAAATCTATTTCGGACGAACAGATGAGGCGAAGCAGTTCTTCGTGGATATGGGCTTCGAATGCCCCGAGAGACAAACAACTGCGGATTTCTTAACATCTTTGACCAGCCCTGTTGAGCATGTCATCCGACCGGGCTTCGAAGGCAAAACGCCCAGAACCCCCGACGAGTTTGAGGCGGCCTGGAAAAACAGCGCGGCATATGCCAAGCTCCTGCAGGAAATTGAAGAGTATGAGACCAAATACCCGGTCGGAGGACCGTCTGTGGACAAGTTTATCGAGTCCCGCCAGGCGCAACAATCAAAGTCCCAGTAAGCATTATTCCTACCGTTCCATATTCCCCGTACAATACAACCAATCCCTAACCATAACCAGACGAGTGAAATCTCCATACACCTTGTCGGTTAACCAACAGATTAAAATCTGCGTGCGTCGCGGTTTTCAACGGTTGCGCGGTGACATGTCGTTGACCTTGTCGGCTCTGATCGGTAATTTCTGCATGTCATTGATTCTTGGAAGTGTTTTCTATAACCTTAACGACACGACGGAGAGTTTCTATCGCCGCGGCGCGCTGCTTTTCTTTGCTATATTGATGAGCGCTTTCGCGTCCGCTCTTGAAGTATGTGTGCCCTCTTAACGATGTATCCTTTTGATTTATTTTGCAGCATAAACTGACAATCTATGTTACAGATTCTAACACTGTACGCGCAACGTTCCATTGTCGAGAAACATGCCAGATATGCTCTCTACCATCCTTTTACTGAGGCCGTCTCCTCCATGCTTTGTGACCTGCCTTACAAATTCCTCAATTCGATAACGTTCAACCTGCCGATCTATTTCCTGTCCAATCTCCGTCGAGAGCCCAGTGTCTATTTTGTGTTCTGGCTCTTTACATTCGTCACAACCTTGGCCATGTCTATGATCTTCCGCACCATCGCTGCTACTTCCCGAACACTCGCCCAGGCATTGGCCCCGGCCGCTGTTCTCATTCTCGGTCTCGTTATCTACACCGGCTTCGCTATTCCTACTCGCAACATGTTGGGTTGGGCCCGGTGGATGAACTATGTTGATCCCGTTGCGTATGCCTTCGAAGCGCTCATGGTCAATGAGTTTCATAACCGACAATTTGAATGTGCAGGCTTTATTCCAGCTGGTGGAGAGTATGAGAGCTATCCGCTGGAAAATAAAGTCTGCGGCACTGTTGGCTCCATTGCTGGCTCAAGCCGTGTGGATGGTGACCTGTATCTCCGACTTAGCTTTCAGTATGAGTATAGCCATCTCTGGAGGTTCGTTTATACTTTTGTTTTATTTTCGTCCCTTTTTATTTTCGTTTTTATCCTTTATCCACAAGACTAACTTCCAATTAGGAATCTGGGAATCATTTTCGGGTTTATACTTTTCTTCATGTTCACATACCTGTTCGCGACTGAGTACATCTCCGAGGCCAAATCTAAGGGTGAAGTCCTCCTCTTCCGCAAGGGCCATCAACCGAAAAAGGCCAAGAATGGTGATGTGGAAGCGTCCCCACCAACAACTTCTGGCGAAAAATCCTCCGGGTCAAGCTCCCAAGATGTTTCAGCGTCAATCCAAAAGCAGACTGCTATCTTTCAATGGAGAGATGTCTGTTATGACATCAAGATCAAAAAAGAAGAGAGGCGTATTCTTGACCATGTCGACGGCTGGGTTAAGCCTGGCACATGCACTGCACTTATGGTAAATATTTCCACTTTCAGTGGTCTTGTTTTTCCCTTAGAGATCACTAACATTGTCCTAGGGTGTCTCTGGCGCCGGTAAAACTACACTCCTCGACGTCCTAGCCACTCGTGTCACCATGGGCGTTGTCAGTGGTGAGATGCTTGTCGACGGGCAGCCCCGGGATGAGTCTTTCCAGCGCAAAACTGGTTACATCATGCAACAGGATCTCCACGCTGCGACAACGACTGTGCGAGAGGCATTAAATTTCAGCGCGTTACTGAGACAACCTGCTAGCGTACCACGCGCGGAGAAACTCGCCTATGTTGACGAAGTGATCAAATTGCTTGAAATGGAAGATTACGCTGATGCCGTTGTCGGTGTTCCTGGTGAAGGTATGATGTCTAACACTCGTTCAGGGGGGAAGAGCCTAAAGTAATTTATACTAACATGCATAATCTGTCTAGGTCTGAACGTTGAGCAACGCAAGCGACTGACTATTGGAGTTGAACTCGCCGCCAAACCGCAACTTCTTTTGTTCCTTGACGAGCCAACATCGGGTCTTGACAGTCAAACTTCCTGGTCTATTTTGAATCTGCTTGACAAACTTACCAGGCACGGCCAAGCGATTCTATGCACAATCCATCAGCCATCTGCTATGCTTTTCCAACGTTTCGACCGCCTACTCTTCCTTGCCAGTGGTGGAAAGACAGTGTATTTCGGTGATGTCGGCGAGCGTTCGTCGATATTGTCCAGTTATTTCGAAAGAAATGGTGCTTCTCCCTGCCCTCCAGATGCGAACCCTGCCGAATGGATGTTGGAAGTCATCGGTGCTGCCCCAGGATCCAAGAGTGAAATCAATTGGCCTGAAGTGTGGCGCGACAGCCCCGAACGAAAAGCAGTTCATGCACACCTGGACGAGCTCAAGGCTACGCTCTCTGAAAAAGGACAGGCTGCACTGGCCAATCGCAATCCGGAAGATTATCGTGAATTCGCCGCGCCTTTCAGTGCCCAGGTATGGGAGTGTTTGGTCCGAGTGTTCTCCCAGTACTGGCGCTCGCCAACCTATATCTACTCCAAATTCGCACTATGTTCCCTCTCGGCGCTTTTCATCGGTTTCTCCTTTTTCAACGCAAAAACCAGTCTGCAAGGGCTTCAGAACCAGATGTTTTCTGTTTTCATGTTGATGACTATCTTTGGCAACCTGTGCCAACAGATCATGCCCAATTTTGTAGCTGCGCGTGCACTTTATGAGGCTCGCGAGCGCCCGTCCAAATCATATTCGTGGAAGGCATTCATGATCGCTAACATCTTTGTCGAGCTTCCATGGAACACGCTTATGGCCGTCATCGTCTTTGTATGCTGGTACTATCCCGTCGGCTTGTTCAAGGTCATCCCCAGTGACGCCGTCAACGAACGCGCCGGCCTCATGTTCCTGCTGATTCTCACATTCCTGCTCTTCACCTCCACCTTCTCCCACCTTGCAATCGCAGGTATCGAAGTCGCCGAGACGGGTGCCAACCTTGCCAACCTCCTCTTCATGCTTTGCCTGGTCTTCTGCGGTGTCCTCGCCACCAAGGAAGCACTGCCTGGTTTCTGGATTTTCCTCTACCGTGTTTCGCCCTTCACCTATCTCGTCTCCGCCATGCTCTCAACCGCCCTCTCAGGCGCTGACATTGTCTGCGAACCTGTCGAATTCCTCCGCTTCAACCCGGTCGGTAACCAGACCTGCGAAGCATATCTGGCAGCCTTCAGGGAAACATATGCTCCCAGGGGATACCTGGAAAACCCCCTAGCGACCTCAGACTGCGGCTTCTGCGCCATGGAGAAGACCGATACCTTCCTTGCGGGTATCAGTAGTTACTATTCGGAAGCGTGGCGGAATTTCGGCCTCATGTGGGTGTATATCGCGTTTAATATTGCTTGTGCGGTGCTTATTTACTGGCTCACACGGGTTCCTAAGGGGGCGAAGGCGAAGGGACCAGCTGCGTGAGCTTTTCCTATATCCTTAATCTATCTCTCTTTTTTTTTTCTCTTTTTCTATTGCATTTTTCCTTGATTTTTCCTTGATTTTTACTTTCTATTTTTTTTCCCATTCCTTTTTCTCTTCCCTTTTCTCTTCGTTTATTTTATTTATCATCCGTTTGAGTGGAAGGACCTTTGTCAAAAGCACAGAATAATAGTGTTATTTTTGAGCGATTGTCAAATTTAGATGTATATAATAGATGGCATCATAATAGAGCCTCAGGCACGATGAGAGGCAAGTGAATCAATACATACAGATTTATTTAACATTATTTTCCGCTCGCTCGCTTTCTCTTTATGTTAATTATTCCACGTTTTTGACATTTCGAGGTTAGCCGCATACGGGGAGGCAAGTCACCATAGCGAATGATGACCTCGTGCTACTTTGCATCCTCGTGAGCATTGCGTACCTACTTTTGTTGGCTTCCTGCTGGGGAGGTGGAAATAGTATGGAGTATCTCGGCTGCGGATCACACCTAGCCGGCACCGGCGCCCGGGTGAACAGTTCTTTTGATTTTAATTTTCAGGCAATGATTGTACATCGCAATAAGAGGCTGACGAGCGAGAAACTAAAAATATGGCGAAACATAAATGCTGAAAACGAAAAGCGAGCATCGGTAAATAAGAACTTTGTTTGATACCCTGTCTTGTGGAGTCAGGGGTAATGAATTAGGGCTGATCGGCGGCGGCCTTAGTAAGCCACATAGTTCTAGTTCCAGCAGGATAAGCTAAGCTTGGAAGCATCCTCCCTTAAATCTCCGAGCATCATCCCATCATCATATTTCCTTCCTGTATCATTGCTTTTCTTTTTTGCTGCTGAATTGGGACGAAAGTGATGTTGATATTTCTTGTCTAGTCTGCTATTCTCTATCCATTCTTTTATTTCCGTTTCGAATTGCTATCGTGTCGCCCAGACCACAAACCTGCGTAACATTTCCGTGCCAGAATGGGCTGGATCGCAACGCAATAATACCTCACCATTGAACCCTCGCTTTGCCTTCATTATTTGAGGACCCGCGAACAAAACACCAGATACAGCCGCTGAGTTGACGTCCAATCACGAATTCGTGCCTGAAAATTAAACGCCTGCACGGCATTTTCCGCCTGTTCCCCTAGTCTGGCCCACGTCCCAATCGCAGCCGTCCCATGCTATGCGGCAAGCAGCATCATGGGTTGGCACGCCCTCTATCAAGGGCCGGACGGAGGCCACACGGATGGCTTTGTTGACATTCAGCCTCATCGGCCTACAGTGCGTTTAAGACAAGTCCTCTTCTTTCTAGCCTCCTTCCCATGAACATACACTCGCGCACCGACTCCCCCCTTCTCCCCGATGTCCATATACATATATATATATATTAGCAATTTGGAGGGTTTATATCTATCCATATTGATTGGACTTGTAAATATTGACTGTTATGATGCATGAAGATTTACCTGGGGCGTTGAAATGACATGTAAATTAAAGCCCCTTTCCACTCTTTACTCCCATTCCAGTTTTTTCCCCGTCCACTCCATTTCCTAGGCCAGCGAGCAATTCCTCTATAGATTTCAAGACGAGCCAATTCTAAACTGACCTCCTTTGGGAAAACTACAGATTGCACGCCGTATCTCCTCCAACTCGGCTTGACGAAATCAAAAACCTCGCTCGTATGGATCGCCGGCCCGTTGTCGGGGTTGATAATGCAACCCCTGGTCGGGGTAATCACGGACCGCTCTACCTCAAAATGGGGCCGTAGGCGCCCGTTCATGATAGTCGGCTCTTTCATCGTTGGGTTATTTTTGCTGGTTTTGGGTTGGACATCGGAAATAGTTGGCATGTTCATCTCCGATGAGGATACGGTATGTGCGGGATCCTTGTTGAGTAATATGAGAGGTTTGATGGGCCAGATCTGGGTGGTTTGTGGAAGAGCTCCTTAGCCTACGTTAAAAGCTTGGTCAGAGAAGAAAGAAAGGAGAATGGTTGTGGTAATGACATTTCACGTATTGTATACTAACTCAAAGCAGAAGAAAAGCGTTACAATTGCAGTTGCGGTATTCGGCATATATGCTGTCGATTTTGCGATTAATATCGGTGCGTCTCAATGTTTACTCTGATTGATCCGCCATTATTTATTCTTTAAAGTGAAGCTCGTTCGAGATGACAGTTGACTTATATTTAGTATAGTTCAAGCATCTTGCCGTAGCTTGATAGTTGACACGCTGCCAATTCCTCAGCAACAGCTTGGGTCAGCATGGGCAAGCCGGATGACCGCTGTCGGCCACCTTGCGGGCTACGCAATTGGCTCAGTCGACATGCTGAACGTATTCGGGCATGCGTTCGGTGATACCCAGTTTAAGCAGATGACTATGATTGCTGCCATTTTTTTGATTTTCTCCGTAGCCGTGACCTCGTATGCGGTGAAGGAGAGAGTGTTAATTTCAGTTAGGTAATAGCCCTTCTGTGTACGCTTTCTTGAATTGGACTAAGTGCGAACCGTTTCGATGCGCTTAGGGATTCGGATAAGAAGATAGGAGCAGTCAAGATACTCGCCCAATTATTCAGAACCACAGTCAACTTGCCACCACGGATCCAGGCTATTTGCTGGGCCCAATTCTGGGCATGGATTGGTAGGTCATCAATTCACAGGACTTTTTAATAATCATTCCATTATTAACTAACATGGGAATGACAGGCTGGTTTCCTTTTCTCTTCTACAGCAGCACATGGGTAGGTGAGACGTACTTCCGCTACGAGGCACCCAAAGAAGCTGCCGAGAAATCTTCAGATACCCTGGGAGATGTCGGTCGCCTTGGTAGCATGTCGCTCGTGATATTTTCCTTAGTCACTTTCATCAGCTCAGTTGTTCTCCCCTTTGGCGTCCTCTCCTTGGACACCAAGAAATCCACCTTCGCCCGCCGTCCTCCCTTGGGCCTAATCAGGCTTTTTAACAAACTCCGCTTCACGCGGCCCGACCTGCAAACCGCATGGATGATCTCCCACATTGTGTTTGCTTTGGCAATGCTATTCGCTCCCGTAGCCCGTTCCGTGCGGTTCGCCACACTACTAGTAGCAATCTGTGGAATCCCCTGGGCAGTCACCTGCTGGGCCCCCTTTGCCTTCATGGGTGTGGAAATAAACCGCCTTGCAATACCGTCCTTCACAAGAAAATCAAGCGTCACCATGATAACCTCCGCCACCTACAACAGACATAACTCTGACCTAAGCAACTACGATGTCGAACTCGAAGACCGTGGGCCCTCTATCCTCCGTCTAAACCACAGCCACAGTCCAGATGCAGACAGTGACAGCGAAACGGACGACGATGACGAGGTCTCTTCCACCGGTGAGCTGGCTGGTATCTATCTGGGCGTGCTTAATGTGTATACCACCCTCCCTCAATTCGTCGGGACGCTCATTTCGTGGATTGTATTCAGCATCCTCGAACCGGGAACTTCCCCGATAGCAACGGACGGGGATATGAAGGACGTACCCTCTGGCGAACAGGATGACGGCAAGTGGATAAATCGGCACCGTGAGGGGCCTAATGCCATTGCGGTTTGTCTTTTTGTTGGCGCTGTATGTTCATTAGTTGCTGCGGAAGTTACGCGAAGGTTGAAGTATGCGAGGTGATGCAGAGGGATAGACTCCGAACAATCTAAGGGCCTTTTAATTATTTTTTTGGTTTCGTTGAGTTTGTGTTATTATACTGTACATAACTACTGAGAAAGGGTCGTTTTGAGTTCAGGGGTAGCCGACTGTTTTGGCCTCAGTCAAGCAACCGCTCATGTTTGAACTGGCGTTATTTCCGATTCAAGAATGGGGTGTTTTGTGGTGTGTCAGTGGGAACAAGCGTATTTTCATCTCCATGTTTTCTGTTCTCCGTTCCCTTCCCGTACTTTTCACATCCCCCTTTTACTCTTTCATTTTAAGGATTCAGTGTGGATTTAGGCTCATTGCAGACTAGAGAATTCATCCATCTTGCTGTACTGTGGTCAATTTGCATAAACCGCCACTGGTAATCCGTTCATCCATGAATCGTCCATCAACAAATCATGTTAGGATACAAGTAGACACTAGAAAAGTGGAAATAAATACAAGAGAAAGTAGGTATCGTGCTTCACCGAATCCGTCACGGGATTCCAATGCATGCGACACTGCGTATCCCGCCTGTCCTCCTCATAGAACATAATAACTCCCCTAAGCCAAAACCCTTTCCTGAAAGCCATTCACCCAGGCCTCCTCTTCACAAAATTTTCCAAATCCTGCCTCGTCGCCACGCCCAGCACGAACTTGCGACTCGCATCAGTCACCACGGCGAAATCCTGCTTCTCTCTCCTCTCTACACTACCATCCTCTCTCACTAGCTCCCCGTCAAAGAATCTCTCCAGCTCCTCCAGGGGAGTATCCATGGTGATAACCTTGTACACATGCCCACGCCTCCGGAAACGCAACATGGCCTTCTCCACCGGATCGGATTCTCTGACGGTACCTTCTTTCAGCTGCGCTTTTAACCTCGGGATGCTAAGGTAGCCTAGTAGCGACCGCGATGAGGAGGATATTACGGTAAGGTGGGTATAATCGCGTTCGTAGGCGGCCAGGAGGGCGCTGGATATTTGATCGTGGGGGGAAGTTGAGAGGGCGGCAGGTGGGTCGAGATCTTCGACTGTGGCCTGTTTGGTTTTTGAACAAAGATTTTAGGTTGTTATTAGCGTATTTCATGGTAATAATAGTCGTACTTTTGTGGACTGAGGGTCTTACACCACGGTATTTGTCGGACATGGCGGTTAAGGATGTTGAGGGGGAGGCGGCGGAGGGCGGGATTCCGTTTGTGGGGGAATGTTCCCGCTCGTACGCTTGGCTGGCGGAGGAGTAGGACGTCATTGTGAGGAGGTAGACAAATCGGATTTGTTTATAAATCTGCTCTAATGTGCGGTGAGAGGTACGATGCTCCGCACTCCCGTCGTTCGTGATGTTTCTTCAGGTCTCAATTCCAAGATGGCGGGGGAGGGTGAGCGTAGAGTGAGTCAGAGACCAAGGCTCTTTGACCAATTTGTGTGAAAGCTGGCAATGGGGTGCTTTGTATATTCCTTCCCTCCGCTATATCTTGTATTCGGGATATTGTTCTCGCCGAGCTGAAATCATGGATATAACCCCTTATATTTGCTATCACTATGCAAAGACACACCACGTCCTGAGGCAGTTTGTACCGCCCCACTAATTTAGTATGAGAGAGTACCTCTAAAACAAACAAGACAAACACGCGCTCTTAAGCGCAGCCGCTCAATCGGATTACCTAAGCATTGTCACATCGGCGTTAAGGTTTTCCCTGCACAAAATCCGAGTCTATCTCCATTGGGACTAGCGCTCTCCGCCTGCCCGGAATCGACCTCCCTTTCCTCATCCACGGTCATTCTCGACGTTCGCTCTCCAGACGGACAGAGAGGGAATCCAGGAATTGCGATTCAATTACATTCTATACACACTCATTGTGTTGGGAAACTGTGGTTCTTTTGCTTGTTCGTGCGGTCTATAGCAGGCCATCTAACCACTCCATACTCCGCCCACGTCAGTCTGCGACGACGTCATCACAAAACAAGCAGGTTTGACAGAGCCGGATAACGCCGTACTTGGCCCATCAACAGCAGGTTGCCTCTGCCATCAGGTCATAGTAAGCATACTTCTGCGAGTTGTCTGTCTATACACAAAAACCCCTACTTAACGTTTCCCAATGGGTCCGTTAATATTGAATTCATCGATTGATTGATGAACGGGAACCCCTAGAATCGTACTAGTTGACGAACGACAAAACTTTTCACCATGCCTTCCATCTTCCCCAACCAAGATACTCTCGCCAACACCTTTGGCTCGAGACATCCACTCTTTGGCTCTCATGGAGAGCCAAATAAGCCAGCTGCAACGCTAACGGATAGACCTTTGTTCCCGGCATGGAGTGCCGTTGATGATGTCAAGCACAAAGCGGAAGCCGTGGGCAAGTCAGCCACCAAGGAATTCGAGAAGGCCAGCGCAAAGGTCCAATCTAAAACCGGTCATATCGAGCTGTACAGTGCGAAGTATTATGCTTCGTGTATCTTTGGCGGTTTACTCGCTTGCGTGAGTTTCGACTGAATCCTCCTCGCTTGTAGCACTTTTTATTCCTTTTTTTTTGGTTTCCGTCATTGATTACCCCCCCCCGGCCCGTGTGGTAAGGAATCATTGCCAATGACAATGTTTAGGGCTTGACACATGCTCTTGTCACTCCTCTAGACTTGGTGAAATGTCGTCGCCAAGTTGACCCCAATATGTACAAAGGCAACATCGAGGCCTGGGGCAAGATTGGCCGAGCGGAAGGTATCCGCGGTATTTTCACTGGCTGGAGTCCCACCCTTTTCGGATACTCCGTAAGAAATTACCCTCCCCCGTTCTTCTATGTTGACGGTTGCCTGAGCTGCAAATCGATTTTGAATCGTGAGGTTAATAACCCGCCGTGTCGTTCGATTAAATTAGGCCCAAGGTGCGTTTAAATACGGCGGATATGAATTCTTCAAGAAATTTTACAGCGACCTCTTGGGAGAGGAAAAAGCTGTCCGCTGGAGAACATCAGTATACTTGACTGCCAGTGCGTCTGCAGAGTTTATCGCAGATGTTGCACTTTGTCCATTCGAGGCTGTAAAAGTCCGAATGCAAACTACAATTCCACCGTTTGCGACTCGAACATTTGCTGCAATGTCTCACGTCACTGCAAAAGAAGGCGTTGGAGGGTAAATAAATACTCATACATTTATTAATCCATTCATCTGGGGAAGAGAGATAACTAACTCAAGCTCCCATATTCAAAGGCTGTTTAAGGGGCTGTACCCACTCTGGGGACGGCAAATTCCGTACACCATGATGAAATTCGCATCGTTCGAAAGAATTGTGGAAATGATCTACAACCGCCTTCCAGGCCAGAAGTCGGACTATAACAAGGGTGCGCAGACAGCCGTTGCTTTTACCGGTGGTTACTTGGCTGGTATTCTTTGCGCCATCGTGTCGCATCCGGCAGACGTCATGGTCAGCAAACTTAATGCCAATCGCCTTCCTGGTGAAGCGTTCGGCGCAGCTATGGGTCGAATCTACAAGGAGATTGGGTTTATGGGTCTTTGGAACGGTCTGCCCGTGAGAATTGTCATGATTGGCACATTGGTATGCTCCATCATCGTTTTACTACTTGGTTTATGCTCAACATCTGACTAACTGCTTGTGTAGACTGGCCTCCAATGGATGATGTATGCCTACCGTTCTACCACAACGAAATTACTTCTTCCCCTCACTACCGAATGTTATGGAATGCTGACAACCTCTTTTCTACAGTTACGACTCCTTCAAGATTTTCATGGGTCTACCAACAACTGGTGGACCAGCTCCGGCCAAACAGACCACCTAGATGTTGTGGGCTTGTGGATGGAAAGACAGAGGGGAAAGTTTACTGCTCTTGTGGTATATTGTTCACTCTACTGTAAAAGTCCCTTGGTAATATTTGCAATACTTCTTTTACCCTTCTCTCTATGTTGCTCTCTTTTATATTTCATCACCGGTGAATATATATATTCGGCACTTTTCTCTCTTTGTACTTTGTTTTGCAAATTCGTTTGTTGCCAAAGTCACTGTACCATCAAAACCCCAAGATTTCATCCGTTCTTGTGCGGTGTCCCCTTTTTATGTTACGTTTTGGTGGAGATGGATACTATAAAGATCGTAGTTATAGTAAATAGTATTAGATGAAACACTGGTACAGATGACCTTTAGTTATTGTTTCTTTCTCGTTGGGTGAACAATAGGATTTCGAGCTTACTACCATGGCATTTTTGTGTTTTTCTTGTGCAGCCACCACTAGGGATTGGGGCAGCGAAAAGCACAATTACCGCTTCATCATCCAGAAGCACGAGCAATATTTTCCTACCCTGCTGTGACCGTGAGTGAAGGGTAAAAGAGGAGAATCTCCTGTACTTTCTTCGTTAGCATGCTCACCCCCGGAAAGGGTAGGAAAGTAGGCGTTGGGCGAGTTTAATATCGCCGGATCGGTCCGATAGCCGAGCGCTTCGGGTGTTTGCTCGGGATGCGTGAACGACCTCATCGGCACGTTACAAAACGCCGAAGAGCATGAAGAGCATTTTGGGGCAGCTGGGGCCTGTCAACTTGTGTCAAGTTCTCGGAGTTATGGTTCCCGTAAGGCTAGTTATCGCCTAATCGCCGGTTTAAAAAGTGGAACAAGATGTTATCCGGGTGCACAAGCGGGTCTGATATCTCCATTCCCCTCCTTTGACCCTCAATTAAACATTTCAATATTTCTCAGGTATTACTGTTTCACTCGATTTAGACTTTTGGATCTATGATAAAAAAAGCGAAAAAAGAACAATTCTCAATATAATACGGATCTACACAAAACCATTCATAGCATATGATGTCGTCCAGCCCACTTCCGCTGCAACCATTGGGAATTGATAGCCCCCCTTCGAACGCGGCAGTTCAGCGAGACTTAGCATCGACCACGCGCAAAGGCCAGATAGTGGTGTTAATATGCTCTTTTCTCGCTGTCGTCATGACTATTGGACCCAATCTCTCCTACGGGGTTTTCCAAGAGTACTATGTGACGAGCAGTAAATCACTCCTCCCGCCATCGCAGGCGCAAAACAGAGCTTCCGTGGCTCTTATAGGCACTCTGGGGGCTGGGCTAACATGGGGAGGCTCGATTTTCGTTAACCCGTTAATGACAAGGGTCAAAGGGAATGCCAATCGCAAGATTGCAACGGCTGGTTGTGTGTTGATGAGTTTGGCGTATGGTCTTGCCAGCACTAGTAACCAGGTAAATACTTATGTTCTCTCTGCTGCTGTAGTATGTATATGAAAGATATTAGTTTGTTTGCTAATTTGAGCTTGAATGATTAAGGTATGGCAACTTCTATTAACCCAGGGCTTCTTGTATGGAATGGGGAGTTCAATGCTCTACTTCCCAATTCTAAGTGTTGCTCCCGAGTATTTTGACCGCCGCCGCGGCTTAGCCATGGGGTTCATCCTCAGCGGCGCAGGTATAGGGGGTCTTATAATTTCCCCTGCAATTCGCGCTCTCTTGGATTCTGTTGGTGCACGATGGTGTCTACGAATCTTGTCTTTCACAAATTTGGCAATCACCTTGCCGATTGCCCTTTTTGCTCCTCCGAGCCTCAGTGCAACAAGACGGCCTACTTTGGTCAATATGACCTTGGCCAAGAAACCGGCATTTATCCTGCAATCTATTGCTGCATTACTTCAGGCCAGTGGTAACTTTGTGCCAATGACCTTCCTCCCGGAATTCTCCAGCGTCGTTGGCTACTCAGCATCGTTTGGTGCGACGTTGCTAGCGATCAATAACGGAGTGAACTCTGTATCTCGCGTCCTTATGGGCCATACTGCGGATCAGCTTGGTAGACAGAATACACTCGTGCTAGGAGTCATTGGCAGCGCGGTCAGTGTGTTGACTTTGTGGCTTATCGCTGCTCATGACGGCTCAAAGACACCGTGGATTGCGTTTGTTATACTTTATGGAATTTTAGCTGGTAAGACATTCTTCCGTTCTAAGCTTTTGTTGTTTCTCATTTTGTAGACGGCTGCTATTCTAGAGCTAACAGATGGGTATTTTATAGGTGGTGAGTGACATCCTCTTGTGCATAACATATGCCCAGATAACAAAAATCGTTTCCGTCAATTTGCATCCCCTCTTATAGTCTAAGCTAGTCTTGTACTAACATAGTGTTCAGGCTACAATGCCCTCTTCCCAACAACCATAACAGAACTATTCGGAATCCAAGCGTATACCTCTGTCAACGGTTTTCTCTACTTCATCCGCGGCTTGGGTGCGTTATTCGGCTCTCCAGTTGGAGGTTTGATTTTGGGAAACTCTAGAGTTCCCACCCCTGGCCAGGACAAATCACAAATTCTTGGTGACTACCGTAAACTCATCTGGTACGACGGCGCGCTCCTCTTAGGCTCCGCGATGTGTGTGATTGGCGTCCGCGGGTTTGACGCGTTGGACAAACGCAAATGGACTTGGAAGGCTTGATTAGCCGGGAATATTATGTCTGGTCATTACGGCCAAATTTCGACGATTGCTACGTAACACTACTTAGAACTATATTGACAAATTTTTCTGCTTTGCCATACCACTGACTATTATATCAAAACCGCTTGGATTAACGGGAAATGGGAGAGTATACCGGGTACCATTGGAATAGACATAGGTCGAAGTCTAGAAATATCTCGCAAATGTCAAGATTATGTTTATTTTCAGTTCAGATTGGTCCTATAATCCTAGACTGCCTGTTGTTTCTCCCAGCGTAAAATCGGAACTACCTAATATCCCAGAATGGACCTCATCACGTCCATCAATTTAGCCTCACACTCATCAATGCTAGCGTAGCTCTCAGTTGCTCTCCAAGCCACAACTCGATCAGGGTGCATAAGGACAGCACCTAATTCTTCAATTCTTCTCAATTTATCCCACTCAAGATACACACCCTCCCAGTCCGCTCTGAACCTAACTGAGTTTGGATTCATCGGGACATTCAAATTCTGAGAGGCCCGCTCTGATGCTAGTTTCCAGAAATCGCCCCCGATCCCGACGAAGATGGTGAATGTACGATTATTTGTCAGATCAATGGTCGATATAGTCTTCCCTGACACAGCGCTGTTACGCCAGGCGTGAGTCCTCAAGATATGTGCTGGGGTTTGTGATAGAGAATTTTGTCCTCCGCTACACGGCCAGGTTTCCGATACGGGTGCGGCTCGTCAGCGTCATAGATGGCTGACCTATTCCCAAACTGTGGAGTTCATGGGAGTGTGGTTGATTGCTGCTTCGAACTCCTGACGGGCTTTACGCCCTTCTGGTCTTGCGCTTGACAATCGCTAATCTCTACCTCGTCCGGAAGTGTACGAATGCGCCGCACAAGCGAAAATGTTCACGGAACGCGTCGTTGGCGCGAGTTATTACGGATTCGCCAGCAGGATGCCGCATACAGCACTCATCCAGTCATAATCCGGGTGTGCGCAATCAGGCTCTATCACCCAATGAAGATTTCCATTTCTATGCTCTAGAAGATGGGAGAGGTCGACCTTAACCAACACGTTAATCGCGAGGTTCTGGCCAGGCTTCACTTTCAAGGGGAGATTGGGCTCCCTCACAACCTGTCTACTAGCGCCAGCTGTTCCAAGCAAAAATTGCAATGAATTTTATCTTTGTTTTTTTCTTCCGCCTGAAGTGCACATGATGTACATGTACTATACAATCTTTGATATTTTCTTATCTACCTGGCATCACAAGTTCGCAGAAGACAAACCCCTGCAATCTCCTTTGTTCAACCTCAGAGGCGAAATGCGCGTATTTGTAGATTTGTATGAATAGCAGGAGAAAAGTTGATCCCCCAGTGCATGCACCGGCCACATTTTTGCTCATGCCCAACACAGGCGTGTAATCAATAATAATCAACCATGTTTCCCCCACAAAGTTCTAGGATTATTCCCAATTCCTTGCGGAAAGCATAATTATTAAAGGCACATTTTCGAATGCGAGGGGTGCTGGAGAAATTTTCTTCCTATACTACAGGTATGTAACTTCAAGATCAATGCCAAGGCTGAGATCGATTTATGCTTAAAATTAACGTTTGATGCCAAGCGGAGCAAAGCTCCACTCTCCGCAGCACCCCATTAAGGTTATCTCATCACCACGGCGATTTCTTGACCTGCTATGTTCCAAGAAGGCTAATTGGGTCTCGCGTCACATTCTTGATAAACTGGATTGATGATATCCAGGTCTGATCGTTGGATGTCAAAAATTTATGAGGTAATTGTCTGGAGGGCTGGGGTTGGCTGGGGGAGGAGTCCTTATCTTATCTTTTGACCCACCTGGCAGTTCGCATCGCTTGGTTGTTATCAGCAAAAGGGAGAGAATCACAACGTTATCTTTGTCATTTCGGCCGTTTGCACCACCCATTTTATAACTAGAGTACCTTAGCTTCATAATTTGTTTCCTTTATCTCGGCTAGGACTATTGCATGGCAAATAAATAGTGATCTGGTTGACTGATGAGTAGAAATGACTTGGGCTGCTCGAACATGCCTTCCTATCAGCTACTTTTGTAAGATTGGTGTTGAATACGTCTTACATTCGAATACCACCTATCACAGCCGCAGCTCTTTCGTTGATTCTCACTAATTGCCTACAGTCTATCATTGCTGTATTTCTCAATTAAAGTTGGGGTTTGCAAATTTGCCCCCCGCCGTTCTTTGTCTAATTCTAATCTCACCTCAAAAAAAGGTTTCACTACCTCTATTGCCTTGATTGTTAAGAACAATAGGCCTTTTCTTGAGAGGAAAACTCCGTTAGCACCTCTCTGATTTACTTACGACATTATCCTCTTGTTGAAGATACGGTCTATCGTGCAATCCACTTTAAGATTCCCGCAGAGCGCTGTTCACCTCCACAGCAAATTTCATAGTCCTTCTTCCGCACAGGTGAGTCATAAACTGGGAGGAGTAGCAACAACAATATAAGTGTTGCTTAGAAGTTCTCTCAGGTTTCGGAGACCAGCAATATACCTATGCACCATGATATCGTTTTTGAGCCACGCAAAGAACTTCGCTAACTACAGAAGAAGCGATTTAATCGATGAAAGTAGATGCAACAAACATGAGCGGACCGCCAGTTGTTTCTCACGGCCGAGGAGGTACGGCACATTGTACCTGGAGTTGCGGGAGCCTTTTCAGACATCATTAATTGACGTTCGGGTGCATGAATAGGCCAAGGAAATATCAATCCAGATCCTATCCAGTATGTCAATCAATATTTCTTGTATTGTCCTCTTCAGATGCGATGTTTCTGCGGTAAAATTGGACATGCATGCATTGTCTAACATCCAGAACAGATATGCAGATGCCGAGATCGTTCGACAGGGTCCGGAAGGTGATCAGGGCGATGGAGCCTATTCTGCTGGTGTATGTATCTCCTTCTTCACGTCTGTGTTTCTAATTGCTCTTTTAGCAGCTGTCCATGTTGCCGAATATAACATTTTCTGGTCACCCAATTAATCACCCTTTTATTGTACATGTACACGTGAAGCGTGGTGGAGCAGGTAACATTGGTTCTGCCGGAGTCCATCCAGTTTCAAGCGAAGTACATGACACCGATATCATTCCTGAACTCGCCATCCGCCCATCTCAAGATGGCGACTATCATACCGGGGTAAGTCGTATATTAATATCCCTCACCTTCCCGTTTATTAATCAAAAAACTAAAAGATTATTTGAAACCAAAATCTCTAACCTGATCTCGCCTGTTGTTGCGGGTTGTTCTCTACACAGCGTGGTGGCCTTGGAAACATCCGTACCACGGAATCCAAGGCGAGCGGCCGCGAGAAAGGCAGGGAAGAGGAGGTGAAAAGGAAACATCCAATCGCCGAAATGGTCGATAAACTAAAGAATAAGTTGCTAGGAAAGAAGTGAGAGGTTGTTTGCTGGTTGCTGTTCGCTCGCTGAGTTTGTTACTCCATGAGCCGTATATGAGAGCAGGAAGAGGAGGGGAAAGGGATGGGGATTCTGAGATTAAGGAGCAGTAAAAATATCAACTTTCCCTCCAGCGAAATTGCTCGTGAAAGTTAGGGAGAAATGTGACAAGAGTGGTGAGAAAGCTTGATACCAATATTATCAGTTCGGATTTTGATTTCTTTTTGATTTTAGGAATGTTTGCATAGCTTTGATATTCCATTGAGTCTTGAGTATGAACTTTTCCCCCCCCATATTTCTCACCCAAGTAAGTAGAGTACTAGCAAAATGGGGATCCATCGTCAGGAATATACTAGACCAAACATTCATTCACCAGTCCAAGGGAATTGAGTGTCTATGAAGGAGGTAAATCTTGCTTTGTTGGCATCAAAAATATTGATTTCCGTTCTGTTTTGCGTACATAGATTGATATTAAAAAAACAAAAATGAGGTGCTCCCTGCCCACTACCTCTCCCCCGCCCCCTAGCCCTTCCAAATAGGGTCCACCGGCCCCCTTCCGGCTGTTTATACCATTCCAATTACAAGTGGCGCAAACACTCCTAGTTCCCTCTCTGGCTTGCTGGGATAGAGTTCGAAAATAGAACATAGGATCTGAAGGAAGAGAAGAGGGGGAAAAAAAGCCAAAATACTGAAAATAATACTGAAAACGATTTAAGACTCGAATCCGCAGAGGGTGGGTTATCAAGGAGCAAGCAGGGTGGTATAAATTTGGCGGTAGGTAACCAGGGAGAGGGAAAACATAATGAGATAGGCAGGCCACGAGAGCAAAAACTGGAAAACAGAACATTATAAATGGAGAGGAAAGAGAGAACTAAATTGGGTAATCTTGTAGGAGAGTATGTGGTAGTAAGCTTCAGAATGAGATAAATCAAAACAGACAATAAAAATCAAAAAGAATACCTATGACAAAAGGAACAATCCAAAGGTTCTTGGATAGTGAGTTCAACACGTTTTGAGTGGGAATCAAATTCGCACGGATGGTAGAAAAAAGAGACGAGTTGAGAAGGTAAGAAAGATTTGTGAGAGTTGAAGGGAGATGGTTTCAGAGAAAATACAGTCAAAAATATCAAGCTTATTACTCGGGGAATAGTTTACGAGGCATGGATTGGGGGAGAAAAGAAAAAGGGGTATAGAAAATGTAGAAAGTAACAAAATCTGACAATAGGAGAATAGGTTAGGGAATAATGGAGTTATAGAAGGGGACCTTCGCCATATTCTGACGTTGTAAATACGCAAGACGCATGAAAACCGTGGAAACATCGCTGAAGACACATTGCCTAAGATTCCATATTGCCTGTCAATTCGGCAACACGAGCCTTAATGCGTGCGACTCGAGATTCGATTGCTAAGAACGGACGGATCGTGATTAGTTCTACTTCCATTTGAGGGGGTTTACCATTAGGGATAACTTACTCTCCTCCCCACTTGTTTCGCCATCGTCAGTCTTCTCCGGCTCATGACTTTTTGACGGATGTTCATCCATATTGACAGCACGTTCGGCAGCATTTTTCCGGATTTGTGCCCAGCGGTCCTGTAGGGGTAAGGGTTCATCCGTGATTAATTTGTCTAGGCGCCCGTGGCCATTAATAGGTGATCCAGCCTGTTTGGCAGCTGGGTGTTGTGCAGGAATGTCACGTTCCGGGAACTCGTCTCTGATTGGTGAATCCTCCGGGACAAATGCAGGCTGGTCAACGAATGGGGCCTGGTGGTCGAAGGAGGAAAATTCCCGATCAGCTTGGGCCTTCTCGTTGGTGTCCACTCGAGAGAGCGCATCGAATTCACTATCCCTGCGAGTCCACGGTGGGCCATCGTAATCTGTGGTGGCTGGCACTGGTTGCACCACGGGCTGTGGAGCTTGTTTCGGCTCCTCTGCTACAGGTGGGGTGGCTGGCTTGGACGCTGCCTGCCCAGAGCTTGACTCCGCGGTCTTCTTTCGTCCAAGCCCAGAGAGGCGATGGGCAGCAGGGGCCTTGGTTGGCGAGAAGGTCGAAGTCTTTGCAGCCTGTGCAGTTCGACCTTCAAGGGCAGCTTTGGCAGCAGCGACAGCAGACGTCTCTGCCCCAGTTGGTTTCATGGGAGGTTGCTCCGGCTTCTCAGCCTTCTTGCCAAACATACCCTTCAGCGTCGTATTTGCGGTCTTCTTCTTCAATTTCTTGGGTTCCTCAGTCGAATCCATGGACTTCTTTCCGCGGGACATTTCTGGGGATTTCTTTCCAAGGGAAGCTGGAGCAGTAGACTCCACTGTAGGAGTAACTACGGGGTGCAAGTCTGACGCAGTGTTTTTGGAAATATCAGATTGCTCAGCAACCGGGTGCGGATCAGCGGCCTCTTCCTTTGGGGGAGCTGCTTGCTCGTGGTCTGGACGAGGGCTGGTTGAATTAAGAGAACTCGTTTGGATATGGCCATTTGCTGGTAATTGCAGTGACTCTGCAGGAGCACCGGTACCAGCAAGACTGTTTCCAAGATAAGCCGCCCGCACGGCATTCTTATCGTAGTTGTTAGCCCACTTCATCGCCTGTGAGACTTCAGTCATAACAAGCGGCTGCAGCGACATTATGGAGTTGTTCTTTGAATGACCCAAGTCTTCCGACCTGTTGCGTTTTTCTGACGCTCGCTCCTGCTCCTGCTCCTGTTCCCTGTGCCTCCTCTGGAGAGCGGCAGCGGCAGCCTGGATCCGTGCGTGTTGGTCGGGGCCAATGCTGGTCTTGCTCATTGCTGTTGTGCTGTTGGCCCGTGGGTAGGGTTCTTCCACAGTGGATATCTTCTTCACGGAAGATTTGCGTCGCGTTAACCTTCCTTTTCGTGACCTGAAGCCGAAGAAGCTTTTCTTTTCCGCGATATATGCACCAACTTCTGGCTCAGGAGCAGCGCCCTTCACCTGTTCCTCAAGCACAAACCATTTCCCGCCTGAGATGGACGTTTCAATCAGAGCACACCGCCCAAAGACTGCTTTTCTCTGAGTTGGTTCCTCCCCTGACAGACTGCTTATCCAGACCCACCAGAACGAAGCGTCCAAGTCCATATTAGTTATGCTTGCAAGTTCGCCCGGTTCAACGGATGATTCCTGGTCGAACAAACGTTTATGCGACTGGGAACTTTGCCCGCGCACGGTTTGAATAGGAGGAAGGACTTTGTCGGGGGGTAGGAGGAAAGGCGGACGACTTCTTGGCTCATTTTCGTCAGCAAATCCAGAGGAAAGGAAATCAGCCCAGGAAGGTGTGGTCGGTCGACCAAGATCAGCAGTGCGAGAGTGAGGAGCCGACCTCAGACCCAGTGGTCCGGTTTGTTTCGACACTGTTCTATCTCCATCCTCTTCACCATCTCCCTCTTCGATAGTGTCGCCGAAACCCAGGTCCTCAAATCTCGACCACGATGGATCACGGATAGGGCCTGGGCCTTCTGCTGACGCTAAAACATTGGATTGGTTGGTTGAAGATATGCATCGCAAAACTCTACGACACTCGTCTGTAAGTGCTCTGACAGGGTCTTCGAAATTCGAAAATTTCTGTAGAGCGTGATCGCTATCCCGATATTCGAAGTTCTTGGCGCGTCGTAGCAATGCAAAAGGTGTCGGGGAGACAGTGTCAACGATCATTACCACCTTGGTCGATTCCATCTGAAGCAGGGCGGGAGTTTCTGGGGGGTACTCCGTGGCTTGAACAAGGCTTTGCAACGAGATTGGAAGGGCAGAAATGCCATTGGATCCGCGAAGAGAATCAGGAGAGAGCGAACGAAGGTAAGCAAAGAATAAGTGGCTTGTCGCATCCGCCGCACTATGCACAGAATGAAAAAGAGAAATGGTAAGCCAAAAACCATCAAATATAGTAGGAACGTCTGTATAATATGTTTCAATTACCTTGCCCAGTTCTTATAGCTTGATTCAAATCCATTGCCAGTATCAAGGTGCTCGAAAGCCCACCAGCCAGCATAGCGCGAAAGCTTGCGGCCTCCAAACCCATTAGTTTTTCCGTGAGCCGCAACAGCAGACATGAGGTCGAAGAAGTCGAATATAATTTTCGTTCGAGCATCAGATTCGACACTCAATGGGATGAAGGTCGAAAAGGCGTCGCGGGCAAATTGAGAGTCTATATCAGTCAGTTCAATCTAGATCTTAGACGACGCCATATTAGGCAAATTCAAAGGTAGACAAAGGAATTTTAATGACCTTGTTCCCCAACTTTGAACAACTCGTATGCCTCCCACGTTACCACCCCTCCAGGCAAACGACTCCAGCACCATTTCATAATACTGCAAAGCACCTAAAGGTATTCAAAGATAACAAATCAGTTCTCTCCTCCACGTGCATTCTGAGGGTATACCACGCACCATAGGTTCAGTCAACCGCAGCTCCTGGAGTAAAAGTTCTCCACGAAGTGGAGCTGGCCGCTCAGGAGGAGGGCTGAAGTAGTGTCGAATGAACGTTCGGGCTGAACTTGGGTCCGAGCTGGGGCGAAATGGGAGAAGGAGGAATGGAATCTCGAGTCCTATGTAGCAATTTCGGAGATGAGCATTTTGACCAAACTTAAATCGCATTCTTGATTGAACTGTGTATGTAGATATACGGACCTCTTGATTTCAATTCGACCGTGCATCCATGTAGCAACTCTTGGACCTCATCTGGAGTTACCTCCGTGCGGATGAAAGCATCGGTCCATTGCGGCTTCTGAGGGATATCCTGACTGACGCCATTTTGCTTTGCCTGTTTCTTAGAGCCACTAGCATCTCTGCTACGGAAAACCCGCGAAAAGAACGACATTTTATGCAGGAGCAGTTGAGAATGCTAGGTAGGCAGGTATTCGGTCGGTAGATCGGTACTGCGAGGTCAGGCAAAATCGCAGGGACGAAATCTCTATGCGACTTTGGAGCCCAGGGGTCCTAGATTCCCACAGGTACCACCAACCGAGATATATTGTGGTTGAAAAGTGTTGTGACCAGGGTGTTGATCAACGCTCCCCAGAGTCTCATCCAGCGACAAGTAGTTTGATACCGAAGGCCTGTGTACTCAAGGCGTGGACTATAATTAGGGGGCCGCGAAAGAAATAAAAACGAACGATCAAAAGGAAGTAATGAAAGATGTAGGAGGGGTCGTGAGAGAGTAGTTCGAAAGGCGGGACGTGAGAGTTTCAGGGGCAGGCATCAACCAACGGTACAGAGAAAGCTTGACTGACGAAGCACTGAAACGAACTTCTGAGGAGCGGTTCACTATAGGTTTAGCCACGGTCACCAACAGACAGAAAGAAGAAGAAGAATCTGGAGAGGCTATTTTTGCTCCATACCTGAGATAGTGATGTGCTCACAAGAAAGAAAGAAAAAATTACCAGCCGCGCAACAAGTGGGTATACAGTGGCTTGTAGAACCACAACAGCAACCGTTTCAGGTGGAATAAGTGCCCACGCAACGAATAGGAACAAGAAAAGCGGAGGAAAAGAAAGCAGAGATAAAGGTGACCAGCATGGAGAGAAGCAGAAGAGGGATAGAAGGATCAATGAGGAGTAAGGAGCGTGTTCAGGGGACTGTAGCAGAACCCAGGGACAAGGTTGAGAAGAAGGCGGCGTCGGATGGACTCCAGTTGAAATGGAAAGAAACGAAGGGCGAAGAACAGAAGACAGACCAACCAGCTCTGGCTAGGGGGGGACACAGAGCAGAAGAGAGAGAGGAGGGAAGAGAGAAAAGGAACAGCGAGATACGACGACAAGGAAAACAAGGGATGAGAGAGAGAGAGTGAGTGTGAGAGTCTGAGGGCGAGAAAACGCAGCGAGCGGAAACACGTCGCTGTGGAAAAAAAAGACGGCGCCGGGCTGGGCTTGGCCAGAGCGTGTCTGCCCGCCGTGTTGTGGTTCAGGGGCTCTGCCGCCACGGCCCGCTGCCTCTAATGCCACGCCCCGGCTGCCCATCCAAACCCTCGACGGCCAGATCAAACACTGCTCAGGACTCGAAAGCGATGAGCACCTCTAGTCAGATCCAGGAGACTGGCGTGCACTCTGCGGAATAACGCTCGATAGCTACGGCAGACAAATAGGGTGCTCAAAATCCACAGTGACTCCCATTGGTCGAATAATATCTACTTCAATGCCAGCCTCTGTGTTCAACCGTCCTCCGTACGCCACACCAAGTACAGTATGTGCCTCCCCAGAACGTTAACTACCCCTTTTTTTTTGTCTGGCACATGGGTTGCGCTAAGGAAGAGATTTCTCACTTTAGGTGCTAGGTCTTGAGGATCCAATTTGTCATGTCCAGGCTTATGCATGTATATAAGGCCCGGAATGCTTGTCTATATCAACTAAAATCCCTACTGGGAATACATCTATCATTTTCAACCTCGTTCCCACATGGTCTCTATCCGTTGACGTTGACGGCAACCAAGGCCATGAACATGAACATACCCCTGAATCCAATTAAGCCTGTACAAAGATGTCTGTGCCACCACCCTCTCTGCTGTACGATCCTTACACAGGTTGCATGGCCAGCTTACGCCCTGGGCAGGAAGCAAAACAAGAAGACGAAGCAGAGGGGGGGATGCAAATTCAACTACTCCGTACACCGTACACCCACCAGGGGGTCAGATGTCAGATCCTCCATTCCCACATTCCCGGAACGCCAGCCTTACATAGTTTAAACGACGGGGCCCAGCGATGTTGCCGAGCAAGTCTCCCTGCATATGGGGTCCTCCTCGCGAGTCATCGGAGTCAAGCCTAAAGCCGACGGCGCCCATAATTAATTTAGCTAGAGCTGGGCGGAACCGCCTCCGTCCGGGACGGCGCACATACTGGGGCATGCGGCATGCCCCGAAGAAGGACGGATTCGTCTTTGCGGGACTCCCGGGACTCCAACTTCCAAGATGCTTCTTCCCATGCAGGGCTAAGGCGATTAAGCACCTTGGAACTGTACGTAGGAACATGCGTTGAATGCGGCATATCCCTCCCCATGGTACGGGCCCGAAATGCTTAACCTCTCGGGCCGCCTTCGAGAAATATTTACATTATAAAATAGAATTTTTGTTAAGGTTCAGGAACCATTAACGAACCGAACAATTAACTAATGTTTGTATTATTCCCGGGATCGATCGAAAGTTTAAAATAAAAAAACAACAGAGGAGCAACCAATCCCCCCAAACCGCCCCAGTCTGGAAGAAGAAAGTTGAAAATGGGGTATCTCACTAAAATCCGCCCAATCGAGCGCCGGCCAGTAACTAGCGATCAGCGCATCAGTCAAATCTTGTCAGCCCGTCGTCTTAATGTAGCGTGGCCGTGCCTCGAATAAAAACAAAATGAACGCTGGACAGTGGACAAGCCTCACACTGTGACGGGATCGGCTCCAGAGGTGTGACGGACCAAGTGGGAGAGTGTCAATCCGTCAGGAACAGGCTAATAATGTGATGGGATGTCCCTTGGCCCTTTTTTTTTCAACCCTTGACCCTTGCACAAAACGGCTAACTACTGGGTTTTACTTGATCTGTTGAAATCACAGATCACTGAACAGGATATATATACATATCTTTTGGCACCCTTTCGACTTCTTTTCCATCACCTATTTTATTATTATTTTTCCAGCTTCATGCAATTGACTTTCGCACAGACCATCTCCATGCTCTCAACGACCAACACAGTCGGAGCTACGAGGGCGCGCTATGCTCTGGGGTACGTACCGTCCTCGCCGCTCGGCACGCCACATCCTAAAAATCCCAGGATGTGTGCGATCCTGAACGAAGCAAACAAGAACGTCCATATATCTAGAAAAGGGAAACGCCTTTAACAAAGGAAAGGAACAAAATATTCTGAACCGCTGAACCATTTGGAAAAACTGTTCCTCCAAAAGCATTATCATCATCCGGGCCAATGCACCCGCGGCAATCTAACCTACTCACCCCAGCCAGCCTTTCAGAAAGAAACTTCACTGTCCCTCCTGCTATCCTCAAACAACTCTCCCTTAAAATCCTTACTTTAAAATTCTTACCTTGCATGGTCATGCCAGACATCTATGCTAGAGGTTCGTCAAAACGGGCAGAAATATCAATCAGACAAACAACAAGCAAGCCTACTGCGTGAATACTACCGCAGAAGGATACCTACCTCCTATTCCAGAATCCCGGGGGAAACAAGATGAGAAACTAAATTATCGGCACATTGCTTAAATATCACTCCAGGCATGTATGGATGTATGCACCCCCGCTCCATATTATTAATTCGAGTCGCAATTGCAATAATAGCGAACCTACCTAACCTAGCTAGCTAGCTAGCTAGTTCCGAATTTTTGTCCTTCTCGATTCAATAAATTTATATCTACACCAGCTAGGCAATGTAGCTTTCTCTTGGAAAACGGATGAATACAGTACAGTGAATTCAAAACCTGACCGGGAAAATGAACTTGACGTTTTAGAAAAGGGGGGAAAATATTAAAAATAAGAATGATAATGGAAATGGAAATGGAAAGACAAAAAAGCAGAGTCTCAGACCAAACCAGGGGATTTCTGTCAAACCAGCAGCTGCATATTTATGCATTCTGTTTCACAAAACCGTCTGCCGTCTCGCGTACCCGAAAAGTGTTGGGTTAGGGGTTGAGTTTGTATGATGATAGCCGGGCTAGAGAAATATGCATGAAGAAATAAAATTTTAATGATCAGAAATATCATATGCTTAGAAATAATGTTTTCTATCAATGTATGAAACAATCTGTATATTATAATTACTCTAGCCATTTACCAGGCTCAGGTAGCCAGCTTTTGATATATCAATTCATTAACTTTTCACCTTGCCACATGGTTTATGCATGCCTCACCCATGAGACACATGGATGCAACGTGTATTTTTCCTTTGTGTGTTTCATTTATTATTAAGAGGAGATTATGTATAAACTGTATAAATGTCAATGATAAGACAGGTATATATTCATCCTTCATTCTGCATATCTGCGCATCTGCAATATCTCATTATTAGATATTAGATCAACTCACCTTCGAGAATATCAGCCAGGCCAAGGCCTTGAGTTGTAAAAGAAATATTCTCTTGATTGTCTTCCATATCATATACACACTGAGAAAGTCTATATTAGAAGTCATATATTTGACCACGCTCTCTCCCTCATGAAAAGAACTACTCACTGACATATCTTTGTAGGTTGGGACATTTGGCCAGAATCATTGATGTGAGAAGTGTGCAAGATGATATTTGGTGTCTGTTTGTCTGTTTGTCTACAGATTATGTTCAAATGAGCTACAGCGCACAGGAGTAAAAGACTACCGCAGATTCACTGAGATATTCGCCCGCATGAGATCAAGTCAGACATGAAGAGAACCCTTTTCCATGAACCGAAATTTAGCCGGCCCGCAGTTTTCAAGCCCGAACATGGCTGTACCTAACTCTGTGCAGCAAACAGAGCAAGTGTCAGATTTGTTTGGTGTTTCCTCGTAACTGACCTCGAGGGACCGGCTGTGTTGGGAGCTCGCACTCGCAAACGAATTTATATGAGATTTGCCACTGGTTGTGTTACTGTTCGGTCCGTCGCAGGTAATTGACATTGAGGTGTTTATCAGAGTGAAACAGAGAATAATTCCTCAATGCAATTCTTCATAAGCTATAATTAGTTTGTTGAGTGTTCACAGTCATTTCTTGCATGGCCTTCAGAACATATATCAGCTTTCAATTTGTTTTTATAATTGTTTGAATTTTCTCACTTCATGCCTATATATGCCTGTATATCATCATGGCATGTTTAGAAAATATGAAACTTTATACATTCTCTCCACAGCCTAGATGGGTATCGTACGCCGAGCCTCTCCTTGACAGTTTTAAATGAAAGAATCACTACAGCTCCTGTGACACCGAACTGTATATAATGTACTTCTTAGACAACATAAAACTGTCAGAGAGATAAAACAATGTAGGCCTGCAACTGAAAGAAGATTTCAGATGTTAAGTGTTTAAAAAAAATGTACTGTACACGTTCTTGACAAAACTGAGCTAGGAATGACAATAGAAAAGACAGGTTTAAAAAAAATCAAGACTTTAGATGCATAAGAGGGACTAGGTATTCGCTGTGTTTCTAACCCTCAAAGGCCCTACTGTCCAAGCAATGTAGGCGAACCGTGTTCACACCAATTCATGGCCACATGGGTTTGGTTGGAGTAGGATAAACCGAACTAGAATTGAAGTTTGCCCAGGATGCAGTATGGTTTGTCATAGTGGTATTTGCAATGCCAGTGCCGTTCAGCAGAGGATATTTAGCCTTTGGGCCTCCGGGTTTGTTAAGCCCAGGGTCAAGTATCCAGCGAGCGCAATCTGACGTGTATTCACCACCATATTTGAAACTCGTCCCTTGCGTATCACACTTATCAAGAGGTTGTCTAAAGGAGTTACCGCACAAATCCTTCGGGCTTCCCCCATCGAGTGGGAATGGAGGACAGTCGTTGATTAACTCCACGGAAATGACGACATCAACAAAGCATTGCCCAAAGAGGAAACACCTCGAGCGATAGTAGTCTATCATTTTACCGTCTTTCTTTATCAGCTTGTGACCCTTGCGACCATTGCAAAATTTTTCTATCGCACGTATCATCTCCGCGCGGTGAGCAGAGCTGCCTGAGCCAAAAACATTTTAACCCCGGGCGGATGGACGGTTTCGGTCTCGCTGTGGTCGTTGGGGTGACTACCTCTGGAGAATAGTACATTCGGGTGGCATCTCGACTGTGCATTTTATATATAATATATTGTGCCAGAGCCATATAATGTTCAGGGGTGTCTGGTGCTGTCATTGTTATCCCCACACCGGTATATACGGGAACTTTTTCAACGGTAGTTGTGGTAGTGATGGTTGTGGGTCGGGCGGAGCATGCGGTGATCGTGTTGCACCCGGTTTGGATGGTGGTAAAGTACCCTGTTTCACCCGGTCTTGTCCTGATCTTAGAAACAAGCTCCGTGCATCGACGAGCAGTTTGCGCTTCATCACAACCATCTTTTCCTGGCTCACATTTCGGTCCAGTACAGAATCCTGATCGGCAGCCCTCTCCTTTGCACGTAAGGGGCCAGCACTGCGGGCCCTTGCAACTCCCATTATCACAATCGGGCCCATCACAACCAAAGCCAATACATTCTGGACCAAAGCATCGGCCTGTTACGCCGTCGCAGTCCGACCCAAGACACCCACTGGGTTTACATCCCTTACCCTTACAGCCACCAAGTTTTGGAATGCAGTTGAACCCGCCGCACCAGGTGATAACACACATAGGACCCCAGCATATACCACCGAGGCAATCAAGTCCAAAGCATCCGAAATTGATACAAAACAAGCCCGTGCACCTTCCATTCTTGCAGTCTGGGCCCCTGCACTTTTGCGTGTTCTTAGGCTTCGCTGTTTCATTCTCGGAAAAGAAGTCTTTGTCATCTCCGCAGTTCTGTACACAGGGTCCATCGCAATAAGGCCCCTTACACTTCTTTCCACAATTTGCCGTACAGAGCGGATCAGGGGGGCCTTTCGTAAAGGAAACAAAGGGTAATATTGTCTTTTTGTCGTCATCGTCATCGTCATCGTTGTCGTTGTCGTCGTCATCCTCAGGTTCTGTGGTATAAGGAAACGGTGGTGGAGTGATTGTCCGGGTAGTCACAGGTGACTTAGTTGTTCGAGCAGGAAAGTGAGAATTCAGTATTGAAACATCGCTGACAACTGTTATTACATGATCATTGTTGTCGCCTTCGGCTGTTTGGCCGTGGCGGCGGTCATCAGATCCATGTGTTGGCTGTCCCATCCTAGGGGTTGTTACCACGGGGTTATTTCCCCCGATGACGCCGATAAGAGAAGGATCATCGGTCCCGGCTGATTCATGCTGTGTATATACTGTTTCCGCCTGGGAATCCTTTCCTCTATTAGCACCAGGAAGCATAGAACCATCAGATCCAGGTGTCGGGTTCCCTTTTTTACCGCCAACGGACTTAATTCCTCCGCTGGCCCCTGTGGCGGCGGGTGCAGCCGATTCTGGCGCCAGATGTCCTGCGCCGCCAATTTCTCCAGGGGCATTACTCTGCCTATCGGGGCCAGAGAGACGGGGATCATCAGATCCCGATTTCGAACCACCCCCGTTACCGACTATCGCCCCAGGGCTTCCATTGCCTGGTGTTGGTTTCGGAGGATTGTTCTTCAACCAGTCTTCCGGAAGTTTATCAGTAATAACAAACGGAGGGGGAAGGATGCTACTTGTGAGCGAATATCTAGAACTTGAGACATCGAGATCGGTAACCTTCCAATTCCATAAATTAACCATTGAAGTCGTAACAGGAGGGATCGTAAGTGTCGTCGTTTGGATTGTCCTTGCTAGGCCGGTGGAAGTTGATACTGAACCTCCAGGAAGCGTAACCAACTGGGTGGTTGGCCACGCCAATTCCAAAGATGTTGTATAAAGAGGAAGGGTGATTGTAGAGGGCTTAGCGAAAGAGATTGGAGGCATAATAAAGGTACAAGGGGGTACGCATGCAATGCCTGGATCTTTCTTCTTGAAAATCTCTGGAGAGATATAGACTTCCCCGGAACCGCCATCTCCACCTTTTGGGTCGGCACCGCGCAGGTCATCGTCGGCGGTCAAATCATTAGGGTTCTTCAGTGTACCAGGGCCTCCAAGATCAATGGCCCAGGCGAAAGTACCCGCCAAGCACAGCTTATTTCCAAAATCTGCCTTTTGCTTCAATGTTCTCCCGCTATCGTATGAAACCCTGTACCCGACTCATAATTAGCAAAGTGTCGTCATCAAGGGGCAGAAATTGGAGAAGGAAGCAAAGGGGTCTGTGTGTAAGTGAATAGGGAGGGTAAGGGGGCGGTAGATCCATACCACTGGTCATTATCCCATGCAATCCAGTTGACTCCGGCTTCTTGGTCATAAATGACCTCTGGGGATTTCTCCTTCAGAACCCTATAGATCTCATAGTTCGACAGCGTACCGCTGTTCAGAGTACATAGACCTGGCAAAGCGCCGCCGGACATCTCATCCTCAGACTTTTTGAAAGGGCAGCCCGGAGTGGAGCAACCATGATTTGCCAGAGTGAATGACCTGCCGTAAAATGCAAGACCTAGAGAAACTTTTTTGGGAGGGACAGAATTGCGCCACAAAAGATCCAGGCCGAACGAGATTTCTACTGGTCGTTAGGTTCATATAACCTTCCACGCTCAGACAGGGTGCTTACCAGTCAAGTTTGTATGAGGGTTTATGACTTCCTGCGTCCATTGGTTGTTGCCATCCCAGGTGCCGTGGATGTCATATGTCATCACATTAAACCAGTCAACATACTCAGACATCCCTTTAAGATCAAATCCTCTTAGGTACCCTACCTCTATTTATTAGAACGAGGTCGCCATTTTAGCATAGATCAGGATTAGGTACTTACAATACGAAGCCGGGAGTGCCACGGTTATCTCGTACTTGTCCTTGACAGCGGCTCTTAGCTCCTTTAGAAGTAGAACATAGGTTTTAAAATCTTCCTTGGACCCACCTGTGCAAAAATTATTAGCCCATGAAGTAGATTGTAAAGGGTTTTGTTCATCTTACCCCTATCATCCGCTACTGGGTATTCCCAGTCGATATCAACTCCATCGAAGCCGTATTCCTTCATAAAGTTAATAACTGAGTCAATAAACGTCTTTCGAGAACCCTCGGTTTTCGCCATATTAGAAAACACCTTGCTACCAGCATCCCAACCCCCAATGGATATGAAGCACTTCAAAGACGGTTTTTGTATTTTCAAGTCTGTAAAAATGCGGTAGAATTCCTTATCATAGGAGTGCATTGTCGTTAGTGTGTTGTCCTTGGGGTTGATTTGAGCAAATCCATAATTAAGATGCTGCGGAAAAGAAGTCAGTTTTCCATTTCCATTGACAGTAACTTTATAGAATAAAAGAATATTTTCTCACTGTCCAAGGCTTGGTATTGATTTTTGACGGATGGAGCATATCACAAGTACGATCATAGTTCCAACTCTCGAAATAGCCAATATATCGAGCCCTTGTAGAGGTCCCTGAGCATGAACTGTGGCTCGAATTAGCAAGGTTAATTTACAAACATCAAGTCAGACAACTAGCCACCATACAGGGGATACTGACGGCCTTTTTATTTTATCACACCCATTCTGACATCTCTTCCCACAGAATTCTTCTGTGGTACCGCAGTAACTTTCGCTCGTGTATTAGCAACAGCTTTCAGTAGTATCAGAACCTATGGAATCTTAACTATCTCACCCAAACTGTGAGCAACAAACGTTGAGTGGACACTTTTCTTTCCCCTTGGGTGCGTATTCTGTGAAGAACCATAAAGGTTAGCGAGCCCCGTGCATCAACACAATCCTGAAGACAAGATGCAAGAAATATCCGGTTCCGCGCATGAGCTCGAGCTTGGCTTCAAAGTGACTCCATGTTAACATTGTGCCACGAGGGGACTCAGCAACTTACTGCCACATTCCGACTTAGCATCGCAATTCGACACACATGTCTTTGGGGAACAAAAGTCAGGCCCGAACCCGCAACTCCCGTATTTGCTACAACAGCCTTGTTTGCACGGCCGAGACGCTGAACAGGTAGCATCCGGAGCAGCCAAAGCAAGAAAAGGAGCTAGGTTTGCCAACACCAGCACGGCGATGATGCTCAGGGATTTCATGATCTGGAACAACCCCGAGCCACTGAACTTCTTAACAACAGCGAGTAGTGTAAACTAACTCAGCGAATCTTGCTCCGCAGCAGCAGTCGACATTGCTGAAGCTGAGTCGGAGCCGCTGACGATGATATATATATATATATAGATAGATAGATAGATAGATAGATATCTGCATCCCATGCCCCCTTTGGGGTACCCGCTGGAAGATAGCGGCGCAATGTCCGAAAGAACAGGCATTAAACTCGTACATAGCTTCTCATTGAGGCATGCACAGAAAACATCGAAGCTGATGCATAGAAGATCATTCAAAGCCCCAGGATTCGAGACAAACAAAAAATTGCGGCGCCATTGCTTGCAACTTGCTAGAAGTTATACAGTAGGAGAACGGAACTCCGACAAAGAATCGCTCGCATGCAGCCAGGAGATTTATCCGCGGCGGTGATACTTGGCGCCAAGCCAGACTCACATTCTCCTCACACTCTCCCTTCTTTGATGCTCCTCTTTCAATCATCCCATCTCACGATTGTTGGTATTGTTGTTCTCATTATTTAGTTACAGGAGTGGCATTGCAATTTATCAAACCCTTCTGCAAGGTACCATGCAGCACCCAGCATCCAGCATTGGCATAACCTGATGATGGCTATGTCTTGGATCGCAGCTGAATCCGTCATGCGGCGTGGAATGAGTTTGATATTAAAACAACTGCTGGTCAGGGGCATGAACCTGAAGCTAGTGTGGTCACTGCAACAATTTAAACAGGAATGACTTCACATTGAGAGCTTATATATAGCTATCAACTATTTCACTTACTCACTTCTTTAACTCACCTTTCATCTCTCTATATCACTCTCTCTGTTTTCCTTTCTTCCGTTTCGGTTTTGAGATATATTTCTACTTCTCATGAGAGCTGAGTTCTACAAACTTTCTCAAGCATCATGGAAATTAAACACATGTTTTTACTCCTTATTTTCATATATAAACTACACTTATCCACTTCTTATAAGCTACTGCTTCATGAATGCGAGTTTCCTCAAAACCCACTACGTATTACTGTCCGCGCGCGACTACGGGATACTAATATGAATGAAGTGGTATGCATTGATATGAAGATTATTGCAAACACACCTCTAACATTCAATGTAGATAGGAGTCGTACTGAGGAGAATGAGAGCTCTTGATAGGCTTATAGACACTCAGTACGGCCCTCACGATCAAATCCCAGGCATGGAGCGGTCCACTCAATACACTTATGAGGCTCTCTTTGGAACAGTTTACAAAGGCCCTGGAAGGATTTTCGATGATATTTGGTTGCGTGTCAGATTTACCCAGGTACTGAGTATGTATGAAGTAACTTGAATCTCATTCCTCTTTTTATGTGATTCACTGACAATTCTCCAGCGAGGCTAGAGATGCTTGAACAGATAATCTTGAGTGATGATCCTCTAAACATATATTGTGATGATAGCTTTCTTTTAGATACATTCCCCGATTATGTTAACGGTGAGTCTGCCTTTTATATATTCTATCTCTTCATAAATCGTGTTGTCTGTATTGTATCTGACACAGAGGCTGATTCTTGCTTATCAGTTGACGAACTCTCGCCAGGCACCTACTGGGACAATCGGGGCCCGTTGTATGGCGGGCAGGTCGCTCGTACTTTTCCTTCATTCCAGAGATGCGCTCAAAATGAAGTCGCCGGCAATGTAGCGTTTGGGGTCTACCTTCCACTAACAGGCCAAGGGGTTGGCAATATGATCCTATGCCCCCAGAATTTCAGAAGACCTATCCCCGGACAGAGAGCCTTCCGCTCGAGGTCGATGGCGGAGCTTCGACGAACCAAATTCTATAGAGATAAGAAAGAGGACCTGTTCCCTCTGGAGAAAATTACGTATCTAAATCCTGTTTTCATATTCCTTGCCCTGCTAGGCCGGCTTCCAATGAGTGGAAATATACCGATGAGTACGTTCCCTCCATCTTTCCTCCCAATGGCAAATGGAAGCTTTCTTCTCCCCCGCCCCCCCCCTCTCCCAATGGACTGACATTTAACCGTTATTCTTTTTCAAAACAAAACAGAACCCACGCGGCCCCCTCCTATTGATGGCCGCCCGCTTGCTAGTTGGCAAGCGGCGGCGGTGCTCGCACTGACTGATCCGGAGGCCGTAATTGATAACCCAGGTATGTCTTGAATTTGAGAAAAAAGAAATGACTCTGATCTGACGCCCTTTCACCGGCACTAACCACTTTTCCTCTCTCAAATCAACAGAAAGTTACGCCTATCTAATATTTGGTAAGTTCAAAATCCTAACCCTGGGGTTTCTCTTGTTTAATATATTATTTTTTTCATTCTTTGCGATTGAATCTCAAACTAAACTTTCGTAGCTCTCTACCTTGACAGAGAAGACTGGAGTACTGGCTCAGCTTTGCCCATGCTGCCAACGACAAATGGTGGTACCCACTTCTTTTACCAAATGAAACCAGAACTAGAGGCCTTGGTTCGGAATGGGAAAGGTCCAGATGAACCGCCGCCACTGGATCTCAACGTGGATCCGCTGTGATCGCGGAGCTTGTAGTCGACTCAATGCATACAATACGCCCGAAAACCTTCTACCTAATCATTGGATGTTGGCGATCGTGGTAAGGACAGTTCGAAGAATGGCTCTCTCACTTAGTATGAGAAGCTGAGATAGAAAATTTTTTAAGGGGATTGGCGTTTTCGCGCCCATTGTAGAAACTCAATTCAATTCCGTTTCTTTCTTCCTTCCCCTTTTCAACCCCTGCGGCCAAATTTGTTAACTTTCTCCTTTGTTCCTTTGTTCCTTCCTTCATTTTATGCTTGCTCTTTTTATTGTATTTCTATCTTATGTTTTTGATGGCCGTGGAATCAATCACTCTTCAATGCAGTACCTAGTACCAGTTATTATTTGAACATTCTACCACTGCATTAAAATAGCTCAAACAAAGGGGCTCACTGATGTCTGACATCAGTTGAGCCTACCAAGATGCGAGAGTTCTACGAAACAAAGCCCCAGCCAGCATTTCCTTGCACACCTGATTCATGTCAACAAGACCCATGAACCGCGAAAACACGCACCTCAACCAGCGTCCACATGGACAGGCATCCGAGCCTACAGTACATACCTCCAACTTAAACACGGGCGACAGATGCATATGATATCCATGTGCAGGCAGGAAAACGGAAAACCTTTAAACCCCTGCATCAGCTGTGAGCCTCGCATGCTTAACCTTAGTTCAGAGCATATGCTGTACATACATGCTGTATATCTGATAAGTTCTTTGTTATGAATCTCTCTGCCAGATCTATGTTGTGCTGTGCCTTACATATGCAAAATGAGATGCTTTCAGTTTTCATTATCTTCTCATCTCAGTGTGGCACAGACATGTATGTTGCATGTAAGTGAGACAGCTGCAGATGCTGTTATGCTCATCATTTATACATGCATTTATTATGATTTGCATTTCCTCTGTTGCAATCTGATGAACAACTGAGTCAGGTCAAAAAGTTGACACTTTCAACATAGTCAAAGATAATAAATACTTCATTCATATATGATGAAAAAACAGAGAAGATAATCTGACAAGAATAAAACAATAATAATATCTTACTTATATTATATACAACAATCTCAGATTTCAAAAAACTTATTATGTATTTACTTTGTCTCTGCTATAGATACACATGCAGATACAGTATCTACAGCATGTATAGACAGATATGCACAGCATAATTATACAGCACAACATAGAAAGCATCAGAAAGAGATAAGAGCTCATAAAGAGAAAGAGAAGAAAGAGAAGTAAGAAGTGAAGATTTGCATCTCAGAATTATATAGCAGTTATGTGATAATTCCCCCTCTCCAGTGCTCTTTTATCGCGTGTAGTATGAGTAGATCTTCCCCCTCCCCTGTCTCTCCCCCTCTCTCTCTTCTCACCACCCGGGTCTGAGCTCTGACCATTGCCTCAAAGCTTCCTGGAGCCACTGATGCTCAGACTATATTTCTTACTCAGAGAAAAGTGACAGTTCTTCATTTATTATTATCATTAGTTATTACTAGTCCCTTCAGACCTTGATATCAAAAGTGAGAAGTCTCCATCTTGCACAGTTGAGAGTAATAATAACAATATGTTGTATTCCTCCGTAGTAACCGCGCAGTTACATAGCTTTCCGGAGGCTGGCTAACCCGGCGACCAAGCTTTGGCCGGCCGTGGGCTATTGATTGACATACATACATAACTAACTTAGTCTAAATTTAGCATCTTCAACGCTCAACGGGGTCCGTTGAGCTAAACTAACTAACTAACAGAACACAAGGTTGGTTGCATGAGATGGGGTACATCATTACGGCCGGGTTTGCATCGTCTGTCATGGTAATCTGTAGTTTGTATTTCTGTATTTTCTGTATATTTGCCCTTACCGCCGGTTTGTCGCTACGTACGGAGAAAATATCGGAGAACATGCCTGGTACCCGTGGGAAATAGAGAGCTATAATTATATATCCCAGGAGTATCTATCCAGGCAGAAATACATGGATGGGATACATGAGGTTGCTGGCTGGCCAGCCTAGCGAGGTATGTCGGTAGTAGGCCGAAGAGGATGTATCTGCCCTTGGAACAAACCCGTCAATATCATTATGAAGCTATCAGCTATCAGGCCAGCCGGGTAGAGGGATTTCGTGATGCGTTGAGATTTCTCTCCGTGCCGCCCCCACCCAGCCCGGGCCCCCTTGCCACTGGAGTCTGTGACAAGTGTTGTATTCGAGAAAGCTACCAGGGAGAAATGGATGTTTACCTGGCCACAGCATAATTAGCAGGGTGAATTTGGCTCACTGGATTTTCGGCATTTGTCTGTTTGGGAGTTCTGGATTTCGGTTTATTTATATTTTGTTTATATTTTATTTTTCATTTTTTCAACTGATGTTGAATAATCAGTTCAGCAACAGAAAACACCAGCATGGCGCTAATTAAGAGGGCGCAAAATAAGGTTCCGGTTCCATAACTTTAACTTTGCCTCCAGAGGTCGGGCGGAACTCGAAGAGATAAAAATAGCAACAGGGGGGAGCAGCGTCACCAACGCGCCAGCCAATCGAACCAAGGCAGGCGAAACGGGGCATCACCCAACCCAACAGAGCGCTAACAAATAATGCACAGGACCAGTACAGAGATGGATCAACCAGTTCGGGAGCAATTACAGCGTAGCTCACATGTTATTGTGGGGAGGAGGTACAACTGTACAGGGTGACCTGGTTGAAAAAAGAAGGTCAAAGTGCTCCAGCTCATACCCTGTATACATAAATCCGGGATTCACTGGCAGTTATCAGCGTGTCCAGTTATCTGAAGCCAGGCCAAGAGCTACAGCTGATTACATCGGAACACCCGTGGACAGTCCTGGGAAGACGGGCCTATCTCCCACGCCCTCGGTGTACTTCCACGCGCCACTTCGACTGCTTTGTCTGGGCAAGTGCTACGAAATCGAAGTTGCTGTTGATGTCACTTGCTGTCCCGGACGGCCACGGGTTTTCCTTCCACGACCCCGTTGGCCTCCAAAATTACGCTGCGTATGTGCCTTCGGGTCAATGGACTAGCCCCAACAGGCATAGGCGGTTCTCACGTAAGCCAGAATGAGCCGGCCTCAGCCAATCAGACAGGGCCAGGCTGTCCGTTCCCCACTTCCGCCTGCCCGCCAAGCGCCAATCAGCGCGAGGAGCTGGGTGCCGCTAAACCGGAAGCAGCGGCCTTCCGGTGCCCCTTCCCCTTTCAAGCTGGGGTGTTTCCCCCCGGGCCCTTCGTCCCTTCCTTCCTTCCCCTTCGCCGTCGTCGCTGCCTCTTTTCCTCCCTCGTTCCTGCTCTCGTCCCTTTTTCTATCTTTAGAACGCCCGCGTCCACCAAGAAAAAACCCACCATCGTCGCTTCTATACTTCGTGCCGCGACAACACCGCCAACCAGCGCCAAATAACACCAAACAGCGCCCACCAGTCTTCCGTCGCTCGCCAGCTTCCGGTCGGGCCTGCGTTGACCTTCCAGTCCGCAATCCTCATCCTCATCCTCATCCTCATCCCCATCCTCATCCCCATTGTCATTGTCATCCGTTGCTTGGGGGGAACTTCCAACGGCCTACCTTTGTCTTTGTTCCGTTGTACTATACAGAGTACCAGCTCTCTTGTTAAGCTTCAAGAACCTCCCAGTGTCACTGTCTTCACCACCAACAATTACCACGACGACGACGACTGCTGCTGCTACCACTCATCTCATCCATCAACGTCGAAACCTCACCACCCTCTCTCTATATCGCTCCCACCAAGGCCAGCCAGTGCTCTGACAATCATCCGTTGTCGTCGCTGATCTCCCTTGTCCCTGCTCATTTCATATAAGCCACAGCTATAGCCCGCCCCGTTCGTCTCATTTCTTCTTCAGCTTTTTTTCCCCGTCTTTGTGCCTCCCCTTCTGCTCCCTCAGCCGGAACGGATACATCCAGCGGCACATATTCTACCCTCAAATATTTGGCCCCCCTCTGTTTCCTCTGTAGCTCCCGTTGCTTGCATCTTTCGCAGCACTGGCGCTTCCTGGGCTCCTGACTGCCATCTGGGCGGTATAAACGCTCCCTCGTCCCGAGTAGCAAGACAGGAAAACATCACTAGGTTGGGATCAACAAACCGTATCCCCCCTTCGCGCCGGTGTGTCTCGCCTCGTATAGGCGCATTATATATAAGGGTGTGCGACAATGGGTCGAAGAAAAATCGAAATCAAGGCTATCAAAGATGATCGGAACCGCTCTGTGTAAGTTTTTGAAGAACCGTTGTCGAACTCTTTTTCCTTTTTCTCTTTTTTCTCCTCCAATTCTATTTTAAACCACACCCATCTAACCATACTATGACGCGTTTTGGGGTTATAAATAGAACGTTCCTTAAGCGCAAGGGTGGTCTCTTCAAGAAAGCGCACGAATTATCAGTCCTCTGTTCCGTTGACGTTGCCGTCATCATCTTTGGCCATAACAAGAAGCTGTACGAGTTCTCATCGGGGGATATTAATGAAACACTTGGACGATATCAATATGTGTGTATTCCCCGATCTCTCCCCGCAGGTTATTCAACTACTTTTTACTGACTCATCATCTTAATAGTATGGCCAACCACATGAGCATAAAGGGCCGGCTGATTTTGCCGGAAAACAAAACCTGGATGACGACGAGGAGGAGGACGTGTCCGTGTCTGGTGTTGAAGACATCATGCCACCCCAGAACCATAACATGGTTCCCCCACAAATGCAGAGCCAACCCACCTTCCAACATATCAACCACCAGCCGTCCGCATCCCCACCAATGCCAAATGGCGTCTTCCACCCTCGACATGGAACACCACAACCTGTCATCTCCCGGCCGTCCTCCAGAAACAACCTTCAACGAGTAGGTTCTGGGCTAGTTCCACAACAACAGCGTCACCATGCAACTCCACCACCCCCTCAAAACGGCTATGCTGCATACATGCCAAATCCTTCCATGTACAACCCCCAGGCAAATCCAAATATGCCCCAGCAAGCTCCACGCCCGGGTCAATATCCTTATCCCCCTCCTATGCCACAACAAATTCCTCCACCGCACCCTTCCCAACAACCTCCGCAACAGCCTCCTCAGCATCACCCTCACCACCCGCAACAACCACAACCGCAGCAGCAACACCCTCCTCCGCCAGTGCAACATCAACCTCAACCCCAACCTCAACCACCACGACACCACACTCCACAACCTCATCATCAACCCATGGCCCAACCACCACCTCCATACCTACAAGAACAGAAGAGACACTCTGTGCCACCGACATTCCCTCCGCCAGAACGACAAGTACAATCCCACTCCCGGTCGCCACCTCAACCACAGCCACCCACAAAACCTGAACACAGCCAAACACCGCCGCCCCCTAAACCCCTTCCGTCCAAATCCCGAAGCATTTTCACCCCAATTGACGATCGCGGTTCGCTTCTTGCGCAGCATTTTGGATTTGGCCCGCAATCAGACTCGCCCAAAATAGAGTCACCATCCAAACCTGAACCGGAGAACACCGAGTCAAATAGCCATCCCGCCCCTCCACCTCCACCCCCTCCCGTTCGATCTGCTACCCTTCCCGCCCACCCACAGCGCACACATTCCCTCTCCTCGATACCCGACATCACCCCTATCTCGCGCTCAAACAGCCTCCAAGTTAGCGCAAAGCGACCCCGGCTAAAGGTTCAAATTCCTAGCGAGAACTCTGATGCAGGCAGCGCAACTGCAGAATCCTCCCCACGAGAATCCACAGGAAACACTGCTGCAACCCCCGCCCGCGGCAGCTCCGACACAGGGCATTCCGGTGTCGTCTTACCTCCCCCCTCGCCCTCCGCCACTACCCTCCTAAGCGCCGGCGCCCAGGGCCCTCCAAACCCCTTCGCGCGCCCACCGCCACCATCCGTCGCAACATCCTCCCAAAACAACGCCGCAGCCGGTTATTCCAACAGCAACAACAACCATAGCAACAACATCGACACGCCCATCTCCGCTCTACCTAGCCGTTTCGTATCCGATACCCTCCTCCCCTCCCCCTCCAGCTTCTACCCAGAATGGGGTTTCGGCCGTTCCGGACCCGATAGCAACGTGTTACCGAGTCCACTTACGTTCCCGACTCCAGTTGTGGCAAATGGGCCTGGGTTCTCGAGTTCCAATAATTCAGGCCCGGGGTTGAATCCGCATCCGAATTTGCATTCGCAGTCAGGTTTGAAGGAAAAAGACAAGGAGAAGGACAGGGAGAAGGAAGGGGCTGGTGCTTTGCAAGAGGGGGGCATGGATAGGAAGAGGAAGAGTCCGGAGGGGGGAATTAGTGCTGGTGGTGCGGGACACAATGGTGTTGCGCATGCAAACGTTGCCGTGGGGAAGAGGGTGAAGGTTGAGTGATATGTATATGGGATATGGAGAAAAGATATGATGTTTTTATTAGTGGTCGTTGTTCAATTAGGTTTATCACGGGCGTGGGGTGTTTGATTTGGTATGATATAAGTTTGATATAAGTTTACGGTTTTGATATGGGTTTGACACTCTTTGTGCGTGTGTAGAATTAGTAGTTTGATCTTTTTTTCAATATTCGGATTTATTTTGTTTTTGGCTTCCCCCTTTTTCCTTGCCCTTTGCTTTTATATCTATTATCTATTACCAGTTCTTAGGTAGGGGAGGGACCGGACTGATCTTTCTGCTATTTATTTTTTGATTATTTGATTATTTGGTATTTGATTCTTGATTTTGATTTTGAAATTTTGAACACCTGCGCTTTGTGAATCCAATCTATCTAGCCATGTTATTTTTCGTCTAACAATTTTTTTTTTTGAACAAAGCAAAGTTATATGCTATGTATGTATTTTGTATATAGTTGCCGTATTTAATTTAATTCGATTTGGAAAACAGAGTACACTTTATCCCGTTTTCCTTTTTTCCCCACCTGTTCATTTCCATTCATTCTATTTTAGTAACGTCACGACTGCTGACCTCACTCTGTTCTCTATCTAACCCCGTGCATGCACATCGTGGACTCAACGATGTGCTGTACAGTGTTAATGGATCAGTCTCCTCCGGATCAACAGTGCTCATTTCTATTTTTAATGCGAATAACACAGAGGCGAAAATGATCAAAACACGCCATGGAAGGGAAGGAAGAGTTCATCTGTCTTCTTATCGCGGGCCCGGGGGTGTATTACCATCCCTTCATACGGACGGAAACTTTGTATTTAACATTAAAGTTTTATTTGATTCTTTATTTAATTTCCTTTCTTTCTTTTTCTTTGAAGGCCGGGCCGGGCCAGGGCAGGGCCCAGGAGCCAGGGTCAAGGGGCCAGGCGGGGATGATGAAATTGAATTTGTCCTTCAGAGTTCAGAGTTCGTGGGGGGCTTTTAGGACTGTATTTCGGAGATTATATTTCTCGGTTTTCGTTTTCGTTTTCGTTTTTGGTGAAGATGACAGGACATGGATGGTCCCCCACCGCTGGCTTTCTAGGGAGGGAGAGTAGCCCGGAGAAGAATTCCCTGGATAAATGCAGGCAGGCAGGCAGGGGTTTGATGGTGGCATGGCACGGCATGAACAGATGGGGTAGAGTTAATGTAGATAGATAGATGATGAACGTTTATCATTTTGAAATCGTGGAGATGTGGTGGGGTGTGATGGGGGGGGGGGGTTGTTTGAGGTCTGCTTGATTCATATAGATAGATAGATGGATAGATATGGATATTTGATAGATATGGATACTTTGAGTGAGTGCTTGCTAGTATGTATGAACTTTAGAGTTTATTTTTGGTATCTGCATATAGATCTGATGAGCGCTAGTAAGTCTGGTCAGTCCATGAGTTGAAGAATAACTAAGACAGACCATTTATTCTGACGTGTTTCTCCTATTTTGATGCCCCACATGGCGTGCACCTGCATCCGGCGAACAGATAGATAGTATACGGTATACCCTAGTCTCAGGGAAGGGGCGAATTTAGCAAGATCTAAATCAAGACTCATTGAATTGAATGTAACCTCTCTCAGTGTCTTGCAAGTTCATTCAGAGCACGCTGCTTGATTAGAGATTTGATCAGTACAAATGTAGAATAAAGTACTGGATGAGATGATTGCAGTAGTAGTGAATGAATCTCTTATCTGAAGAAGGCTGCAATGTAATGTACAGTACATGTACAAGTACAGTGCAAGTATAAGATGACATGTAGGCAGGCTAAGCTAGTCTTTTCTAAAGACTTCTGAGAGAATCTTTTCATTATCATCATCAGCAGCTGGGATTACATTTTCACCCTTGCAGTCAAGCCTCTGAACACCTTCAAACCTGAAGATTTTAGGTTATTTGTGGATAACTCATCCTGAACAGACCAGGGGAATTGAGATCTGCTTCAGACATCAATGAGAGTTCTAGAAGTCATCTCGGGAGCGGAGTCGCGAACTTCAAAAAGATGGATAGAGTATTTGACTTCATGATTAGCCAGTCATGAACATGACAATCTCCTGCCATAGCCAATGCAATAAAAATGGAAGAAAACATGTTTCTCAGCACATTGTTAGCATTGGTACGAGGCTGTCCAACGCACCTGAAAAGGATGAACGGGACGATGATGAAGATATGTTGACATGATCTGGCCCGTGTGCCACATGCGACTTGTGCTAGCTTTTGTGTGAAGCTTTTTGCAACTGTTGCAGGCCATGATGAGTGCGATGACTTTGATATTTATTGGAACTAAAAGGCAACGGTCCATGTCTGTCCCCGTCTAAGAGTATGGATGAGAAGAATACCTGGAGATTGTTCCCAATTTAACAATAAAATGACGGCTAAGCTACCCGTTAGCCTGCGTAGTTAACGGGGTCTCCAAAACCCGCAAGACATGATACACATACAACAGTATTTGACTTGTTTCGTGCCAAGGGGTGGAAGGTTCTGATGTTCGACTGGTACTGCAGCTCAGCCACGTCACACAGACCAGTACTCTAATACGCCCCAATCCCAACTCTAATTTAACTTCAGAATAGGCCCCCCCCCAAGTTGAACGCGCTCAACTAATCGCGAAGGGATCCTGAAATAATTCGTCACAAATTGGATCCGATCTGCGTGTATGTGTTCTTTCGCAACTAAGACACCCACTTACGCCTCAGGCGTTGATTGCCCGGAGCAGGCACTTGCTGAATAATCACGATACGCCCGCGTGGCTTAGTGGTAAAGCGTATCACTAGTACTTCGTAATGATAAGATCCTCGGTTCGATTCCGAGTGTGGGCATGGTTACTTTCTTTTATCTTTTTATTTTTGTGTTTTCTTTCCTTTTTTTGGTTTTAAAAATCCTCGTTGGATTTAGTTTTGCAAGGAAGGTGTGATGATTGATGTTTGCTTCTCTTCTCTTGTCTTGCCATCAAGAAAGTAGGACTGAGCTTTGGAAAAGGTTAACAGGAGAGATAAAAAGGATGCAAGGAGCTTCCATTCAACTGATGTGAAGTAAGTAATAGCTTCGATCCGTGAACGCTGATGACTTTGACTGGTTGATGAGCGGATGCAAAGGCACGACACGGCTGCTTCCCCTTGCCTGGTACATGTACATTGATGAAAGAGAGACAACCGCGTCTTATCAGGAACTTAAAAAAGGGAAGCAACTCTGAGGGACGCAAAATGAAAAGTAGGGTATATATCTCCGGATTGACCTTTGCCCATATAATAAGTTTCATGAGAACGTACATACACTGTACCCTAGCTGCCCCCAACTCAAAGATCTCGAAACTCAACCCACGTCTTCATCTTAGCCCTCACATGCTCCCCGTAAACCACGGCATCAACGCCATGCTCGTCATCAACCGACTTGATAATACATTTCTCACCCGGCTCGAAGAAAAACGGCACGCTAAATCTACCACACGGCTGCATCGCAGCAGCAGTATTCGCAGGCGGAGCGCGTACACGATGCATGGTAGCCACGAACCGCCCGCCAGAAACTTTCGCCATCAAATCGCCAATATTCACCACGATGGACTCGGGCACGTACGGCGCAGCAACCCAGTTTCCATCTGCGTTTTGAACCTCCAGGCCTCCCGTCGCGTCCTGGTGGAGCAAAGTGAGGATACCGCTGTCCGTGTGCGGGGTGCAGCTCAGTTTCACGGGATCAGCATCGGCATCGGGATCGGAACCCGGCAACTCTTCGCTCTGGGATTGGGTGGATGAGGAGGAGGGGGAGGAGGTTCGTGGGTAGTGAAGGAGCCGCAATGTGCTAATCGAGTCGGTCAGGTATGACGAGAAGAACTCTGCCTCTTTACCAAGCGAGATGGCGAGGAGGGAGAGTAAGGTTGATGCAAGGGATTGCAGTTCATTGTGGAGCTGCTCGAGTTTTGCACGAGAGCGAAATAGAGCTGGCGCAGGCCAGACGTTGGGCTCTGAGAGATTTATTTTTGGCAAATGAGCGGCGTTGGATGTACCATTTGATGCCAGTGTCTGAGGAATGGGCTTTTGAGGCCCGATCTCAAAACCTTCTTTCAAGTTATCGTTGGCAAGATCAGGTTGCGTCGGGAAGTACCTAGCAGAAATAATTCAACGTCTAATTTCTCTCGATACCCAGCGCATCCACGCGACTGACTGAAACTGGAAACAGGATGAGATAACAATGGCTGAAATGTTTACCCTCGATATGTATTCCGGTGCTCCTTGCAAAAGCTCCTTTTGGCCAACTTCATCTTCTCCGCGGTTGGGAGCGCAAAGAAGTCTCTACTGATGTCGAAGAGCGCCTGGTGATCGAAGCTCAAGGGATGGTTTACTAGGTAGGCAAATCCTGTAGTGGCGAAGACGTCGTATAGCTGACTTGCCAGGTCCCTCTGTTGTTCTGGGCCCAAGTCATGGGAGGATTTCAGAGGGGACAAGTCGACGATGGGGAGAGAGGAAAAGGCGGTGGCCATGGTTTCTCATCTGTCATGCAATTTTCCGAAAGTGTTTCGGGATGGAGGAGAGAATATTATCAGAAGGTCTATGTATAAAGCTCCTCGTAATTCTTGCAATTAAGGCATAGATGAATGAACAGAGACAAGTGTCCTTTGATAGGGTCAAGCTGGACAGATTGTGCGCGATGAAGCTGGCCTGACGCAAATGGTGGTAGGCACACGACCTCTGAGCAGCAACAGCCGAATTCTCCGCCCCGCTACAAGGACAATTTGCGCCATTGACGGCAGGTCTTGGATGGCATTCGGCTTCTCCGCACGGCCAGCCATTCACGAATCACCGTGTGTACATTGTTGTTAGTCGGGGTTTGGGCCTCGTCAAGGTGACAAATAGAGTCAAGGAACGGATGTCTCAAGTCATTTTGAGATCCTGGTGTGTGCAGTCACTGTTGCTTCCAGTGCAAAAACCAGACATGATCCTATCTGGTTATAATCAGCCGTCGAAGCAACACCCATGTAAGAACAGAGACGGAAATGATCTCATCGCCGAGCGCAAAAAAACCTGCAAGTTGTTTTCTGTAGCTAAATCGGATAAAGATAAAGTTTAAGCTCAGCGTCACGTGATGTTATCCGATCCCCAGATCCCAAAGGGGTAAAGCGCGCTGGCTCTTAGGGCTTCGCTAACACCGATTCGGGATCCAGTCGCACCAAACCACCACAGACGACTTGTGTGTCGATATCTCAACCCTCCTCGACAACGACCAACGACGACGACCAACGAACGATAAATCCCGGAGCGGCGCCCCCTTTCTTTCTTTTCTCCCTTCGCGAAAAGAAAACCCTAATAAAAGAAGACACCAGAAACCAAGAAAAAAGGAATCTCAACGGGGTTGTCTTTTGTGGTTTTCTTTTCTTTTATTCGTCTTCGATTTTCGCAGATTTTCGGTCGCCCATCATGCCTTCGGATCACGGACACAGACGTGAGTACTCTCCTCCTCTTTTCCCCCTGGCGGGTTGGATTGGGTATTGTGGGAGGGAAATTGGGAGTTTTCTGTGTGGTTTGTGCCGTGGGGTTTGTGTGTGCGCGGGCGGCTGGCGGGATGGGCTACGTTTTGTGGGGAGGAGAGAAGGGAGGAGGACGTTGAAATATCAGTTGATGGTTGGAGATCTATTATTGTGCGCTGACACCGCTAACATATATCTCGTTGAATTCATTTAGTATATGTCAAGTAAGGCGAATTCCCTCCTTATCCATTTTCGATGTTTGCCCGCAGCGGGTATATCAGTTTCCATGTGTGATGAGAGATGCGGTTTTTTGTGGGGAACCAGATATCGGGGGGTTGGATATTACGATTTCGAACAGATCAAGGACAGGGCTATGATGGAAAACGGAACAGAAAAGCTGACGGGATACTTCATTAGGGGTCGGCACCTGAGCTACCAGCGTGGAAAGCGCGCCACCAACCCCAACACAAGGTACCGTTTACACCCAACCCTATTACGTCCCCGGTTTGCTGCTCTGGGTTTTGCGTTGGAATCCGACGCTGGTCCCGTGGCAAAGAATAAGGAAGAATGTTCTGACTAATGGGGAAATGGTTGTGATATATTATAGTCTCATCAAACTTGAGGGAGTTGAAGACACCAAGGCAGCCAACTTCTACCTCGGAAAGAAAGTTGCGTTCGTCTACCGGGCCAAGCGTGAGGTCCAGGGTTCCAAGATCAGAGTTATCTGGGGCAAGGTCACACGGACACACGGTATGTTTTTCGCTATAAAAGCAATAACTGGCACTTGACGAGCCTGTATTTCCACACATAAAAACAAATTCTGTTACCAGGCATACTAAGATAGTACTCTTTTTTTTCTATCCAGGCAACTCGGGCGTCGTCCGCGCTCAATTCAGACACAACCTCCCCCCCAAGTCCTTCGGCGCCAGCGTACGAGTGATGTTGTACCCATCGTCCATCTAAACCGTTTTGATTGAGACCGGGGTCGGGCATCAGTCTTGTTCCTTGTTGGGTTCGGTGGAGAACGGGGTTGGGGTGTGAGTCTTGTTGTGTTTTTTATGCGTGGGGAAATGACGGGAGAGAGATGTGATTTGTTAGGGGAAAAAAGGGGAATGGGGACGGGAAGCGTGAAGGGGGGGATGGGATCAGGGGCCGGTTTTCTTTTTATCAATATAACAAAGAGACCAAATTTTCCACATGAGTGGGGGAGAGGAGGGAAGACATAAGAGAACGAAAGGGGGAAGGAGGAAGGGGCCTTAAAAGGGACGGGGAGGGGATGTATCGGGGTTCAAGATGGCGTCCCCTCTTCAACTTTTTGGGCACTTTTTTCCTTTCCTTTCCTTTTCCTGTTTTTCATTATATTTCCTTTCCTTTTTCCCCTTCTTTGATGTTGTTGTTGTTACTCTCCCCTGGCAGCAATGGCATCAAAAAAAATCGCCGAATAGAAAAAACTGGGCGGCGGCTCGCCTGTGTGTTTTTTTTTTTTTCCTTTTATATTTTAATAAGTTTTTTCTCAGAATAATGTCCTCCGTCCTACTACCACCGCTCCCGTGCATCGTGTCTCAAAGAGCAATTCTCCCTCGTCCACGCCCAATTGGAAGAGAAAAAAAAGTAAATAAAAAGAAAAACTCACCACTCAAAAATGTACACAACTGACTCTAGCCCTTACACAGTAGATTTAAGAAACAAAACCTGTGCCCAGGCATGTGGCGCAGTCAGTCTTATCACCATTATCACCCTTATCACCCTGATATGGCGGGCGAGCCGAGGTAAGACTAGTTATGTATGCACGGTATGTAACGTTATGTTCGACGGGCGACGGCCTTACGTCAGAGCTGGGGAGCAGAAGCCCTTGTAACATCGCAATAACTCTGGAGTATACAGAGTAGGTAATGCTTCATTCTCTGTGTCCTGTGTGGTCGGGGAATTATACAGCATGATTTGGTAAGTTGGTGCCTGGATGTGCGCGAACCATGGTCCCGGGCCACAACACCTGTATATATATGTATGTACCATGTACCATGTATGCACTGTGCCTGTGTGCGCGTTCGGATAAATAAATAGGAAATAAAGATCACAGGGCTGTGGTGGGGCGTGTAACAGCCGGTTTCAACGTGGGATATCTTATTATTATCTGTGATCACTTTTGCCATCTCGCAGGATTCAAAACGCCCTGGTTACGGAGTAATTAAATATAATAATAATAATAATTAGGGCGGTCTCGATGCGCTGGCTGGAACCTTTTCCAGGCGCTGTCCGGCTCCACTGCGCTGTTGCGGTGCGGACCAACGATGTCATCGCCGGGCGGAGTATGTAACTTTGGGGGGGAGGATTGGGAACAAGATTTCTGGGACAATCCCGCCACTCTCCAGGAAAAAAGAGAAAAACCTTACCTAGATGATTTCTCCCCATCCACTCCATCCCAGAGCGTGTTATGTTATGTTTTGTGCATTGAACTCCTCTTCCTTTCCCACACCCACCGGATAGACCACCATCCTGCGCATCCTGTCGCATCCTTACCTCCAACTTCCAAGCCTCGTTTTTGTCGTCGTCGCATCTTCCCCGAGTCACCGCGGAGTCGTCGTCACAGGCACCGGGGGTCCATCTGAGACACATGTCCCACTGAAACACTTCCTGCAATCCCCCTCCTCTCCTCTCCCTCCCTCCTTCGCATCCAACTATCTATCCACACTACACTACACTACATCCGATCGCTTCGAGGATAAGAGCTGAACACGCTGTATAACTCTCCGTTTCGCCCACGCCGCCGGGAAAGAAATCCCTCCCGCATCCGATCGGCCAAGCCTGCGCGCACAAATCCTGCTTATCATCGTGCTGATCATTCGTCACCCACGAGCTAGTTAACTATAGTTACGACATACATCGCTATCCGTCGATATCTTCAAACTTTCGTCAACTAACTAACTCTCCCTCCGCTCACTGCCATCCTCTTCCGTCCTGCGATCTATCGTTTCTACCTCTCCACCCACCTATCTAGTCGATCGTTGGTTCATTCGTTCGTTCATCCACCATGGCGGCGGTCCAACAGTCGCCCAAACGGGGCCGCGTCCTCAGCTTCACCGGCAGCAACAGCAACAAGTCCGACAAAACACACAAGAGCAGCGGCTCCCATCACAAGAAAACGCTCTCCGAGTCGCACGAGGAGAAGGAGGCAAACAGGACGCGGACACATGCGGATCCCAGTCGAGCCATTCAGGAATTGCAGCCGTGTGAGTTTGTTATTATTTTTTATTATTAACTTCTTCTTCTTCTTCTTCTTTTTCTTTTTTTTTTTTAAAAAAGTAACTATGCTGATTTGCTTTTATTTTATAGCTGCTGTTGCGTTACAGAAATCAAACCTAGAGTCGCTGCGATCTGTCCAGCATAAAGATATCTATGGAAATCCAATAAGTGAGCCGGTTCCCCCCACCCTCATTTTTTTATTAACTTTTATTTCATTTATTCCCATTCTCCATTTTTATACGCCGGACAATTAATTGACCATGGAAACATTTACTCTGCAGCTGATCCCGATCTATCAAATCCCACCCGCCATCGCTTTGAGCGGCCGCTGGATACGATTCGTTCGTTCGAGGCCGCCATTGATGGGGGCTATATGAACCGGAGGGGATCATATGTTCGACCAGGTATGTTTCTTTTCTTTTCTTTTCTTTTTTACATTTTATATTCCCCTTCTCCTTCCCTTCATATATTATATTTTCAATATGGAAAATAACCATATACTGACTGTTGCCCGCTTTAGACGAGAGTACACACGGTGGTTACAGCCGACGCAGTAGCTATTTTGGAGGTATGTTTTCAATCATGCATCCATCCTCCCTCCCTCCCTTTCGTTCTTCCCTTCCTTTAGACTTGATACCCCCATTTAAACTCCCCAATCTCCCTCCACATTTGTCAATTTTCACCGTTTCCACTTCCCCTGCCATGGATCCGCCAAGAACTAACCCCGCAAAACGCTCTAGATCGAGGAGGGGGAGCAGGAGGCAGCACCCATCGCAACGGGGGCCACAACGAACAAGCCAACTACTCCGCGCAGCGCCCGGCCCCGTCACGGCCGGATAGCTATGCTGAAAGCTATGGTGGGGCCAATTATAACGGATATAACAATAATACCAATAATGGCTACGCGCCACGGCCGCCTCGCCATGGCGGAGGACGGATGAATCAGGATCAGTACATGCAGGGATACGGCAATAACAACAGTAACAACAACTATTATAACGCCCAGCAGCAGCAGCCGCAGCAGCAATATCCACAAAATGACACATATAACTATGCATCCGCATCCGGCTCCAGTTCAGACATGCTGGCAGCATACGACGAAAACAACAACATCAACAACTCCTCTCCCCACCGACACAATCAACAACAACAACAACAAAACCAGCACCAAACCCCAACAGAAACATACGGCTTCGCCGGCTTCGGCGACACGCCCGATCTCGACTACCCCCAACAATCCCCCCACGGCCCACCACAGAATGGCCAGGATGGGTATTACGGCGACCCATCCGCCAATAATGGTAATAATAGCAATAATAACTACAGCAACTACAACAGTGGCAGCCAAGCACCTCCCGGCGCACCGCCGTCCATGGCGCGCAAGCCCGTTGCGGCGTTCTCGTCCGCGTCGCCTGCCGCTGCCGCCCCTGTCCCTGCGCGCCCTGCGTCGCCGGAGAAGAGGAAGAGTTTCTTTAAGCGGTTTAGCAAGTCTTGAAGGGGGGGTTCCGAAAAACTGAAGAGGGGAAGAGGGGAAGAGGGAAAGGAAACCAAGACCGATTTCTTTCTGGCCTTATGTACAGTACATACATGTACAAGAATTGAGTTTGGACTTGTCCTTTATATATATATATATATTCCCCCCTCTTGCAGAGATGTGATGTGATGTCTATCGCCCTTGTTCGTACGCCTGTTTCGTTCGTCCAATGTCTCAATGAACCAGTCAGTCAGTCAGTCAGGAATATTTAATTCATACCCCGGAAACACAGGTGAAAATTCCACTAACTGAACCAACTTATGTGGGACGGCTAGGTGAAATGAAAGGAAATGAAATGAAGAGGGAAAAAAAGAAATGTGTCTCTTTGAGAATGGATACATGCATATATATACATATATCAAACAAACCTATCTAATGTGTTTATTCATTTCATTTCTTTCCCACATCATGCCAAACCAAAAGCGAAGAGGACGGACTGACATCGCCCCCCCCGGGGGGGGGGGCTGTTTAAATAACAGACTGGCCTTGGTTCTCGCTCCTTTTTTTTATTCTTATTCTTATTATTCTTATTCTTATTATTCTTATTATTCTTATTCTTATTATTCTTATTCTTATTATTCTTATTCTTATTATTCTTATTATTATTTTATTACTGCTTACGAGAAAAACATGGGGAAAAATGAATCTATCTGG
>PDNC01000051.1:0-174248 GCA_002572885.1 Blastomyces parvus
GGGGGGGGGGGCATATCTTTTGATTGTTCAATTGTTTAATTACTTGCACTGATAAGGCCCTCCGTGCTGCTTTACACTCCTTGTATGGATTTCCACGGTGTACCTTAGTTTATTTATGTCATAGTCTCTAGAGTGAAGGGGATGGGAGAGAAAAACACCCTGTAAACCACTACCTTTGTTGAATTAGTTATAGTGTACACCAGGTACCGGCTAGGGAAATTATGAATGTATAACTATATTCCTTCCATCCGATTTTCTCCCTGGATCAATTTAGATCTGCTGTATGAATATGAATATGAATATATCTTGCAAGCCAACAGCTAGCTAGCTCTATGACGTAACAGGAGTGTCCGCTCGGCCAGTTATGTTGTTCCAATAAATAATAGTAAACGACCGAAAAAAAGCTCCAGAGACAAGTTACCATTACAACACCCAACATAACCCCGGCAAATAGTCTGGTTACATATCGGGCATTGGTGAGTGATTGCATACTGGAGAAGTAAGTTCAGATAGCTTTGCTGAGCTAAATAAATAAACAGCTCCCAACGCTGTGGTTCTGCTCTCCAAGCTTATTTCCGCCCGTCACTAGTTAACTCCCAGGTGAAACTAAAAAACAAACAACCAAAAACAGAAAAAAATTAAAAAAGAAATTACAGAGATGCCCGACCTCCGCCAGCGCCCTAGAAAAGGCCCCTCCCGCTCAACAGCGGATAGAACGGACGCGGATGGAAGCGATGAGCTAGGTTACACCTCTGCCTCTTCGCAGGGCGACGAGAAGACAACACCTCCCAACAGCACCAGCACCGGCTCGAAGAAAACAGAGCAACCCAGACACAACTCCAGCTGGGCGATTATTAGCCCCCTCGATATCCTCCGCATCGTCTTCCTGCTCTTCCTCACCTCCTCCGCGCTCTCGTACTATGTCACCACCGACTCCGTGCTGTGGGGGTATAAACCCAAGATCCTCCGCTGGCCTGTCCTGAAGAGCTATCTCGTACGAAACCCTGCTCTCTTTCCTGCTTACTACTGAGGTAAAAAATTAATATCCACCATCCAGCGCGGCCCCATAACCCTCACCCCGGCCCAACTGGCCCTCTACAACGGCACCGACCCGTCCCTCCCCATCTACGTCGCCGTCAACGGCACCATCTTCGACGTCTCCGCCAACCCGCGCATCTACGGCAAGGGCGGCGGCTACAACACCCTGGCCGGCGTCGACGCCTCGCGCGCCTACGTCACCGGCTGCTTCGCCGAGGACCGCACGCCGGACCTGCGCGGCGTGGAACTCATGTACGTGCCCGTCGAAGACGACGAGGAGGGCGCGGCCGAGCGCGCGATGAGCGGCGCGGCGAAGAAGGTAAGGCGCGAGCGGGAATGGCGGGCTGCGCGGGCGAAGGTGCGGAAGCAGGTGGAGCATTGGCGGGGGTTTTTTGCGAATCATGACAAGTATTTTGAGGTTGGGAGGGTGGTTGGGGTTGAGGGGTTGATGGCGGGGCCGGAGAGGGAGTTGTGTGAGGCGGCGCGGAAGAGCAGGCCGTTGAGGTCGCGGCTTAATGGTGGGAAGGATTAGGGTGCGGTTTGGGGGTTTACGTTCTGTTGTTTTTGGATTATGAAGGAATACATAGGATATTAAATCTAAGGTGATTGATATTGATATTCCGAAGTATCCTAGGATGTTGTCTTCCCTGAATCGAGCGACACTTCTACAATACTTTAATTGCAGCCGCTAGGGAACTACCTTGTTTACCGTCTACTGTACGTCGTTTTGTGGAAAGCGTTCGTCCAAAGTACAACAAAACAAGTGAGTATCAAACTAGTTTGTTGAATGGCATGTTCCATCCAGTCCCGGACACGTTTGGAGTCCCCGCAGATCATAAGTAAGTTTCCATATAGGCACCTAGCATGGATATCGATTCGATTGGGAATGCGATGGTTGTGTTGGGTAACGGTGGACGGATCCTCTTGAGAGGTTATCTGGCGCGATGCTTGCTACAACTGGTGCAACCGCCAGCTCCGCCTCCGATTTGTTGATCCGCATACAATAGAAAACCTTGACCAATTTTGAAATCGTAGAAGCTTGGATCCTTGTTTCCGCAGTGCAGATATTTTTTAATTTCTTTTTTATATCCATACACTCATGACTGACGAGATAAACATGGAGGAAAAAAAAAGGACAAGAACAATGAAAATCAAGAACACCGCTTTGACGAACGCGAAAACCGGGGGTTAAGAGAGGAAACGGAAAAATGGTTCGGAAAAATTCGTTTACTCGGCTGCGGTAACGGCGCGGGCTGGAGGGACGGGTTTGTTAGAATATTGCCACAATAGGTGGAAAATGGCAACGAAACATCGCTGATAACCCTGGTGCGCAGAAACAACGCAGGATATATATAAACGGGATAGATATTCGACATACTGTAGATGTTCATCTTCGAGTGACCAACAACCTTCTTGATCTGACCCTTCTCCTCCAGATCGGCGAGGGCCTCCCGGGCCAAGCTGCCGTTGATCTTCAGTCTATCGACGAGGGTGGCGACGGTGATGAGGCGGTAGGATTGCACATCCTTGTAGAGCTTCTCGGAGGTGGCCTTGTCGAGGACAACGGCGTGGTTGGACTTGTCCTTGACTGTATTGTTGGAAATCTTATTGTCAGTTTCCATTTGTCTCTTCTACCCTCTTTTCTCGAGCTTGAAATCCGGGGAGGGGGGAAAGGTGCGGGTAGTATGTCGAAGCCAGATATCCGAATACCCCCCCCCCCCGGCCCTTCTTCCCCCCGTCCCGAATCCTAGCATAACAGTCCTCCTCTTCCTTATGGGTGATTTTCTTCCGTACCTTTGCCCTTGGACCACTTCTTCTTCTGCTTCTTGCCGCCGGAGGTTGCTGCGGGTGCCTGTCCCATTCGCAATCACCAATCCGTCAGTAAATCTTCTCATCCCATATCGCCCCTGCGCCGGCCTTCTCATCGGCCACTGGAAACATAGAAAGGGAGGACAGGCAGTTTAACTAACCATGTTGGGTGGTATGTGCGGTGGTTGTCGACGACGAGGTGTTCAACAGCGGTCGAAAAGAAGTTTGAAGTCGTCAAGTCGCGGCCCAAAAAGGTGCGAAATTGCGAGTGGGGTATGACTAAGCGCGCCATTTAGCCCTAAGCCCTCGTTTGGCCGAATCGGGCTAGGTTGAAGTTTATCCCTTTTCCCATTATATAAATTTATCAAGACTTCAATGCCCGAATATCTCTACGGCTGGAAATTAGTACAGGTTAAATATGTTCACATCAAGCCTGGTAACATTTACGTAGTCATAGATAATGTTTCATACTAAAGAAAAGCCATTAATCGTCTTCCCATGGGGAAGAAGTTAAAAAGGAGGGGAAGGGCTACGCAGATCATGTTCCAGTAAGGGGAAAGAGATCCATAGTCAAAGCGGGATGCTCGTCTTCAACATTCAGAACCTGCGTAAAGCTGGCCTCCGTGCCGCTACCGGTGACATAACCAAAAGTGTACCCAGTCTGCCATCCATACCATATTAAACCACTCTGGCCAGTATCTGCCCGAACCCAAGAGGCGGAGTACTTCCCCCCATCTGCAAGGGGGATTCGGGCGATCCTCGGTCGATGATTGCATATCCATTGGTGCGCCGTGGGTATTTCATCTTCGTTGACGGTCATCAGAAGCTGTGGGAATTTGGGACACCAGAGCACTTGTCGGATGCTGGATTTTTGTATTAAAGCACCAATCAGTTTCGGGGTTTGGCTATTTTTTATTGACCACATCCACACGATATGGGGAAGAAAATGGTCTATTGTCGTTAACATGTCGCCGGTTTGGTTGAACGAGATGGAGCATACAGCGCGGACCCCACCACTGGCGTTGCTGAAGGTATACGGGAATACAGATGATTTCGGAGCGAGGACATATTCAGTCCCGTTCGTGACGCTGGACTGTTGCTCCACGTAGATGTCGCGGCCTATTGACCCCAACGAGAGAGGGTCCTCAAGAGCTGAAAGTAAAAAAAACTGGGAGTTGAAATTAGTTTTATTAGTGACACAGTATCCCTGGCGTAATTGGGCGAAAGACAGTGTACTTACCGTCTTGCAGTTGAGCAGAGCAACAGTTCCATCATGTTTCCCAACAGCCATAAGCTGTGAATCTGGGCTCCATTCTATCGTTTTGACTCCTAGATTTAAATCGCTGCCTCCCTCGCTATAGGTTCTATAGTGCTGCCCATCGGCCGTGTAAATCTCGACCCTTGGCACCGTGCTTGCAGAGTCCCAGACGGCAAGCCACGCACCATTCGGACTCCATTTTACGCCCTGGGCATCAACCGTGTTAAGAGTCACGGTGATGATAACTTCATAAGTTTCCGGCTCATGGATAGTTAACGTATCGTTCGCATCAAGCTTCAGCAGCAGCGCAAGGTGGCCCGACACCGGACGAAAGCCATAACCTGACGCATTGGCAATTTTGGGTGACTTTATCACGTTCTGTCCACCCGACGCCAAAGAGAATAAGGTTACGTGGGCGTTGAATTCTGAAAAGGCGATCACTTGATCATGCGTCGCTGCAAAATCCACATGTGTGAATTGGAGTGCGTCGCCCGCTTCGATTTCTGCGGACCAGTTCTCATCATGCAGGTCCCAGACGAAAATGCGGTTTCCGCTGGCACAGAGAATACGCTGGCTATCCGGTGTAAATGCATCGGGCTCGCCAATTAAGGGCCCAGGCGGTTTTGACCATCGAAGAGCCTTGACGCGACCCGCGATGCTCTCATGTAGCGTGATGGTTCGAATGATGCTCTGGCCTTCTAGAGCGAAAATTATGGATAGTTTATTGGTACCGGCAAGAGCGCATATGTATCGGCAATACTCAGACGGAATAACAGATGCGCTGCCTGGTTCTTTATTAGCAGCTGTTGGAAACTCTGGAGGATGTTGGGGGGAATATACTTAGGTGTTTTATTTGACTCCTGGTTGACATGGCGGTTAAAACTCAAGCTTGGCTACCACAATGTTTGATGATTAGCCAGTTTAGTATGGATAAATGAATGGTATTCATATTTTATGATAACCATTTACGTACCTTTTTTCTCTAATCAATTTTGTAGTTATTGTCATAGTTCGCGATGTAAATAGCTCACTCACTGATCCTGCCGAGGTTTGTTGTCGTCTTAATAATCATCGGGCGGGTGTGGATGATATAAAAATACCGATAAGGACGCAAATTGTAAAATCTACAATTAAAAGAACAAGGATGACAGGCCACCTCTCAGCTATGCAATGAATTGAATTTCATGCCAATGGAATGAGGAACCTGTCCAGCTTGGAATCATATGCTCGCTGGGTCGTTAATATCCGAAACAACATTGGAACTCACACCGCATTCCGCTGCTTCACATCTTCAGCTACTTCAAACTTTTATCGAGACGATGCAATGGATATTTTCGCTATTAAATACTATCAGTCGTCCTCTAACTGCGCGCTTCAGCGTATTTCAATTCTAATCCTGCAACCGGCGGATTATATCCACCAACAAACTGCCAATGTTGGCAACGTCAACCAGCACGATTAGGGCCAATGCCATGCCACGTCCTCTCTTGAAATTCCTGTCCAGGAACCTGAGGACCCCTTGAAACTGGGTACGAAGCTGGTTGTTCAAACCGGGATGCAGTATCACATCGATCAACTCGTTCAAAACAGAGCATGTTATCCCGTGTGTACCTGGCTACGCGTGTCTGATGGACGCGTTCCTGAGCACCTTCAATTTGTCTATAACTCGAGCTACTCAATCTGGCAGGGAACGCAAATTATTTTCCTGTAACAAGGAGAAGATTCCACGGGATACTCTATCTAGGCTTGTGGCAATGCATAGCAGGGCATCTTCCAGTTGTTGTTTTGCTCTGACTTATACGCTAATTATTGCTTTTCTAGGCATCAAACCAAACATATATGTCGTCTATGATGGGAAATCTGATGACTCCATTGAGGTTAACACGGCCCAGATTGGTGATTTGAAAAATGGGCTCTATGATTCCGCCTGGCTTGAATGTTTGTGGTGCTCGGTTTGGGAAATCTCATCTGGCGCAGCCCCGGGCCTTGTGCTGGTGGCGGTAAACAATATCTCCCTTTGGGCATTTTTTCTTTCGACCTCATCGTGAGTATGCCCAAACTCCATTCTTCACAAACGTGATATTTTAGGACGTTGTCCTTTTCAAAGCGCATTTTTACAATGCTTCGGAGGATTATTTTGCACGGGGAAGGGAAGCACCGCTGTGAAGCGACTGCTTTCTCACTTTGTCGGCCCTGTAGAGTACTTGGATGACGATTCCGTCCAATGATGGCGCGACTTTGTAATAGCGGTGGCTGATGAGTTCGCAGCCGATGCTCCCAGAAGATATCATGGTCAAGATCACAGGTCTCGAGCCCAGGACATGGATTACGGCCAAGATGCCCTCCGGCACCCTTGGTTTCAAGATGGATGAACCAAAGCAATACCTAATCGTCCTGGTTGAATTGATAGTGTGAAACAGAGCATTCATCACATCTCTCTCTTTCCTCCTGATACTCACTCACCTCGTCAATTACTTGGCTACCTTCCGCGTCATGGCTACAGAGCCTAGATTTGGTGAGTTTTGCAGCCCGTGCAACACCCCCGGATAAGATTCCAACCCCTCGTTTTCAAGCAAACTTAATTAGGGTACCCTGGAGCATTCTCGGGGGCGGGCTGTGCCCTCCAATAATGTGAGAGGGTATGAACCCTGTCATGTCGCTAGAACAACATACAGATGCGCTATCGTACAACAGCCTATCAAGACGGAGTAACAGCCGCCCTCGCTGGTGCGCCTCCAACCACAAACACCCAGAGCTTTCAAAGTGAACTTCACCAGGATTTACCCAGCAGACACACTGACTAGGCACGGCATAAGGCTCGGATTTTGAATAAGAGCCAAGGTTCCTCGCACACCGTTCCTGCCGTTTCACATATAATTTGAATGCTCAAATCTTACCTACAGCATCAGAAGAGCCCCGCGACCTTTGAAGCTATCTCGAGTTTCTCTTTTATTTCATTTAGCTTTGGGGACCTGAATTCAATCTCCTGGCCATCGTGATAGCGGTATAGAGCCCTCAAAATGCCGCCCGATAAACCCCATATTAATCGAGCAGATCTGGAAAGAGATGGGATGGTTTACGATGAAGGTGTTTTCTCTGAGCACGCATCCGGAGATGTGTCGCTTTCCCTGCCAGCTCATGTTGAGGCATATAGACAAGCTCTCTTAGACTTCAGTGGTTTGGGCAGCGCCTACAGTAAACCTTCCATTCCAGGGAGCTTTTTGGTCCCAAATATACAGCATAACCCCGCCACGCTTTTCTTAATGACTCCGGATGACCGGCAGCGGACGGATCACTGTTCCAGCCTATCCAAAAAGGCTAGGGATCTAACTACTGCATATGCTTCAGATCATGAATGGGAAAGCTTGCTGGAGGAAATATTCAAAGAGTATAAAAGCGTTTCCCCAAATAGTAGGGACCAACAGTGAGCCCCCGTTTCCACCACTTGAGATAATCCTTTTACCCATCTAATGACTGAATGAAAAGGAAGTTGTTTGATCAATTTTCTCTGTAGGTACCATTCTTTTCCAACCTCTCTTTAAAGGTGGTTCTAAACCTTTTGTTCTCTGTCCAGAGAGAAGAATATTCTTTGGGATGACACGAAGAAATATGTGGAGAAATGCCCAAAACCAAATTTTACCTATGGGTACCCAATTATTAGAAATATACCCAGAGCTCTTCGATCAACAGAAGCTGTGACGAATTTTTCGCTTTTGCCACTTCGGGAACTACGGTCTGCCGGCTTAATCTCGTCTCCAGTTGGCACCCTGTTCACCTTCCCGGCTCCAGAAAAGCTCATTTGCTTCCCCTGGGCGGTAGTTGAGCTCCAGTCGTATCGTCCTTTCGCAATCGTGCATAGCTACGCCCAAGCGGCAAATGGGGCATTAGCTGCCCTACGGCTCTATGAGGAGCTCTCCACGCGCGCTACAGGCAGCTATGACTCAATTCCTCCGGTAGTTGCATTTACATGTGTTGGAGCGGAGATCAGAGTTTGGCTGGCTTATTCCGAAATAAATAAAGGCCATGTAAGCAGCACACCACTTTCACTCGTACTGATTGTGTCTTTCGCTTTCATTGACTTTGTTTCAATTTTTTTTTTTTTTAATTAGAAAATGGTATGCATCTGGCAACACAGCTTGTGTCAAACCCGGGGTATACTTGAGGCTTCCGCGATAGTGGAGAATATGGTGCTTTGGTCATCCCGAGTATGGAAACCGAAGATTTCAGGCTATATCAGCCGAATACGACAAAATAACCCGGAGCTTTTTACTTTTAGCCACGCCCCAAAGCCTGAAATACTGTCGCTCAGGAGCAACCCCTTTGAAGCTTCACTCAGGTTCGTACTGCCTGAATCATCAATGGTTGGATTTGGCGCTCAATGCCCGCCACGCCCAAAATCAAGTAACCCGGATCCTGCAGCATATAACTCGATATTCACCTCCGGCGAGGACTCATCCGCACCCAAAGGAAATGACCCAAACCTTGGAGCTGGAAAAGATCAGCTGGCGAAGTTCACTGCAAATACAGCCGAGGGCCCTATAAAAACCGAGCGTGACCGGCGCAAACCAGTCGTGAGATTGCCGAAAGTCAACCGTGACGAAATTCGGGGATCCAAACAGAACCAGGAAACTGACAGGCCGCGACCATCGCGTGCCGACCCCGCCACTGGTTCGATAATAGTGACGGAGGAACACACCTCACATAACGCACTGGGAAATACTCATAAATTGGGGCGTGATTCCGTGCCAGAATCAACTGTGGCATTGGAGAAATTGAGTGAGCGAATCAATTCATTGGGTTTGGATAAAAGTATGCAAACCGCTATTGGTATTCAATCAACTGGAAAGGACAAAAGCTCCCAAGCAAGCGATGTAACTGTAGGTGGCACAGACAAGCAGAGTCAAGAAAACCACCCGGGTGGACCTCAGGCGACTAACCTCGAAAAACAATTGCTGCCGCCGTCGGCCATCGACAACTCTGACACCGCCGTTAACTCCGATTCTCGGCGTGAACAAAGGGATGGGACCGTCGAAAGGAATTTAATCCCATCGGTCGAAAGATCTGAGCATGATCGTCCTCACGCACCCAACAGCGTAGTTGCAAATGATGATAGCGCTGCGTCCGCTGGGTCGTCCAAGCTGGACGTCCATGAAGGACGAGAAGCTCTTCCTGAACACAACGAGGAATTTCACGACTCTCCCGAAGAGCCCGAGCCTATGATTGGAACCTGCCCCCACTATGGAACTATGGTAGCCGAATCGCTCCAGCTGCTCTGGGGAGATGAACTGCTGAAACTCAAGGCAGTATCGAAAATTATCCTTGAGCTTCAAGGGCTCGAACTCCTTGATGTGACTTGGAGTGTTCTTGAGCTTTGGGTGGCTCAGCATGCAAATGTCCCTTCGCCGTGTGGGCCGCTGGACAAGATTATAAAGGAACTCAATGATGCCCGCGCATCGCCGGATACTATTATCACTCCAGAACAGATGTGGGCAAGCGAACCGGGCACGATGGAGAATATAGATAAGGCTTTGCAAAGCATTCTGAAGTCGAGCGAGGCGACATTACGGAATATTTTGAAATGGGCAATCGAATGCATGGATCTCTTGGAGAGCCTGGAGCTTTGTCATATTCTGAAACTTGGGGAGCTTTCTTGTTTGGAACTGAAACGCATGGACGAAGAGATCATTGATTTTATGCTCGCTTCGGTAACCCCTCGACAAGCCCTGTTGACGCGGCGGGGCCTGATGAAGCCCGCCGGTGTGCCGCCGTAGAACGGTTGCTAGTGATGCAGGAAAAAGGTTAACTATGGTTATTATTGGCTGGGGAGGCGGTGATGATACTAGGGGTTGAGGGTTGACGCCATATGCGCTTTGCAACCTGTTTTTCATGACTTTGATGAGAAAATATATAACGGTGGAATATGAACGGCTGAGAGGGTTTCACACAGCTATTTCGCCTAATTTGTAAGGTTGTTGAATTTAGCTACAGAGCTGTGAGTGGCAATGCGTGCACGGCATGCAGTTGGGTACGTTGCAGAAGATGACTTCTTTTATTTACTTTCAGCGTAGTGGAGCTTAACCAATCGGTTCTCCCACTCTTGAGATGGACCAGGATAGTTCGGCGGCCTGGAATGCCGGCGATGGGGCTGCATGGGCAAAGGCAGATCAGGATAGCCATCCCGATGCACATATGCCATGTACAGACATAGGATGCGGCATGAAGAGAAGAATATTAGTATAAACATTTCCAACTTTCCCCTAATATCTATCCAATACATCGAATAATTGTGATCAAACGTGGAATCGCCGAGTATGCGGCTGACTAAGTTCGCCGTCTGACTAACCCCCCACACCGGTCTTCTCCGCGCGGGGAAACTTAGCCGGAGCCAAACGCCGCGGAACGCCTTTTGACAACTAGCGATATAAAAAGATGATAAGCGCCCTCCGCTTGCCATGTCCTCACCACAGCGATCTGCTACAATGAGCTGGATGCTGATAATATAAATACCACCATGGCTGAGTTACTCCAGAGACGCTCTCTTTCTGTGCTGCTCTCTCCGTCAGCCAATATGCGGGGGTTCTTTTCCTCCCCCCGATGCGTGTCCCACTTTCGGCGCCGACGACGATGCCAGAGTACTGTTGCATCCCCTGGTATGAAGAACAGTGAAGCAGTACATACACTACCGTCACTATCAGCGTCTCCGTCTCCGTCACCATCGCCTTCTCCATCGCCATCGCCATCACAGTTGCCATATACCCCGCACCAGATTCCCTCCTCTCGTTCCCCGCGGTCATCGGCCTTGAAGAAGGCGAAGCCCTTTTCCGATTTCCTGACAGACACCTTCAGCAGACAACATGACTACCTCCGTATCAGCGTTACGGAGCGTTGCAACCTGCGATGTCTCTATTGTATGCCCGAGGAGGGAATTGAGCTCTCGCCGGCCGCCAAGATTCTCACCACTCCGGAAATCGTCTACCTATCCTCGCTCTTCGTCTCCCAGGGCGTCACTAAAATACGCCTGACCGGCGGTGAACCGACTGTCCGGAAGGATATTGTGTCAATGATGCAACAAATAGGGAACCTACGCCGTGACGGGTTGCGCGAATTGTGTTTGACCACCAATGGTATTTCGTTGCATCGAAAGCTGGATAGCATGGTGGAGGCTGGGTTGACGGGCATCAACCTAAGCCTGGACACATTAGACCCGTTCCAGTTCCAACTCATGACCCGACGAAAAGGTTTCGAAGCCGTTATGAAGAGTATCAACCGTATCCTGGAGATGAATAAGCAAGGGGCGGGGATAAAACTGAAGATCAACGCTGTGGTCATGCGCGGATTGAATGATAGGGAGATCCTCCCCTTTGTCGAACTTGGACGAGACAAGCCACTTGAAGTCAGATTCATCGAGTACATGCCATTCGACGGGAATAAATGGAGTCAGGGGAAAATGCTGCCCTACAAGGAAATGCTCGCGATCATTCGGGAGAAGTACCCCAACCTGGAGAAAGTCGCTGACCACAAAAATGATACGAGCAAGACATATCGCGTGCCCGGGTTCGAAGGCCGTGTCGGATTCATTACAAGCATGACGCACAATTTTTGCGGAACATGCAATCGTTTGCGCATCACAAGCGACGGGAACCTCAAAGTATGCTTGTTCGGGAATGCGGAGGTGTCGTTGCGGGATATGATTCGAAAGGGAAATAATGGAGAACCGATCGACGAGAAAGCCATGGAAGCGCTCGACCTGTTGGAAGCTGCCAGAAGAGCCGGCCAGGCTGAACATGAGGGCCTCGTCAACGAACGAGAGAGGGAACTGCTTGATATCATCGGCATGGCTGTCAAGCGGAAGAAGGCGAAGCATGCGGGAATGGGGGAGTTGAAGAATATGAAGAATCGACCTATGATCTTGATTGGTGGGTAGGCTTGCTTTGATACGCTTGCTCCGTTGCATCGGCATTTGTCTTTTGTCTTTTGTTTTCCGGCGTTTTGACTTCTTTTTCTTTGGATTCTTTTTGGGATAGCAAGGGTCAGTGGTATAAATATGTTATTTATGCGGTGAACCTGCAATTGTGTGTGTGTGTGTGATTGGCGCTTGTTTTTTGGGCATATATGATACCACGGTCTTGATCTACTCATATAGGGTGAAGTGTCTGTTCCTGTGTACCAAATCTTGCATTACTCCCAATTGTGTCATTCATGAATAACTCGGTAGTGCTAATAGAGACCTTCTTTCTTTCAGATGAACATGGTATTCCAATCAATAAAGCTTCGCAACGACCCCTAGGGCCTATTCACCCAAATGACAATACACAAATGTACCTCAGGAAAACGCCCTGGTCTACCATTCCCACCTATCTCCTCCACAGTCCGACCCTCCACCGGACCCCTATCCGCCTCTTCTCGACCAAACGCCCTGAGAAACCAACCACCCCCTCCTCAACCAAACCCTCCATCCCCGATCTCCCCACAGCCTCCGACCCTTCCCTCCCGCACCTCACCCCATCCCAAACTGTCCATATGACCTCCATCTCCCACAAAGCCGAAACCACCCGCGTTGCCACAGCCATGTGCCGCGTCACCTTCTCCAATCCAAAGCCGTACTCCCTCCTCACCACGGCGGAGGGCTATACGAAGAAAGGCGACGTGCTCTCCGTCGCGCGCGTCGCGGGGATCATGGCTGCCAAGCGAACGGCGGATATTATCCCGCTGGCACACCCGGGGCTGGGGATTACGGGGGTGGAGGTTGATATCAAAGCATGTGCGCCGGAGGAGGATGTTGGTGAGGCTCCAAGGGCGGAGGCAGATGGGGGCTCTTCGTCGGCGAATAAGAGCACCAGTAGTGGTAGATCACCGCCAGCTGCTCCGGTGACGACGGAAGATTTGATCACCTCCGCCGCCCATCCGTATGGCAGTATCCTGGTTACCGCGACGGTTTCTTGTCACGGGCGGACGGGGGTGGAGATGGAGGCGATGACGGCGGTGATGGGGGCGGCGTTGACGGTGTATGACATGTGCAAGGCGGTGGATAAGGGGATGGTGGTGGGCGAGGCGAGGGTGATCAGGAAAACTGGAGGCAAGAGTGGGGGGTGGGAGTGGGGAGTTAAAATTGAAGATGGGAGCGGAAACGGGCGGTAGTTTTAACTGTTAAGGCTTTGGTTTTCGAATAACATGTCGTTTTGTGTACAGTAAGATTAGAACCAGGGGGGAGCATGTGCGAGTCAATGACGCTGGGGGGGATAGCGTGGTATAATATTTTATTCGGAATAGGCGCATTGAAGCAGCCATTTATTACATTCGAATTCATGAAACTCCCGTTTATAGAAAAGTGAAAACTAAATCAAAAGAGAACAACATAAACATCAGCAAGGACCATCTGTCCCGCTCATTCTTCCTCCCCTGACGATCCATCCATATCTACATCTACATCCTCCTCGCTGTCCGCACCATCAGTATCCTCCATCTCCACATCTCCCTTCGCCGCACGTTTCTTCCGATCATCCCTCCGGCTCTGGTCAAGCAACTTAACCCTCTCTTCCTTCTGCTTTCTCTGTGTCTTCACAAACGCGCCCAACGGCGTCGTTTCCCACTCCACATCCTTCAGGAACCCTTCGACCCCCGCGCGGTTCCTCGGTGCAAAGGTCACCTTTGACCGCCGCTCTTCGATCCACCGACTATTAGCCTCTAGCTTCTGCACAACTAGCACGATCATCTGGTTGACTTTAGTATTCTTATTCCCCGCCGAGCGGGAGGATACCTCCTTCAACCAGCGCTTGAGCATGACGATTACTGGCAGCGAGAGTTCGGGGAAGGCGATGTTTTTCGCCCACAGGATGAAGAACTCGGAGAGCAGTTCTGCGACTTCAGCGCCCACGCCGTCTTGGTAGATACGGGTTCGTAGGTAGGATTTCGGGGCGCGGATGCTCGTGGCGAAATCGAGGGGGCGGAGGGTGCTGGATTTTGGCGGTTTTCTCATTTCGGCGCTATTGAGGACTTCTAGGAGTGCGGCTGCCAAAGGAATGTAGGTTCCAGTTGCACGGGAGATACGGAGGAGGGATCGCGTAAGCTGGAAACGTAGGGGGAAATACTGTGCGGTTGGGATCAGGCGCATCGCTCCTAGGGTGATTTGAACGACGGGGTAGATAAGCGGTCGCAGAGGGGATGCTTTCCCCGCAGTAGCCTCTACAACGGCATCACAGTGAGACGACAAAACTCTGGACCAAAAATCCAATGAATGCGTGTACTGCCAGTTATATACAGTCTTGTAGGAGTCCTTCGATGGATGTGTTATGCTGCTTCGTAGATGCATGGCAAGCTGTCTGATGAAGCTGAAGCCAGTAGTATAGGAAACATCCTGGTCGATTCCCCAAATCTCGGCTGCAGAGTTCTTGATCAGGTTTACGCCGGAGAGTGTGTGAACGGTTGTATTTCGGCTGCCTTTAACTACCCCTTCGTACGTGGCCTTCAGAACTGCAGAGCGGATTCCAGCATCTCCAATTACCATCAAACGACGGACGATTAGGAACGCAGTGATTTTGGTGGCTTCGGTGCTGGCGGAATCGGACCAAATGCCGACAACGGTTTGGAGGACGACTTTCAAAAGCTTCCTGAACGGGAGGAGATAGGGAAGCATTGGCTCAACTGATGCCAGGGTCAACTTCAATGCTGCTGCGTCGGACAGATTTGTAAGAAGCTGATGGATGGAAGATGCGTGGGATTTGATTAAGGGGGTCAAGGTCTTGAACTTTTTCGAATCCATGGAGATTCTGATTTTCCCCCCTGCACCCTCTTTGGTCGGCAGATGGTGATTCAGAACCTTAGGGACGTATTCTAATGCCGTGAGAAGAACCTGGTGGTAAACATCCGCATCTGAAATTGTGTATTTCCGGTCCTTAGAACCCTCTTCGTTCATGTACGCTGCTGACCTGAAAGCCAACACAGCTTGTCGAGTGGCCCGCATGGAGTGTTGCTCAATCATTGATTTCTGCCATTTCTTAACCATGGACAAAGTAATTGTAGCGGTCGTGTCGTCGTCTTGGACATCTTCAGATGCTTTAGCCTTCTTCTTCTTCTTTTTAGGGTGAGCATCGTCTTCTTCCTCCTCGGCATCGCTAAGAGCATCAATCTCAGCGAGGTCCCCATGGTCTCCAAATTCGAGCAACTCGGCATCGTTTTCCTTGAGATATTTGTAGAATTCAGGGTCCTTCTCCTTCAAAGCCTCCAATTGTTCCATATGGGCATCGAGGTCGCCAATGTCGCTGCCCTCTTCGTTATCGCTCTGCGCAGATGATTCATGATCTGATTCTTGTTCTTCTATTTCAGCAGTGCGCTTCCTCTTCCCAATCTTCGGTGCAACTTCTTTTTTCTTAGAGGATTTGTCCTTTTTGCTGGGAGCGGCATCTGGCAAGTCGAATCCACCAGCGAAGAAGTCATCGACGTTCATGTCAGCAAAAGAATTCTTCTCTCCTTCTGCTGCAGGTTTGCGACCATCGCCATTCTGCTGCGCCTTCTCATCCTCCTTTTCGCCATCCTTTTTTTTAGTCTGCTGTCTTTTTTCCTTCAGGCGGTGTCGTTGCTTAACCTTTGCAAATTGATTGCGGCGCTCGATAGTATCCCGGAGGTGGTTCTTCTCGAACTTTTTGGTGGCCTTTTTCGCGGAGCCTGCCATGGTTGAATAAAAATGGACAGGGTGACTGAGCTAATTGTCCGTATCAGTCACTGCGAGTCTTCGAATATTGCCAATATACCCTGTTGTCGATATGCCGGCAGCATATTATCATCCTGGTGTTCAGTCTCCGTCTCGCGTCAATCAGAAATTTAATTTTTTTTTTCCTCGGCGCAGAAAATCCACGCACGGACCACCAGCCCGGCCTTAGCTAATCCCGCAGAATTTCCTCTTTGGGCCAACCCCAACATGCGGATGTATACAGCTTTGGATTCATAAAGAACGGCAGACATTCCGCCATGTATCAGCAACGCCCGCTGTCTTATGCGCCTACGCCATACAGTTACACTCCGAATACGGCGTTGTCGGCATCTATTAATCTGGATGAGGTATGCGCCTGGACCATGGGCTGTTCTGATGTCATTCTAATATATCCACACCCAACAGGAAGTCAAATTATCCTCTACCTCCGCAGAGCGAGACCTTTACGAATCCCTAGCAGAGATCTACAGCATCATACTGACTCTGGATGGGCTGGAGAAGGCCTACATTAAAGACGCAATCACGGAGTCTGAATATACTGAGACGTGCGCGCGGCTACTGAAGCAGTACAAGTCCAGCTTGAGTGACGAGACCGTTGCTAAGGAGTTTGTTGATCTAGATACTTTCAAGCGAACATGGGGGGTATGTCATCTGTTTTTCTGATTAATTATAGTGCCATGTATTCTCTTGCGCGGGTAGTGGAAAGGAAACTAACTTTTCTGTAGCTGGAATGCCCCAGGGCAACGGAGAGGTTAAGAATCGGTGTTCCTGTTACCGTTGAGCAGGCGTCGCACAGTGCCGCACCTGTACCCAGTGGCCCCGGCGGCACGAATACATCTGGCAGTCTTATCCTAGCGGCAACCGAAAATTTTATCACGTTTCTAGATGCCCTGAAACTGAACATGGTGTCCAAAGATGCTCTCCATCCGCTACTCTCTGAGATTATACAATCTGTGAATAGAGTAACCGACCAGGATTTCGAGAACAGAGGGAAGATTATACAATGGCTTATCGCGCTTAACCAGATGAGAGCGACGGAAGAGCTGAGTGAAGATCAGGCCAGAGAACTTGCTTTTGAAATCGAACAGGCCTACCAGGGTTTTAAAGATACGCTTAGTTGAAATACGCTCAATTTGATACCCCTGACGCCCAAATGATGTTACTACAATACATCTACCCATGGCTTACGGGCTACTCGCCATTTAACCAAAGAATTGATGTCCCTTCCTTTTTTTTCCCCCTATTTCCCGGAGTATATCCCCTATTGACGAGTTATGTGTCATGCCTTATGTCCCACGGTTGTTATCGATAAGGTTTCGCCGCCCAGCGCACGGACCACTTTATTTTTGGTATCTTTTTTTTCTTCTGCCCTGAATGCAATGTATACGGCATATATCTCCGCACTCCAACTGTACATATACCGGACTATTATTCTATTTCCTCCTTTCGCTATTATGCTTTGTTTTTATAAGTTATTTCTATATCCCCTATTTCCCGAGACTGTCTCTGAGCGGGAGTCACACAACACAAGACTGCAACAAGTTTAGGCCTGCAAATCGCCGCCCCGGCATTCCTTGGTATAAAATGACCCTACCCGGCGATTCGAAGCCCCTTCATGGTAAATATCTTGAGTTTGGTGTTCCTAACTGCAGAAACTGGAACTAACTGCTCCGGGCTGCCCGCCTGCATACCTAGTCTTCGACCTCCCACAACTTTACACAAAACCAACGGCAGCCGATATCCTGCAAGCTCTAGAGCAGCTTGCTGTCCGACCACGCAGCTTCGACAACGACGATGGCGCCGCTCAACTAGTAATCCTCCAAACCGGTATTTCGCAATATCTCACATCCATCGTCGCCAGCGCATTGTCGTGGATTGACTCCGATGAGCTTCGCGAATCCATCTGGGACGCTGCAAGCGCCCGCCTCTGCGAACGCTCGGGAAGAACTGGTAATTTAGCTTCTCTGCCGTTTTTTTCTCTATCAGCATCGACTAACATTATTCTGACAAATAGCCATGCCATCTATCTCCCGCATCTTCACAATTCCTATGACACAGCAAACAAATTTCCAACTAACCCTCCACGAACCCTCCCTCACGTCGGATAACCTAGGCATGAAAACGTGGGTCTCATCTTACCTACTCGCCAAACGCCTCCACACCCTCCTCATACCACCTTCTTCCGTTGTTCCATCACGAGCTAAAAGGAACCGGCCCCTCCGCGCCCTCGAACTAGGCGCTGGAACCGGATTGGTCGGACTGTCCTTCGCGGCCCTTTGGGGGTCCGCCGCCTCCGTCCACCTCACGGATCTGGATTCCATCGTGCCAAATTTAGCCTACAATGTCAAATTAAACGAAGACCTGCTGCTAAAGACCGGGGCGGCCGTCTCGACGAGTGTCCTAGATTGGTCTTTAGAGAGTGATCCGCGCCCTGCGCCGACTGACGCCGAACGATGTGACGTTATCCTTGCTGCGGACCCCCTATACTCCCCCGACCACCCGCGTTGGCTTGTGCAAACGATCCAGCGCTGGCTGTACCAGGATGCTGAATCGAGGGTGGTGGTTGAGATGCCATTGAGAGATGCTTACTTGCCGCAAGTAGAAGATTTTAGGCGGCGGATGGAGGCGGCGGGATTAACTATTCTAATGGAGGGGGAAGAAATTGGGTTTGATGATTGGGAGGGGAGCGATGGGGAGGCGCTGGAGGTGCGGTGCTGGTGGGCTGTATGGGGATGGAGGGCTGCTGCTTGAAGCCAGACAGGCTGCGTAGAATGGCTGAGTTTATGATACATGACATCTTTGGGAGAACGTAATTTGATTTATTAGATTAGCAAAATTGGATTCATAGAATTATAGAAAATATAGATTGGTTATACCCCCTGAAACAATGTCTGTACGCGTGTATTGTAACAGATCCAACTTTTTCAAACGTCATTCTGTACAAGTATTTCATGTGACCGCGATATGATGTCATCTGATAGATCACTCGGAAATATATATTTCATGGATGTTAAATCAATCAAATGGATATAAGAAAATATTTCGCATAACTTATATTGGTTTTATTAAATAGATATTGTACCACTATATTTTCAATAGTTTCTAACGAATCAAATCATATATACGACTCTACACACAAAACACGTAGTTATGGTTATAGGCCTCCTCACGATAGCCTCTATCCCAACCGTCATCGGTGTCTGCGAAGGAGTGAGTGAGCAGAAGAAAGCCAACAAGCGCAAATCAGACGAAAAGCGCCTCGAGAAATTTTACATCGATGCCTTTTGCGAGGCGAACTCCGAAGAAGCAAAGCAGTTGCATGGCCGGAGGGTAGTATTAAGGGATAACAAGGTATGTTAAGAATCTAGTCTAGGGATACGTCTCAGCCTGACTTAGACGAAAACGAGCTTTATAAAACTAATAGCGAACAAACAGGTCTTCCTTGATTCTGCTACGCCTACCTCACGCTCCATCCCCAGCCACACCGCCGAAGCCTTTTATATCAGCTACCCAGACGACGAGCGTGAACCAACCCTCGGACTCGTCAGCACCGTCTCCGTCGACCCGCCGATGCTCAATTGGATCTATGTGGATAAAAATACATTTGAGCTGAAATATGGAAATCGGACACAGAGTCGTGAGCACCTTGTCGGGCCCTGGGATTGGACGGAGGATCAGGTTGGTGTAACGGTGCAGGATATCGAGGGGTTTGTAGCTGTGGAGGAAGAGGAGGGGGTTTGGGCAGTGTACTTTGATGCGAGGGGAGATGGGTTGAGGTGGGGTGTTGGGAGAAAGAAGAAAGTTGTGGAGATTAGTTTGGAGAGGCGGTTGTTGAACCCGAAGGAGGAGAAGGAGGAGGAGGAGGAGCAAGAAGGAGGCTGAAGGTGTGGGAATTTCGGTTCGTTTTGGCAAAAGTTATATAGTTTTTTAGTCCGGGGCGTCCGGTTATGGGCGTATGTGTACTGTACAATAAATAAATATATCCAACCCGTTTAGTCTTCGATACCACCCCACGACCCATTATCGCTTGCATTTCCTCCCTCGTCTGCCTGCCCTTCATGCTTCCGCCGTTTGCTTGCTTTAGCTGCATCTCTCCGGTTATGTTCCTTTCGCCGTTCAAATCCACTCTTCGTGCTGATCCGGGTTCTTCTCCGGTCTTTATCATCCTGCCCCCCCTTCTTCGTCATCGGCCGCCTGACGCTTACACCATGTTGCTTTAGCTCCTTTTTATCCTTCTTGGACAGATTAGGCAATGCATCTAGTAACCATTTCTGGATCCCTTTATCTTCAGAAACTCCCATTAATTTCTCACTGGCAGCGATAACATTCGCGATATTTTTCACATAGGGGATATCCTCTTTCGTGTAGAAAGTAACCGCTACTCCACCCTCACGCCCGGCTCGCCCTGTCCTGCCTACGCGATGGACATATGAAGCGCTAGAGTTGGGAATGTCATAGTTCACGACACCGTTGATCCCACGGAAATCTACCCCGCGCGAGAGCAGGTCAGTTGTGATGAGGATCCATATTTCGCCTTTGCGGAAGCCCGCCATGACATCAGATCGTTGTGAGTCAGCGAGTTCAGAGTGTAGAACAGCGATGCGTGAAGAACCACCGGCTTCAGCAGGGATATCGTATTTCAATTCGGAGTGTAGTGCAACAGCTCTTGAAATGGTTTGCGTGAAGACCAAGAACGGAGGTCGTAGATGGGTGTCTGAAACGGAACCTCTGCCTTTGGGATGCAGAAGTTGTCGTAATCCCAGAAGCTTCCCTTGTTCAGTCGCCGCGTAGACAAGTTTGTGGGAGATATTAGGGATGGCGGTATCTTTCAATCCAACAACCAAACGGACCAGAAACGATTCAGAGCGTAGCCCTAGTGATTTCTGGCGTTCGTCAATAGTGGATTTGGCAAGTTCTTCAATGCTAGAGCCCATTGTAGCAGACCATAGCCCAACTCTAAGTTGGACGTTGGTGCATGCACTCCATACATCTAGGGTTTGGTCGCGGAATAGAGGGTCTAGGAGAACATCGGCCTCATCAAGGACAAGGCTTCGAATGGTTGGTAGAGTGGCGGTAGCGTGCTTTTTGTTACTGGAAAGAGAGTTCGCCAGCAAGAGCGGAGTTGAGACTAGAATATCGCTTTTCGTGATAGGGACCTTTCCTCGAGGTCGGGTTACCTTCCTGGCTCCATCATGTTCGTCTTCGGAGCTCCCGCTTTCCTCACCCGAAGAAGCATCTTCTTCGCCATCCATATCCTCCACAAGTCTCATTCCCTTCCTCATGGCTGTGATTTTAACACCAGTGCCCATCATGAGCTTTCTGCCCTCGTTTACAATCTGAGAGACAAGTTCCTTTGTCGGAGCTAAAATGATTGCAAACAACTCTCTCGACTGGGATTCGCCTTGGTGGTGCTGTCGCATTATTTTATTGATGAGTGGAATCATGAACGCTAGTGTTTTCCCACTGCCCGTTGGAGCAACGACCAATAGATCTGGTTCAGGCGCGGGCTGAACTAACTGAACACCGTTCTCTTGACTTCGGGCGCTTGAGCTTTGGCAATCCCCAAGTAACAATGGAAGTGCCCCGAGCTGGACCTCAGTAGGCACGCTGTATCCTTGGTTGAAAATGTTTTCCGACAACCGTCGAGAAATCTGATATCTTGTTCTCAACTGCTGGAATGACACCAGTGGCTGAGGATACATTCTCTGAGCCTTCTTCTGTTGTTTTCGGCTCAGAACAACTGGCGGTTGTTCGTCCTTTTGCTTGTTTTTCCGCTTCTTTGACTTTTTCTCATCCTCCGCAATAATAGGTGGTGGTGTTCGAAGGTCTGTTACTTTGATCTTGTGCGCTGTTAAGATCGCTTTTCGTTCCTCCTCGCTCAATGGAACCTCCTTTGTAGCAATCCCACCTGCAACATCTCCTTTCTGTTCATCGTCCTCATTTTGCTTTAGCCTTGCTGTTTTCGCATCGCTGCTGGAGAACCCAAGACCTGAAGACCCAGAGCCAAAGAAGTCCAGAGTCACAGCCGTAGAATCTGCGGAGGTTTCATTCCCATCTGATCCTCTCTTTCGTTTCTTCCCTTTGGATTCGCTTTGTTCGTCGTAAGCTTCTGCGGCGTCGAGTCCGTGGCGACGAGAAAATAGTTGGGGGGATTCAGCTTCGCCGGCGGAAGGTAAAGAATTTGATATCGCCTGCTGTCTGGAAACGGGACCAGGTTTAAGTTTTGTCGACCGGGTGAGGAGCTTGAAAGCGTCCATCTCTACTAATTCGATGACTCCTCGCGGCCTAACAAACTTGCATTCTCCTGCTGCCGTTGATTTCGCGCCGAGTGTGAATTCTACAGAGTTGGTTTTTTAAATTTCTTTCCCGCATTGCTGAAGTCACGTGACTTCTATATATTCCGGTATCAAGGTTTGCGACAGAGGTATGTTGAAGGACTGCATTTGAATATCATTCCTGAATATTCATTTACTGGAAATTGGAATTTATGCGGATAAGTTTCAGGGGAGGCAGCTATGTTTCAAACAAAGGAGATCTAATTTTGAAGTATTTAATCTCACAACAAAATTACACGAAGGGACCCAAGTAGGCAAGCGACAACAGACCAGCTTGGAATTCCATCGTCTATCATACAAGCGGAGGAGAATACGAGAATGGAAAAACAAAAAGAATGGTAGGAGGATATGTTGCAGAGATTTTTAAAAGGAAAAAAAAGGCCTAGTTTATCTAATGCGCATGTGCAGTGTCGCCCCGATATCCTACAAGCTTGAATCGGCCGATAATCTCACCAACGGAGAAAAATCCAATCACCTCTGCGGTGGTGACACCAACAATGGCCAATTGCTTTTTATCGACGTTCCGGAGACGGAGGAGGAAAGATTCTGGGTTGAATGACTTAGAAATCTGTGACATCAAGGTCTTTGGCTGGCGGAGAGATCTGAGGAGAGGCTGGTAGTATCCTGCGAAAGTGGCCACGCTTCTAAATTTGCAACAAGTTAGGTTAGCAATCGGTTTCCACATTGGTAAAAAAAACGGATTCCAGTAGGACTTACGGCGGGGTCATATTCTGTCCTCTAAACACTATTTTCGACAGCTCTAAGCCAACTTTGGAGTAGTAAATTGTGGGGGGTATTAATGCTGGATCAAGTTGATTATGGTTATGGTTAGCATTGCATTAGATGATAAGTAGAAGCCGAGAACTCAAGCCAAACAGTAAAATATCTCCATTGGGGTTTTCAATGATGGTCCCTAAAATGGCGACCCTTGCAGCAGAATAATTGGGTTCTTACAGTCGACGAAAGCGATGAGCCTTCCCGTTCGTCCACCGACTTTCCTGAGGGCTCCACCAACCCCGGAGAGAGCATTGCTAATAGCAGGGCCAGCAGTGGCAGCAGCCTTGGAAATACCCTCAGAAGCTTTTGACGCAGCGGAAGTGGCAGCGTCTTTGGATTTGGCGGCAGCCTCGGCGGTCGTTGACGCAGATCTGAAGGCGGGTTTTCGGATCAAATATCGCGAATGCCGCAGAACGGCGCGGGATGTTGTGGCAGACATATGGACGGTGGGGATGAGAGCAAGCCGTCGAGAAGAATGGCAGACAACGGCGAGAGAGGTCCTGGAGAAGAGGATGGCTCTCAATGGCAGCGGGGTGGAGAGCGATAGCCGGCGTCGTTGACTGGGTCCGAGTTGGATAATTGTTCGATTTTTGGACTTCGGGAAGTTAAGGGAAAAAAGGCTGCTTAGTCACTGATCACGTGATGCGGCTGTTACAGTCTACTTCTCCTGGACTTGACCTGACTTCGTTTCGCTTTCATTGTATTAATGGTGATTATGATATTCCTTTGCAGCGACAACTCTCTTCTTAATGGGCCAGAGAACAGATCCCAGCTATTGGGTCTCATTTCTGGGTAGTGGCAATGAGCTTCATCTGCCGGGAGTCAGAATGTTGGCTATCCTCGCGTGAATACTGCCCTATCCGAAGCCACCAGCATGAATGTCTTTCAAATTTCGGGTTGTTCCTTTTCTAAAGTATAGACCAAGTTTATGCTCTGGCTTGGTAACGCGTTCTATACAATGGGTACAAGGTCCACCGAGCCCACGTTTGTTGTGGAGTCGCTCTATGAACAGAACGGACCAGGGAAGGCCTGTCCGTTTGGGATCGCATCTGGCGTTAAGGAACGACATGGATACCTCAAATTTGAAAGCTTCATTGTCATTCAACGGGTCCTATAGTTCCTGAAAGCCTCAGCGGATACTATTTAACTATTAAGCGTCTAGAGAGCTCTTTCAAACCTCTTTGCCAAGGGCGGCTTTGAATGCCACTTGCGTTCCCTCTGGAATATTCTTTCAGATGCGTTCTTTCACTACGATCTCGCCAGGCATGGAATCTTGCCATGGATTTACAATGGAACAAGGTTGGTTTTTCTTTCTCATCTGTCCCGTTAATTCCTATAAGTGCACCTATAGCGGAGCCCATGGACGCGCAATTATGCTATTGGAAATCGATAATGGTTCAAATGCCTCAAGTAATATTCGAGAAGCCATATCCTCTGCCGCAGAAGCGGTCGCGGAAGTTGACTGCACTGCAGAGGCTACTTAGCCGTTTCTATCAGAAGCACAGAGATTCACGCCATGAACACACAGGCCTCCTCTCCGGAGGCAGAGATAGATTCCCTAGAGCATTAAACACTTCACACAACTTCCTTTATAAACGCCACAAAGTTGAATCACCACCAGGCTCGGCTCAATTAAATCTACATCCAAGAAGCCATGATCGCGACCGAAAAAGACAAAACGAAAATTCCAGTTCAGGTTTATTTGTTGGGCCGTCTAAAGGACTGTGCCCTTCAACCTTGTGCATTGCGCTCACTGATACCACCGATATTTCACAGAGTCCGGGGTTACGAAGGACAAAAAGGGTTCGAAGTCTGAAAACTCTAGTGCATGAAGCAGCTATTGCCGCGAAGGGCGATATTAAGGCAAATTGCAATACGAGTACAGTCCCCGAAATGCCAACGAAATTCTTAATAGACTTCCTCGAGGGCAGGGCGGCGGTCGAAAACTTGGACCATTTCAATGCTTTCCTCATTGTCAGCCCTACAGCCCAAGGAGATCGTGTCCTCTACGCATCGGAAGACCTATGGTCAGCCGAAGATTTCCAAAATGAAGAACATTTCTTGCATCACAAACGCGCGCTGGACCAAACAACCGCTATCATCACTGATATCGCAGATGACGGGAACGAGCGGTTGTATCTTATGCTATTCGGAGGTCTCCCCTCTACTGGAGGTCGCACCAGCCTTGTGCTTGCATCGCTCATCGACGTGACCCATTTTCTCGACGCCCTCACCTATAGCGATCTCGAAATTGACGTCCTTATACAGCATATCAATTGTACGAGCCCCCAAGATGTAGGCCCAGAAAACAAACCTGAAAATCCATCAGAGACCTCGGACGTTATGCGGCAGCTAGTAAATCATGTCGCTAAAAGTATCCTGGCGCTCTACAAAGATTACTTCATCCTCTCCCAGTCTGTGAATGCGCCAGGGTTTTACGAGATTTCCCATGTTTCGCCTAACCTCTACGTCGATGGGGAATATGTGACTGGCCACTTGAGTCATACTCCGCAAGACGTGATAACTCGAATTGGCCTGATGATGGGGCAAGGCAAACGGTTTTTTCTCGAAGTTCAATGGGGCAGTCATGGGAGCGCAAAGCGACTGTATTGTATCCCTATGTTGACCGTGGGCCGCCGGCTCTGGCTCTGCCTGCTGGTCGATCTAATCCATCCTATTCTGTGGCAAGAAGAGTAGACGAAATGTTTAGCACGGCTCCTGGACACAGCGATAAATTTCAGCCCTAGAGCGAGAAAGTCACAAATGTAGAAGAATGGCACAGCGTTGTTCCCTGTGTCTACTCAAAGCTACCACTTGACTCCCATTGGGCTAAATATGGCGACGACGTCACCGCAATAAACCCCATGCGACGAACCTTGAACCAGCAAACTTTAGCCTTGTGGTTCTTCACCATCAATGATTGCACAGCTTCCTGCAATTTTGATTCATATAGGCCCATGTCGTTTGTCCGGATTTTCTCCACCTCTTTCACTTTACTATTTCCCTGGTTTTGTGGGTCAAATTGCGAATGAATCAGGATATTATGCCCCCATTTGCTACCGTTCATTGCACCCCGCACCTCCGCATTTTGTCTGTCTAGCTTGAGTTTATCAACTTAGATAAAACACCAACAACATTCCTTCTTACTCACATCATTGCTGAAAAGAACCAAGACGGAGAAGGAAAGAAGAAATATTTTCGGTTTATTGCCTCATACCACACTGTTAGACATGGCCAACGTCACCGCCCCTTCCAAGCCCAATATAGGAGTGTATACCAACCCTAACCATGACCTCTGGGTTGCAGAGGCCAAACCCTCTGTCGGGGATATAGTCTCTGGAAAGAGCCTGAAGCCTGGCGAAGTCACAATTGAGGTCCGAAGTACAGGCATTTGTGGGTATGTCCGAGTACCATCCGCGAGCGCTCTATGCAATCATCAGATGGACTACTATGAAACACCATCCGCCCTTCACTACGACGAATTTAACCTAACCATTAAGCATTTCCCCTCAGCTCCGACGTCCACTTCTGGCATGCCGGCTGCATAGGCCCCATGGTCGTAACGGACAACCACATCCTCGGCCACGAGTCCGCCGGCACAATCCTTGCCGTCAGCCCTGAGGTCACCTCCCTCAAGCCGGGCGACCGCGTGGCCATCGAGCCTAATATCATCTGCAACCAGTGCGAACCATGCCTTACAGGTCGTTACAACGGCTGCGAGCGCGTGCGCTTCCTCTCCACACCACCCGTCGACGGCCTGCTGCGCCGCTATGTCAACCACCCCGCCATATGGTGCCATAAGATTGGAGATATGGACTTCGAAGACGGCGCACTGCTGGAGCCGCTTAGCGTGGCGCTCGCGGCGGTTGAGCGGGCTGGTTTGCGGTTGGGCGATGCCGTGGTTGTGGCGGGGGCGGGACCAATTGGTCTTGTTACGCTACTCTGTGTGCGGGCGGCGGGGGCGACACCCATTGTCATCACGGAAATTGATGAGGGGCGGTTGAGATTTGCAAAAAGGCTGGTACCGGATGTGCGGACGTATCTGGTGCAGTTGGGGGATTCACCTCAGACGACGGCGGCGGGAATCATAAATGCAATGAACGATGGGGTGGGATCTGGAGCTGACGCGCTACGGCCGTCGCTTGTGATTGAGTGTACGGGCGTTGAGAGCAGTGTTGCTGCGGCGATTTGGAGTGTGAAGTTTGGTGGTAAAGTGTTTGTGGTTGGCGTTGGGAAGAATGAGATGACGATTCCGTTCATGCGGGTGAGCACGTTTGAAATTGACCTGCAATATCAATATCGGTATTCCAACACCTGGCCCCGGGCAATACGGTTGGTGCGCAATGGAGTGATCGACTTGAAGAAGCTGGTTACCCATCGTTTTACTCTGGAAGATGCTGTAAAGGCATTTCAAACAGCTGCAGATCCGAAAACGGGGGCTATCAAGGTACAAATAATGAGTTCTGAGGAGGATGTTAAAGCTGCGAATATTGGTGCATGAGAGGGTTCTGCATATTTCAAATGGCTACAGCATGATATCTTTTTAAGATATGGGTTCGCATTGCACTATCATTCAATTGGCTCATTACATTCCAGATATAAAGCCTGAGAGGAAACCATGCGTATATACAGGAGTTCGCCAATAATTATGCGTCGAGTTTGGCAACTGGTTAGCTGGCAACAAGAATCTAGCCAGCCGGCTCAATAATATCCCTAATTCCCTTGGCTAAGCTCCCCCCCTAAGGTTCTTATACACAACCTCTTCAATTTTATCCGCAACCTCGACGGCAAGCGAGTCAACAGGAGGGAGGTAATGGAAAAATAGTCCAGCGCAAATGCCAGAAGTCCGATCAAGCCACTAGATTTATCCAACACATATCAGCAAAACAACGAAAGCCACAATGCACAAAGCAACAATAATAAACGTCAAGAATAAAGGGACAAGATAGCAAACATACCCAAAACATATTAGTGTATCCACCCCCACCAACGCAATTCGCCGGCCTCTTGCCAGGCACATCGTCAAGGTTAATGCAGACAGTAAGGCCCATGGTCACCACCTTCCCCGTTGTCAGAACCCTATTCATCCTCTGGCCGCCGGGGGCATTAAATAAGTCGTTCATGACCTTGCTATCCTCCAGCTGCGGCTTGAAGAGCTGCTCCACGCTTTCGGGTTTCAGCACGCTCCCACCGCCGGCGAGCAGGGTTGCTAGCAGCGTGGTGTACTCGCGCGTTGTGGAGTAGAGGCCCGTACCCCCTAGACAGTCGGTCGCGGGGATGGGGTATATAGGGACCGGCATGGGGGTGAATTTTCCTTCGGCATTACGGGAGGCAATTTCGACTCGACGAGCAGCGAAATCGGGGAGGTTTTCAGGGCGGAAAGTTGTATATTTCAATCCCAGCTTGTCGTGGATGTTTTCTTTCATGAACTCTTCGAGGCTTTGTTTGGATACCACTTCCACCTGTTAAAATGAGAGGTGGGTAGGTGTTAGACAGGGAATATTATCCTCGAAATCTCAGTCCGCTATTGGGGGGGCCTAACCACTCGACCGGCCCAGTCAACACCAGGGCCATATGCCCAGTTTTCCCCTGGCTCGAAAAGGAGTGGTTGTCGGTATTGATCCTTGTCCGCTAGTTAGTGACTGTTTATTTACATCTCACTCGGGCAGGATAGATGCATACATAAGAACCATCCATCTTGGTAGTATCCCGGCCATGGTAGGCATTCCACTTCTGCAAATTCTCACGGGTAAGATGATAAGCAAACCCGCTTGAATGAGTAAGGAGCCTCTTTAGGGTGAGCTTCTTTGAAGCCTTCCGAACAATCGGTTTCCCTAAAGAGAAAAGGAATTGCACGAGTTAACCCATGTTCCCCCGCCCCTTTGCCGCACCTCGCTGACTGCAGCAACCAGGGAGGTGTAACATAACAAATCAAAAGACATTTTACTATCTTACCATCCTCCTCAAACCCCTCTAAAATCTCCGGCTCTGCTAACTCGGGCACAACCTTTCCCACATCGTCGTCAAGGGATATCAGCCCTCGTTCCACCGCCACCATCACAGCAACCGCAGTGAACACTTTGGTCATCGACGCGGTGTAGAAGGGGGTATCTTCCGTCACGGCCTCGCCGGAACCGTCTACCTTGGTATTACCATGACAGGACGAGTAGAGGACCTTTCCTGTAATTGGGGGTCGTGTGTGTAGGCCATGGTTAGTAGAGATGTAAAAATATGAAGGCAGATAACTTGGTTTTTTTCAGTTCAGCACATACCAGCCTTATCAACTGCCCTGAAAGTGACGGCGGGGAATGGGGTCGTCGCCGACTTTGAGGCGTATTCTTCAAATATCTTGTCGATATCGGACGACATGCTTTTTTTTTTTTTTGGTCTTTTGCTGGTTTTCGTAGATGTGTTATGCTAAAGGGGCTATGATAAGCTGTATGACTTTTGTTTGTTAGATTCCGTCCTTTGGATGCAGGTATAGCTACTATTTATACAAACACCTCTATCGATGGAGAGATATCTCCCCGCCATCAAGAACAGCCCATCCACGACTAGTGTCCTCGGTAGCTCCATTCTCCCGTCGGCCCCGCCTTCGAAGTTTGAGGCCGTTGTGAACCCCGCTATTGCATCTTGTAGGAGCTGAGGTGAGCGTTGATGGTTTCAACAAATCGTCCAGAGCCAACGCTCACTCGTATCTCACTGCACAGAGCTCGTATTTAGGAGGTTTCTCAGCAGCCTGTTCGCCGGGTGCCTGACTACAGCTAACTCTCTTGAGCTGCCCGATCACGAGGGGTGGATCAGATAATCGACCCTGGATCGGGGAAGCGCTTTAAGTTAGGCCGTCGTTTGATTTACTCGCCCCGTCCCCGTCCCCGTCCACTTATTCTGCGGACTACGCTATACTCGGAGTACATGACCTATCTGCGTTGAGCGACGACTGGATGGGTTAGTCCATTGATGAGGAAACAAATCCAGAGCGGAAAAGAAAAAAAGGGAGGGGAGCGGGGAGAGGGGAAACAAAAGTCGACAATCCTGATACATGTAAAAAAAAAAAAAAAGGAATGGTTTACATGAAAGAGCATTATCAATTGAACCTAATACAAAACAGACGGAACCGCCCAGCCAAAATGTTGCCCTTTTTTTTTTATTATTGTTCCCCTTTATTTTCCCCTTTTTTGCCTGCCTACCCAAAACTAAAACACCAAATCAAAAAAGAGAATTAAACTAGCCATCCCATCGAAGGGGGATAAAGGGGACAAGGCACGAAGTAGCTTGCCCGTCTCAGGAAGTTTTTTTGAATAACGATTTTTTGATTAGCCTCAAAACATGAGAGCACTCGTGGGGGAAAAAAAGTGCGTGAAATAGAATAACAGAAACAAGAACAGAAATGCTCAAAGACCAAACGGCCAGGTGAAAGAGGAAGCCATCCGAATTAACACCCCGGGCCAGACGTATCCGGCCTATGTATCCAGACTAAATGCCATAACTATACCGAACAATCAAAATACAGAGAAAGAAAGAAAAGAGACATGGTCATAGGGAATAACACAAAAGCTAGAAGAAGCAAAGAAAAGAAAAAAAGCAAATTTTTCATCATCCACCGTGCTCCTTGATTCCTAACGTGTGTGTCGTAGCCTATCCGTTCGTCTCCTAAACTGATGGGGTTCGGAGGGATCAAACACCCGCCTGCCCGTTCGTTCCCCATCGCTCAGAAACGCCATCGAAAACAAACTTGCATATCATACACTCCTAACCTACCAGACACATATCCATAATTCATTTCAGCAGATGCAACCTCCCCAATCGGCGATGCTGTCGTAGAATGCCTTGTGTTCTTTCATGTGCGTGCTGTGGTCGTAGTTTTCTCCCTTTGTTTCTTGATGGAAGGGTGAGGAAGAGAGGGCCAGCGGGGAAAACCAGCCGGTTGAGCTGATGACGATGACGATGGCGATCATGATGTGGAAGATGAAGTTCCCTCTGTTCCTTCTGCGGCGACGGCAGCATATGAGGGAGCCGCTAAATGTGGTCCGTGTGGGTGGGGATCAATGGCATCGGCGCGCCTCTCAGCTTTCAGCTGCTTGGTGGTCATGATGTTGTCGATGTTCGCTTCGTAGGCTTCCGGATGTGGGGTGCTGGTGTCGGATTCATCTACCACGTCGGTGGCTCCGCCTTCGTCGCCGTGCATCTCGATCACGGCGTTCCGGATTTCACGGGTAACTCCCTTGAAAGCATCCATGCCAGCCTTCTCAGCGGCGTGCACGTGGGTTTGGTGCTTGCCACCCTGTTCAGTGCGGTGGAGGTAGGAGCGCACGAAGAAGCGGACAAAGAGGAAAGTCAGAGGCAGGAGGTAGATGACGTTGAGCGAGACGGCGAAGGCTTGACCAGTGGTATCGAGACAAGTGAAAGTGCGAGGCTCCAAGCCACTCCGGATTTCCTGCTTCCCAAGAACAGCCTGCGCTGCTTGGCCTCCATCTAGGCCAAAGAGCTTTCCATCCTTGTTGAGGACGTTTTCGGCAACACCTTGAGCTCCAGCTGCGCGAAGAGCCAGCTTTTTGAGCCAGGGACCCACACCACCAGCCGTGCTGTTTGGCGCGGCAGCGACGGCATTGGGTATAGCGGCAGCGAGGGGCCTCATAGCAACCGGATGCGGAACGGCAACAGGGAATTTATATGAAATGAAAAGATAGGAAGCGGCCAGGGTAGTGCCAATCAAGAACTGGGTGATCTGCATGGTGGTTAGACTGCGCTTGATGCCGACTGGCACGCGAACGGATAATGCAGTCAATGTGTAATAGAAATACTACAAAAATCGGTTAGTTTTAGACCATAATAACAATGGGGGGAGGGTAGAGAGGACTAGGAGTACATACCATCATAGCGTGGATGGCAGAGTTAAACAGGGCGAAGATCCAAATAGGGGCGGCCATGTATCGAATTCCAGCCCACATACACATCATTGCGCCGGCGTGGTGATAGGTCTGGAGAGTTGAGCTCTTTTTACCCTTGGCCAGGATGATGGCGGTGTCGAGAACCTCATAGAACTTAGAGAGATAGAACAGCCAGCCGAAGAAGGCCAATCCTTGATTCCACAGGCGCCCGACGTCTGTGGGGTCAGGAACACCCCCGGGGCTTAGCGTGTATAGCGGGCTGGTCATGGTCCATTTTTCCGCGTTGCGATCGTACACAGCAGCATTTCCCATGCCGCGGGGCCCGTTGATTTTGCAGAGCATATCGACGATCCTCACGAGGTTGTGCTTTTCAGTCCGTTCAGGCCAAGACAGGTAGAAGGTGCGGACCATGCCGACAAAAGTCCAAAGCGAGTAGATGGTCAGGAAGATATTGTGGAGGATAACGAAAAGCTTGAAGACTCTCGTTTTGCTGAAGGCCCATGGTTTGTTACCGCGCTGTTTATTGAGGTAGTTCATTGCGACGACGGTGGTAGCATAGACGGCGGCAACGGTCAGGGGAACCTGGGGTTCTAGCAGTTTGCGATAGAGGTCTGTCGGGATGTTGAAGGGCTGATACCATGTGGGCTCGTCGAGCGTGGGCGGCGGGATGGTCTGCGGGAGAGGAGAGGGAGGGAAGTTGAAAAAGGAGGCGGGAGGGAGGCGTATATTCACGGAGGCACTCATGGCTGCGGTATTGCAGGGAGTCAGTCAATCAACACACGATGGCGCAGAGCAGCCACCAGCGTATTTTCCCGAGCTGGACGACAGATATGGTTATTATGTTACTGTAAGGGCGGCGGTGGTAATAGCAATCGTAGTCGCGTCCAGGCGGAAATAAGAGTGGACGAAGACGAGGTGTGAGGCGGGCGCTGAGCAGCAACAACAAAATACCTGGGCGGGCAGGTTAAAAGAAAAAACAGAGTTGGTGATGATGTTATAATAGCATCATCATAAACTTGGCAACGGTCCAGAGTCAATCAAAAGTCAAAAAGGTCGAACTCGGCCAAGACAACAAACTGTAAATAAATTTTTTTTTGAGTCTCACAGCTGCAAATAAACACAGCAGGAGCAACAGGAGGCAATTGGAGAAAAAGAAGATATAGCAAGAAGCAGGGAAAGAGACGATGGAAACAATATTCCCTCGGTTCACGAGCTAATCTCTAGATCGGTCAACAAGTGGCAAAGAAGAAAAAAAGAAAGAGAAAAAAAGAAAAGAAAAAGAGAAATATAAAACCCGAACAGCGGGGGGAAGATATGTTGTGCTTATCTCAATCGCCATGGCCCAGCGGCGGGTATACGGGGGGATTGTTGGGAAAAATAGCACCACAGCGATTCCAGGGAAACCAGGGCGGGACCCAGCCTGGCTCCGGCACGAGCTTGAGGAGGTTAATAATTCTGGCAGTCAGTAGTAGTCAGTCAGTCGCACGAAGTAACCTTGGAATCTCCTGCATATGTAAGTGAGCCTGGGCAACGGCATCATCATCACCATCAGAGAGATAATACTCCAGCGTATGTTGATATCGCATCGTATCCACGCGGTGCTTGGCTGCCACTGATCATTCTCCTCGCTTTCTCACTTGCAATTGAACCCGGGTGAATGGGTGGCCATTGCTGGCTGTTGGCAAAATGCATGTGAAAGAAGCAATTGATCCATGCCGTCGATGTCGTTGATGTCGTTGTTGTTGTGTTTCTGTTGGTGTTATCTTTTTTCTTCTCCTTTTTTGAGTTTCGTCGTTTTTTTGTTGAATCTCAGATGCCTTTTCGGGACTAGCGTAGTGGGGCCATTTTGCCGCCGAGCCTCAGCCGCGAGTCACCTGATTCCTGCTGACTAAGAAAGACCCTGCACGCGGCTCAGCCCTAAGGAAAAGCCCTAATTGCCAAATTCGGCATCAAAGGGTGGAAAAAATAGCCTATATATATAAGATTCTTTGCTTTTATTATGATATCCAGGGGGTGGAAACAAAGGAGTTCTCCTCTTTGTATCTTCATTTCCGGTCGCTGTGCCCGCCAAAACCTGCTCCCCCCTTTCCAATTCTTGTTGAGCCCTGGGGATTCTTGTTGGGGACCGAGAACCCGCATCTGCTGCAAAATTGGGCCCTTGGTGTCGGCAGTTCGCTGGAAGGTTCCTCGGCGCTTCTGCTGCAGTTTGCCCACATGTGATGTGATGTCACCGCCGAGCGTCTGCAGCCAATATCAGGGAGGACAATTTATTCTTTGATTCTTTTTTTTTTTTCTTCTTCTGTGTTCTTGTTTATTTTTATCACTTCTGTGTGGATGGACCTCTGATGCCGTTTTATGTCTGCCTGCACTGATGAAATGAGCCAATTTTCTCATGGCCGTTTGCCTTGAAATGTAGAGCAACTAACTACTGATTACTAGGAAGAAAACATTGCCTGAACTTCACCATGCACAAAAGAGCTGTGTAACAATCGGCTTTCTGAACCACCAAACTAGGAATATCTCAATCCTCACCAGCTAGAACAAACCCCTTCCAAGCCGACATCAACAGCCCGTCGCTCTGGCCCGTCCCTCATCTGACTCCTGCCCACAGGCCTATACACCTTCACAACCCCCTCCACCATCTCGCGCAAGTTATACTCCCCCTCGGCCACCACACCTGGAACCTTCGCATTCTGTTCAATCACTTCAACAACCTCTTCCTCCTTCCCTGCCCCTCCCCGCCCACTTCTGACCCCGACAACAACAGCCGTATGCCGTTCAACCCTCACATTCTCCTCCCCCCTCCCCAACCCGCCAAGCACCACCTTCACACTCCGAAAATGCCCATCCTCAATCTCCAGCACATCCCCCACCACCACCCCCGATAGGCCCAGTATCCCCTCAACCGGCATCCCACCCCGGGCCTCCCACTCAAGCACGCATATCCCATGTCTCCGCCCAGCACTCTTCATCGGCGCTTCGTACCCCGCCATCTCCGCCGCCCGCCCCGTAGCCTTCAGCGCCTGTGCCGCTAGCGTCCAGCACTCCCCATCCCCCACAGTCCTGCCCACCCGCTCACGACAGTACGAGACGATGTGCGGCCCGTACCGATGCGCGGCGAGTTGCAGTTGCTCCTGCTCCTGCTCCTGCTCCTGCTCCTGCTCTTGCACATGTGTATCGCCTGTCCGCCCGCGTCGATCGCCATATGTGCTTCCGACACCACCGCCTTCCCCTCCTGGAAACGGAAGAGGAGGAAGAACAACAACCTTCTGCTCCCCCCGCACCGTGCCCCGGATATCCGCCGAGTTCCACCGGACGCGCACCTTGGTGATCGTGCGCCGGTCGCCGACGTCCCACTGCACGGCGCCGATGAGCGTCCAGTCCCAGCTGCCGTGCGGGCACAGCGAGCCGAAGCACTCCCACTCGTAGTCCGTGCGCAGGATCGGGGTGGGCAGCTCGCGGAGCGCCGCGTAGGGGAATGTGGGCGGCGTGGCGGCGAACCAGTTCTCGTCGAGGTTGAGCGGGATTGTGAAGTGTGCGGTTTGGGGGGTTGGAGGGGGCGCGGGAGGGGGACCACCACCCCGCGGTGGGGTTCTGGGGATCGGAGAGCTGCTGAGGCGGGTTGGCAGCTTATTGATCGGGATCATGGTGGGTGGGCTCTGTGCTTTTTCAAATATCTGAGATACTTGTATAAGATATGATGGTGCAAGCAGATATTTGGTCGAAGCTGGAGTTGGTAAAAGAAAAGAGGGGGTGGAAAAAAGAAACGCTGGTGAAGAGGGTTTCGAATATATATATATATGTGAATGTACCCCCGGTGCTGATATGGAAAAACAAATAATACCGAAGAAGCACCGTGAATAAACAATCTGTACAACTGCCGACGAACAGCAAATAACAAATGGCACAACGGCTGGAATGCAAAATTCTGTCTCTCCGGGGTTTCCCATGCCCACCCCACCAGTACTCATAACGAACCAAATCTCACCTAACAAACAGGTTGGAAAGTATCAAAAGCAGATTTGTTAATGCATTTATTTACCAATATTAGCGCTGGAAAGCTTTGCGGATACAGGCCGTACAGACTGACACACACCATCATCATCAATAAATAAATATGAAAATATCTTAGCGGGCGATGATTTTCTTTTTTAGGAAAAAAAAAAAAACCATACCATTCACAAGAGTAGTGATATGCCAAGAGTGAACAGGACAAAGAAAACGTGTAAGTAAAATTTGAATGACATGCCAAACACCTCTTCAACTCCCTATTGCCTAGAGTTGCGCCAAAGAGAGCCAATGTCCCCTCCAAATCATGAAACCCAAGAATGAAAGCAACATGGAACAGGAAGAGAAACAAGAAAAACTAAATCAGTGAAGTGATGCGCTAGCTTTGAGAAACGCCATTATTGTGTGATCAAACGCAGTTGGGCCACGCCCCGTGTGGTTTATTTAACGCGGCTTGGTTCCCAGAGGTAAAGGTGGAGGTGGAGCCACTTGGGGTGGTCCATCAACAGGCAGAGCTTGCATGCTCGGCTTCTTTGGTGGGGGAGGGGGAGGGGGAGGTTTGCGATTATTCAAAGCTTCCAGGTCAGGTCGGCTGAAACCATTGGGTGGGGGAGGCTGAGGGCTATAGCCGGCATTAGCATTTGGTGGTGGAGGTTGCGAATCCGGATACGCGGGGGATTTCTGGTCTTCTATAAAATTGTTTATTCGCTTGGAAATGCCATACTTTTGATCTATCTGGAGCAGTTTCTTCTTGCCCGAGTCTATCTGGTCACCGTGGCGCTCGCGGAAACTCCTTGCTGTCGACGCTGCACTCCGCGCATCACCTGTAGATACGGATGTTGGGTCCCGGCTGAATGAGTGCACAGTTCGGACTGCATGTTGTTTCTGCTCCATGGTAGTTCCCTCAGCAGGTCGCGCTGCTGAGGGTGAAGTTGAACTTGGAGACGAGACATTCATTCGAGAAAATCTTTCCTGCAGTTCGTTCTGGGGGCTGTATGGAGTCGAGGCTCCTGCCGACCTGGAAACTGTTTCCCGTTGACCAGAGTCTGTCCTGTCAATGCCGAGACCTGGGACGGAGACGCCAGCATTACCCAGGCGGCTAATGGCGCCTTGGTTTACTGGTGTTACCAGGTGGTTCGAAGCAGAATCATATGCTGGAGGTGGTGAAGGAGAAAGGCGTGGATGTGCTGCACCTCGAGGTGGTAATCTAGGAGGCAAAGAGGGTTTCGGTTTAGGGATTGGTTTTGATCGTAACTCGTCCGCCGATCCGGTTGAAGTAGTGAGCCGCCTGGCAGGTGGTGGGAGAAAATTATCCGTGGATAACCCAGTGGTGTTTGCTCTATATGGCACAGGGGGCGGGACCTTTCTTGAACGCTCTGCTTCCTCAGTCTGCCCTTCTTCCCACTCTCGCTGCTGTAGTGATTGGATTTGTGAAGCGGGGAGTGCCGCACCCAATCCTGACGTTGGGCTTGACATCCCGCCACCCCCGCCATACTTGTTGATATGTTTGGGCGGAGGAGGGAAGGAAGATGGGTCTTTCAGAGAAGCGAGTGGTCGAGCTGCATGCTCAGTACGACCATCGGAATTATTCTTTCCCTTACCTACCCATCCGGCCTAGATACATGAGAAAACGGTCAGCCAACCTGATACCTCCACTGGTGAGCGCTCGATGAGCATCGGATATCACATCCGCGGAAAGAAAAAGGCAAAAAACAGAAGAAAACGTACGACTTGGTTGATGCCTTTGAAGTCACCCCGCCAGCTCTCCTTGCTGCCCTCTTTCCCTTTCGGATGCCACCCATCCTTGACTATTCCTCGTAGTCCGCTCATGTTGACACTCCGGAAATTATGCGTTGGTAGTTCAACCAAGTAGTATCTGTCCGGGGATTTAATGTTCAGCAGTAGAATAGCGAGCGTGGCGCATTCAAATATTCCAAGCGATGGTCACTCATAGTTCTCTCTGTAGGATCGATCCAATGTTGCCCAACTGTCGCAAGTGTCCGTATGTCCGTCCTGATGGTAAGATTGTGGTTGACGTGATTGATGGCGACGACGAGGCTAAGACCGCCTCAGCCACATTACCTAATCCGGAAATTAAATCATGTGACGCGGATGACATTTCCAGCGGGCTTAATTCCGCATAAAGAGGACAGGAGGAACAGGACGAGAAACGAAGATATACATATCTCGTCAATAACTCTCTATATATCTCGTCAAGTTGTTGTTGAGTAGGTTGTTCAGGTATTTTTGTGCTATCCTCAACGAGCAGCATCCCATTCTCCAATATTAAACCCGTAAAAACAAATATCGCTGTTGAAACAGCCTTGCCCTGAACAACAGAAACCCCTCACAAAAAGTTGCCCAAGAACGCCAATTACATCTATCCTCCCTTTTTAGAAGCAAAATCCCAAGGGGAAAGTAAATTTCATGAAAGCTAAACATTATCGTTGTTTTGTGATGTGCCCTCATCAATATCAATTACAGACGTAACCGCCAGGTCGTTTGTTTGGTTGGTTGCCTCATAATTTGTTGAACCCAGTGTTACGCCTTAACTATTCATCCCAGATCAAGAATTACTCCATCTCAATCGTTCCAGGGGGTTTGCTCGTGACTGTGAATGGTAAGTAAAATGCCCAATCTACATGAACCGCGGAGGTCGAGATGGAAAATCGATGTAAAAGGCAGAAACTTACTGTCGTAGACGACCCGGCACACTCCCTTCACTTCATTCACGATCCTCCTGCTGACCGTCTTCAAGAACTCTCCATCAAACGGATACCAGTCCGCGGTCATGAAATCCGTGGTCTCCACAGCCCGAAGAGCAATGACTTGGTCGTGGACTCGCTGGTCTCCCATGACGCCAACAGCTTTGACGGGCAAAAGGGCAGCAAATGCCTGGCTGATCTTCCGGTACAGTCCGGCTGCTTTGATCTCTTCAATGAAGATGTGGTCGGCCTCCCGGGCAATGCGGACTTGTTCCTGTTGAGGTTTGTTAGCCCAAAAGATCATCTCACCCTCGACAGAATGGTATTAAGAAGGTCACATACTGGAGTCACTTCTCCCAGGATCCGAATGGCGATACCAGGACCGGGGAATGGATGGCGCCAGACAAGCTCCTCTGGAATGCCAAGCTGTTTGCCCAACTCACGGACTTCGTCCTTGAAAAGTTCGCGGAGGGGCTCAATGAGCTTCAAATGCATGCCTTCCAAAAGGCCACCGACATTGTGGTGAGTCTTGATGGTTGCGCTGGGCCCCTTGAACGAGATACTTTCGATAACATCGGGATACAGGGTACCCTGAAGAAGCCACTCGATCTCACCCTCATTGGGCGATCCTTGCGCGGCCGCCGCGATCTTCTTAGCCTCTTCTTGGAAGACTTCGATAAATGTATTGCCGATGACTTTCCTCTTCTTCTCGGGATCATCCGTAATTCCCTTCAGCTTGCTGAGGAACCTCTCACTAGCATCAACCACAGTAAGATTGACACCAAGATGTTTGGTTAAGGTCTCCTTGACGATTGCGGCCTCGTTCAAACGAAGGACGCCATTGTCGACGAGAACGGCATGGAACCGATTGCCGATTGCTTCTTGCATCAACTTTGCAGCAACTGTAGAATCAACACCTCCACTGACAGCTCCGATGACTTGTCCTTTCTCCCCAACCAATTTTCTAATGCGGTCGATTTCTTGGCTCACAAATTCACCCATTGTCCAGTTTTGTGCCGCCCCCGCAATTCCAACCGCGAAATTTCGAAGAACATCCTTTCCACAGGGTGTGTGCGTAAGTTCCGGATGGAATTGAATGCCGTAAAATGGTTTCTCCGTGTGCGCGATTCCAGCGAAGGGCGCATTGGCTGTCGTGGCGATGGTCACGAAATTCTCGGGCAGTTTGGATAGTTTATCTCCATGCGACATCCACACCACAAGGTCTCCCTCGAGCCCTTCGAATAATTTATCAATATGAGCTGATTGGTCGGGATGTCGTACCACATTCAGGTTCGCATGTCCGTACTCTCGCTTGTCCCCCTCGGAGACATTCTTGCCGTGGTTCCACGCGATCATTTGTAAACCGTAGCAGATGCCCAGGACGGGGACTCCTAGGTCGAATACAGCTGCAGGTAGGTAGGCCATGTCAGCTTGTGCTTTGTAGCAACAGTTCCTCAACGATCAGGCCACAGTAATGGCTCACCTGGATCTACGTGCGGGGCGTCTGGCGCATAGACAGAGTATGGGCTCCCAGACAAAATAACCCCCTTTGGCTTCCATGACAGATCGGCAATCTTCTGAGTACATGGGAGCATCTCAGAGTAGATGTTAAGCTCGCGAAGTCGCCTCGTTATAAGGTGCGAGTACTGCGAGCCAAAGTCGAGGACCCTAATGGACTCAGCGGTTAGCATATTGCCCGAACATTTACGCTTCCTGCTTCAGTGCAGGACTCACAAAATGGTGTCGAAGGCCATATTAGGCTCGACGACTGGCCCATTAGCGGGAGTAGCCATTGTATATATATATACGGAGGGAATTGGGAGTGATGTTGGCGGGATTGACTCCAAAGAAGAGAAAGGGAAACAAATTTTTTGTCAAAGTTGGAGGGGCGGAAAAATTATACGGGGGGGGGGATTGCTGACTCATGCGATAAGCCAGGCGGCCTTATCGATCGTGCCTGGGAAAGTGCCCACACACAAAAGAAACTCGTTCTAGAACAATATATTTACCTATCTATATATATCGATTATGGTATATTCTTTGCCAATTAGAACTTCTCGTAGATTTAATAAATACAAATGAAGGGACTGTGTGCGCCGTTGTGGTGAATAAATAGGGAATCCCCTGTCAAACCTGCTATTTACAATCAGAGAGAATGCAACACGAACACCAATAACTACCACTTTAAGAAATATATAAAATTATAACCCAAGTAAAATCGCACCCCAACGCCAAAGGTTACTGATAAGTGATATGCGCAGAATGGAACCTGACACAGGATCACCAGGTCGTCGTTGACGTCAAGCACAGCCGTTCATAAAATCACGGAGCTTCCGTTTCCATTCCTCCAACTCCTGCGAACGATCAGTGCTCGACTGTTCTTCCAGCTGAGCTTTGAGTGTATTGTTCTCCTCTTCAAGCCGGGCATTGACCTGTCTCTGCATGCACAACTGATTCTGTAGGCATTTGACCTCGGGCATGTATTTCGCTGCAACCTCCTGCCGAGAGAGGACAACCCGTCCATTCGCAATATTCAATTCTTGTTCCAGGAAACTAACCCGCGCCTGCAGATCCTTCATTCGGGACTGGAGTTCCACCCCCATCTCGAGTTCGCGGTATATCGTCGAAAGCGCATCGTCGACTTCGTTGGAGACGGTTTGGTATCTTGAGCGGCGGGGGGCTGCAGCGTCTTGTGCTCTGGCAGACTGGCAAGGTTCGTGTTGGTAGGGAGCATCCAGCCCACTTTCCTGGGACGTGTATAGGTTCTTCGTGCATTCTTCTGCGCTTCTCGACGAAGATACAGCCATGGTGGAGGTAGTGCTGGCAGACTCGCACGATACTGTGTACCTTTCGCAAGTCGCAGAGTAACGGCTCGGGGCATTGGCTGCCGGGTATGAAGGGTTTGGGCTGAACTCGCTCTTCCTCGGCGAAGAGGCAGCAGATAATGGGATGATGTGTGCTGGGGGATTAGTATGCCAACTTTTCTCAACACAGACCGGGCAATGGAATGGAGACGGCATGTCTGAGTCTCTCCGCGGCGGAGCCAGGCACATGGCATGACATGAACGCATGCATGTTTTGCAGCCAAAGAGATTATTTTTCAGTTTGCAGACATAGCAAGTTTCCATGTTCGGGTCTCCCACTGGTAAGAATCTGTCAGCGTCAAATGCCAAATTTCAAAAGACATCATGTTAAGGAGCAATGCGCATAACCGCAGGTACAATGTACTTACTTCGCCAGTCCCGCGTCCCTAGAGTGTGTTCCGATACCAGCTTCGGGCGTCCATATTTGTCCTTGCCAACCCACATAGGAGTTAAATCAGACGCACCCTTTAAACCGTCGGGCCCTTTTCCACGTCCGACGCCCTGTATCTCCATCTGGTCGCAAAACGAATGATTTCTTGGTCTCTTCGCGTCGGGCTGCGGTTTATCCTCATTCCCCCAGTCTCGTTTTGCAGTGCAATTCTCTGATACAGAAGGCTCCATCGGTATATATGCATATGGTGATGGTATACGGACGCTTCGTGCGCAATTCCAGCATGCGTTGGCATCATTCTCCCTGACGCCATATCCTATCCTCCGCCTCCGTACACAAGCAGCATTTTGGGCGTTGGCCACCCATGGATTAATAATGTAGCGCGCTTGATGTCAGCCATCCGCCGTCGTGTTAATTAGTCTATCCTTAGCCTTGGAAGCCAAATCCTTGCCTTGTTGATTGTTAATGCAGCTGAGGAGGCTGGGTCATGTGACAACAGCTAGCCCTAGCTACTTTTATATCAGCCAACATCCGTCGCTTTTTATTTCTTTCAGATACATGAAACTCCGTCATGGTCTTTGTCCTTGTCTATTCTATTCACGTCATGACAATCCTACAAATTTGTGCCAATGGATGGCCCGACAGGGTGCTTGTATTCTACCGGCTTTTTCCACCGGTTATTCTATCCCCAAATGCTTTGGCTCGGTAACTACCTCTCTCGTTTTTAGGGTCTTTCCAGAGACTGAGTCTCTTCGGACGTATACAGCCGCCTGGGAGGACAAAAATTTCATTTTGGCGCAATGGATTTTCTTTGGGATTCCGGCATGAGCCTCACTTTGTCCAAATGCACCGAAGAATCCTCGTCTTACACCAAGGCCTTTTCATGCCGGGCCTTGCTGAAACACCAATCGGTCCACTGACAAAAGTGTAGTAAAGCATAGTCTTGATGTGCTCTATTTTACTACTCTGGTCAAGCCGGAATGCTATCGTTCCACATTTTTTGTGACTATATAAGCCATGGCCGAGCGCCTTTCTAGCAGTATCTTACCTTCTAACTCTAACTTCAAGCTTCCCCTTACCTATTCCTAGCGAAATCTATATACATATCCATATTCAGTACTTAGCCCTCCAATATCGGCCCTAAAAAGTTGGCAAAAAATGACCGCCAAAAAGCGCAGGCTTCCGTCTATCGGAAACCTACAACATGCCATAAAAACAATGAAACTATCTCCACCGACAACACCGGACCATGAGATCCCAACGGCCTGCAACGCTGGAGTTGATAACTCCCCTACTGGGATGCAAGGCCTGCAAAGCCTTCCTGACCCAGGCTTTAGCCCTCGGACGGACGCAGAAATGACAACACCCAATCGCAACTTTTCAGCCGCAGAGGAGTCGGGAAATGAGACAGACGAAATGGAAATTTCTGAACCAACAAACCAGAACCTCGTGATCCCGAAAACTTGCAAGGCTGGCGTTGTTGTTAACCGAGGAGAAAACTACTCCATCAAGATCGTGAGCGTGAAAGTTCCTGAGCCAGGTGGGTTGCCCTTTAGTGTACATCCATGTATCAGGGAATGGAAACAGGACCGATGCTTACTTGTCTATGATTTACACTCCGTAGGACCGGACGAGGTCTTGGTTAAGGTCAAAATAACCCGCCCGTGCTCCGGCGATATCCATTACCTGACAAGGCATGCCTGGCTTGACTCATAACGCTAACAACGACGTGAGGTCGCCAGGACACGAAGGTGTCGGTGTGGTGGTAAAGCTTGGGTCTCACTTGAAGGATAGTATCAAAGTTGGAACCCGGGTGGGAATCGGTCTCGTTTGGCGCGATAACGCCCGGGGTAAATGGGACCCGGGTCCGAACAAGTGGATTGAAGCACGCGAAACTTTACTTCTGACTGGGATAGATGGCCCGGTAACAACCCATTTTTACCTTTAATTTTAACCAAATATGTGCACAGACTAACTCAGTTCTGTATCCACAGGCACATTTCAGCAGTACATAACGATCCCTTTGACGTCCGTAATCCGGATTCCAGATGGGGTATCCGACGAAACCGCCGCAGTAAGTAACTCTATCTTTGCACCCCCACGTTTTACGAATGAAGCTCTGGACTAAAATGATTTCAAGTGTTTAATCTGTTACGGGGGTTCGATATACAAAGCCTTCGAGGACTCGGAATGTCCCAAAGGAGATTGGGCGTTAATTGCTGCCGGCAATGCCAACCAAAATAGCCTGGCCGCCCAAATTGCGCATGCCCTGGAATTAAACCCTATTGTACTCGCTGACCATAGTCAGAAAGAATTGTGTCATGGAATGGGGGTTAAGCACTTCGTGGCTGATGGTGATTCAGACTGGCCCAACAAACTCTTCGAGTTAACTGGCGAGAATGTCCAATTGAGCCTGTTTCCCCTACTCGCGGATGGAAATAAAAACTCCTATCCACCTCATAAGCAGGTTACGGCACCTGATCTTCGTAAGTGCATGCCGTTCAAATATGCAGTTTAGTGGCTGTTGCTAACAGTGAACCTGTCTGGTGAAGTCGATAACCCATTTTATACGTGGCGCACTGGAGGCTGGAATCCCAACAACGCGTTACGTTATCTCAAGGGCCCCCCTCTGGGTAGGATATCTTCGCCGACCATAAATTATACAGGGAAAGTACTCGATTTAGCAGCAAAGGTTAGGCCACTTTCTCCTTTTCTTTCCTTTCTTTTTGTTTACCCTTCCCATTGTATCAACCAGACAGCTAGCTGACAATCTTTCTTTCTCAAACGCCGTAATTTAGCACCTTGTGACCCAAAAGTACGTAAAGCGACCTTTCAGCGAACTGGCAGAAGCCATCCGCGACGTGGAATCCCAGAAGGTTCAGGCGTGCGTACTCTTGGATTTTAGTAGGTGATTGGCTCCATTCGTTGGCATATTCGGATTCACGCGGGTCACTTTTAGACGCTTTACTTTCTCAGAGTTGATTTTTCTTTATCAAGAAAGCAGGCAGGGGGTCCAGATTATTAGCGACAGTTCAGATGCTCTTGAAGCAAGCACTATGTTATTGATAATACATGTTCTCGGGGATTTCCAGATTTCATCAGATTCAAACCTTTATGTCAAATTGGCATTCTTTGGCATTTTTTCCAAGAATAAGCTTGCACAATTAGTATGCTTAGCATCAACTTTGCAAATCCGTAGGGTATAGCTAGCAAACTATCTTAATCAAGCGGCATTGTGATGCTAAAATCAGATTCCTTTACCTCCTCCTTTGGTGTTTATAACTTATTTTCACCTGTTTCGTCGCTATTAAATAGAATAACGAATGTTAAATACCGAGTGAGCGCTCCTGATTGTCCTTACTATGCTCCATAACTTCCGCAGAACAGTTAGGTTTTCCTATACTTGAACATCTTAAATTGAGCTATGAAATTGCCGCATATCGCCTTCAAGACAAATACATACATATACAAGTTTAAGCATGAACACATTAATTAATCATTGGGAACAGCCGCATCCACAAGAGAAATCAAACAAAGAGAGTCCGAATGAACCATATCCAGCAATAGAATCCGAAACACCACCCCTCTTCCCAAAAGCCCATATTTTAACCAACAGCATACAACCAACTAGTTAACACTTATCCGCCGGCTCTGGCAGCTTCAGCTCATACTCACCGTCACCCTCCGCCACATCAGGTCCCGGATTCGGATACTTGAGTTCGAAATCCGTCTCTGCGGTCTCACACCCGTTATCTATATTCGCAAACAGGAAACTCGGGCGTTGGTTAAAAGACACTGGTTCCGGACCTGTCGCTGCTGTGCTACTGTTGCCCGTACCGTTGGCGGTAGAATTGCCAGACGCACCGCTGCCACCACATTTGCACGTACATCCACCTAGATCTCGCTGGCTGCGCTCGTTACTATCCGCACTGTCTGGCCGCTTCGTCGCAACACCCGGCTGTTCCCCCTCCGCCCCGGTAATCTCCACAGCTGCACAAAGCATATTGAATTCCCGCTCCCGGTTAATCCATGTCCACGCGAACACCTGCACGCCAACCGGCGTGTCCCTGGGAACTCTAAAGTCAAACGTCTGCTTCGCCGGGTCCGTCCCGCCGTGCCGGTGCGGGCAATTGCCCTCAAAACTCTTCGCGACTTTCCACGTCGCGCCCTTGTCGATGCTGAATCCCACCTGGCATGAACCGCCGTAGTGGTTCCCTGTGCCCGTGAGGCTGAAGTTTTGCACAGATCCCGCTGGCCAGGAGGCGACGGGCTGGCCTTGTGGAGTGTCCAGGTGATTGAGATATCCTTTGCAGGGGAAAGGGGTGCTACGGCCGCAGCAATTATAGGGATAATCGAGGTAGGGGTCTGGTGGAGTGGTTAAGTGCGGGTTGTTGGCAGCCCCGAAGGTTGGTGGGTAGTAGAGTTTCATATGAGCCTGCGCAAGAGTGGCTAGGCCGATGATACGGAGGATAATGGTTGATGAGAACATCCTCTGAGGTGGAACTATTGTCCGATTTTGACTGTCTATGTCTTGAAACTTGCTTTCTGGGGGAAAGAATTTAAAAAAAGAAAAAAGAAAATACAAGGCGGTGATAACAAGGAAGGCTTTGTATCTGTCGTGTGAGAGATACAGTGTTTTTCTGGCTTTACTTTGGGGAGTTGAGGCTGCAGAAGGCTAACGTAGATTGATTAGGAGTTTTTGAGAATGGATAAAGTATGAACAAAGGGGATCAATCTCTGAAGAAAATGAAGAATAGAAGTTCCATATTAATGGCTCTTTTGTTTATTCACCGGAGGGCCAATAAACAATAGGGTTGACAATGTGAATGAAACAGTTGCCCCTGGAACTCTGGGCTGAATGGCAATATAAATAGCGACTTGAAACATGCAGTATATATCTAGAGAGATATATTAACAATGTGTTTAGATTCATGTCTATGTAGTTTCATTAATACTTGCTCATTAGTGAATGTAAAAAATGATCGAATGTATGATGTGGGAAGTTAAATATCAATCCCCTTTCTACAAAATGGATAATACACAAATGAGAAATTGCAACAGAAACACGAAAAGTTAAGAAATAAAATATAAAAGGAAATATAACATACGATCTAATCTACCTACCGCTTTTTCATGCTTATCTTCCTCCGAAATCAGGTTTGTAGGTCTTGACGCCGCCATCCTTCATCAGCTCGCGTAGAGCCATGGTCGCATACTGGCTAGATCCCAGCTGTAATTTTATAATCACTGCCAATTTATCAGCAGCCTCTTTGTCGGCTGGCCCTGCAACCTCTTCATGGCCATTCCTAGACTCCTTAAGCCGATCAAGATCCGTCTGCACAAACTGTTCATCGTCCTTCGCATACGCCTTCACCTCAAACGAATACGCCTCACCAGGCTTGCTAAGCAGCTTCCGATACCCACCGCTCAAACTGATATCCTTCCAACTCCTTCGCATGTCGAACGGGTCTAGCTTACCACCTCGCTCACTACCCATGAACTCCTTGTAGAAGGCTGTCATCTCGTTGTCCGGATACAAGATGTCAAAGCCCGGCAGCGGCAACACAATATCGAAGATGGTATATTTCCCACTCGCAGCCTCTTCCGCAGTCAAGGCCCGCGCGCGCTCGAACATTTCGTCAGCGGCGTTCGCGCTATCGCCCGCGTCAGGTAGCACGACAACGTCACCATCTGCATCAAATTCTTCAACTCCGGCAACTGCACCTGCCCCGTCCTTTTCTTTGAAGTCGTTGATGAGCACGAGGTCGCCGGCGACTACTTTATCGCCGTACAACCGCCAGCGATGGCTCGCTGCAAAATTCCACACAAGTGATTGATATGCGTGAACGTACATGAGACGGAGGCTGCGCGGGATGGTTCCCAGTGCGCCGAAATAGTCATTTTTATTACGGCCCAGGTGTCTGATGATATTAGACTCGGCAGAAAATTTGCGAGGGAGTCTATCAAGTGCTGGGTTGGATTTCCCGGTTGTCTGAAAGATGTGTATACCCTCTGCGCGTGCGATGTCGTCGGCGCTGATCGGGGGCTTAGACCCCTGTGACTTGGCCTGTGTCTCCGACTGGGACTGGGACTGCGATGCTGTGAGGGCCTGTGGATTGAAATGTAATATGCATTCGCAGGCACCCTTGAAGTCGCCCTGCAGCATCTTTAGTCCTACGGTATCAGTCCGAGTGGAGAACGTCCCGAAACGCTGCAGGCCGTAGTAATTGAAATAACCCCGTTCCCGAAGGTCGCGAAGCGACTGGGATACAATTTCAGTAGCCTTTGAAACTGCATTGGGCAACCCTTCTTCCTTCGGGTCAAAGGGAAATTGACAATCGCGAAGCGTGATTATAAATTCGTTCCCGTTCAAGTCGCCAAGTTCAAGGCGACTTGTGCGGTACTCGAAGTCCCCAACGGCTGCGTTCCGCAGCGATTTGCCAACGTTCAGCAATCGGTCCGCATATATGCGATAAGCACTGGCACGTTGGACGGTTACCCCACGTCTATCCTTGGTCCCAGCAAATCCGAACTGCTTTGCATTCATCTTCATCTGACGAGCTATGAACGACACAACTTCCATGGTATCCTTGTTCTCTTTGTAGATAGTGAAATGCAAGTGTTCCCCGCCCAACTCGCTCCAACCCAATTTTCCCCGTCGGGGGTCCCCCCCACCCCTGCCACCACGCGACTGGGCACCCTTGCGTGATACCGGAATCGCGGTTATTACCATGGCGCCATCATTATCCGTAGTCGATTCTAGACGAGAGGCAAATATGCGACGGACAGCTTGATGTATTTTTGTACGGACTTCCTTGTCTGTAATTACATCCGATTTTACACGGCCAATATCACTCGCCTTGGCTGTGGGTCGAGAGAGAGCGCGACTGTGTAAGAGGGTGATTTGCTGAGCGGTTTCGGTGCCAAAATATTCTTCAAGGAGTTTGTTGTGCTCATCCGATAGCTAGAGTAGGAATGGTAAATATTTTGTGAGAACCTGGATATGGCTTGAAATTCACAGAGCCTCACCTCAAATGTGGGTTTCTCCGGAGCAGTTGCCTCTGAAGCCCCTGTTCCCAGCGTCTCTTTCTTGTCATCCTCTGTTCCTCTGGCAGCTTCTTTGTTCTGAGTATTGTCAGACGCAGCGGTGGTGGCTTTTGGAGGCTCTGAACTGGTAGTTGCAGCTTTGAACGACTGGGGCAGATCGAGATTTTCCAAGTGCAGAACCTTGCCTGATGGGAGAATTTCATTGACCAGGAAGTCAGTATACCTGCAAACCAGCAAGACGAACTGATTAGCGCTCGTGTAACAGTTGATTTTAAAAGTCTTATTGGGGGGGAAATTCAAAATTGAATGTATACCTTTTCTTCAAGATACCCGAAAAACCAGGGAGATGCGGGCTAACAAAATCGGTGATGCCCACCTCCGCCTCTTTCAGCGCCTGGGCATCCTCGCTGTCCAATGCGGCAGGAGACTCCAATGCAGAAACAGGGGCAATTGGAGGATTGGAATCCACATCGTTTGAGATTTTCACGCGTTTGCGGGGGAATTCTTCTTCGTCCGGGATTTCTCTACCCATGCCTGCGTGTGCGACTGTCGCGGATCGCAACCTCCGGGTATTGTGAGAAAAGGAGGAGGATTGAGAGTTGCGTGACAGAAGGAATATATGTGGAATTCGTGTGTTAGCCCGTATTGCAGCTACAGCGAACCTCGACGAGGCCAAAATGCGGGGGAAGTTGTTCATCAACGAGGAGTTGGAGGTTGTTGGAGCGTTGCTGGGACTTGAGGCTGAGTTTTTGCGGCGAAAATATACCTGCGATGCCAAGACATCCAAATTGCCTTTTTAGGAAATCTACTTCACGATCTCGATATATAGATATATAGATCTATATGTACATCTATCTACATGCTCTGTACATATCTAGGGGTTATTTTATACAGCGAGGCTTGCAATGCCGGTAATATATCATTTGCTTCAAGGGTTATTTTCCGTCTTCTTCCTCTTCTTCTTCTCCTCCTCCCTCCTCCGCTCCAGCTTCGTCGCTTTTTCGAACCAGCTCTCCTCAGCGCTCAGTCCCGGTGGCTCCCACAGCATCATGGCCACCCATTGCTCTCCCATGAACTCCACCGTTCCCAGGTCCCGGAATCCTAGTTTCGTATATAGGCCTCTCCCCATGAGACTCGGCTCTAATCCGACGGGTACACTCTCCGCCCTCCCCTGCTCAATCCCCCACTGCACCAGCAGTTTCCCAATCCCTCTCCGTTGATAGCTGGGATGAGTTGCGAGAATTCCCACGTACCACAATTCCGGGAAAATGTCTGACGGGAAGTTGCCGGCCGTTACTGAAACGTACTCCTGCATCCTGGAGTTATCGATTGCTCTGTTTTGGTTGGATATGTCGGTGTATCGGAGTTGTATGTTCAGCAAGTGTCTCTCTAGCCCTGTGTATTGGGACGATTAGAACAATGCCAAGGTGATTGAGACGGTGTACATGCACGTATATACCTATGTACACACATCCATGTATGATGCAGGATATGGGAGGATATTTACGCACACCATCCGAGAGTTTCTTTTCCTTCTTTCCATCTCCTGGCAGCTGGAGAGTCGCCAATGCGGTGCCAGGCGCAGTATCCCACAACTTTCCCCCCTCGCCCACTGCCCTGGCCATGCCCCTGACCCTGTTCTGTCCCTCCCTCGTCTTCGGGGTCGGTGACAGCCACTAACAGAGCCCATCCAGGCGACGAGAACCGTAACTTCGTTCGTAGCAAGAAATTCCCGCGGTATTCGGAGTAGTACTTCAGCCGGTTTGGTGCGAGATAGGCCCAGACTTCATCATCGAGCATCGCATCGGCCACGAGTGTGGCGACATCCGGGATGTCCGCTGCTTCGAGTGGGCGTATATGCATCTCTCCACCGGGCTTGACGGATTCGAAGTGTTTCAGCTGGGTTTGTTCACGCTCGTGCTGGTTTTGAATTCAAGAGGAGTGTCTGTGGAATACATCCTCGGGGGCTGAATAGGTGCGGGGGGGAGGATGAGTCCTTCACCTCTTCTTGCAGGGGTGAAGTACGAAGCGAACCGTTGGATGCGGTGTGCTTTTGCTAGTGTAGGAGTAGCATTAGGCATCAGCGATTCTCATGGGTTTTTACTAAAGAATTGCACCACACTCCGATCCGCAACACGATTGTCCGTTGATTCTGATTTTTCTGGACATGTATCGGGTCCCCAACCGGCGATATAAATCACATTTGGCCGTTCGTTACGGACGAAAGAAGTGCTGGACCTCGGCAGGATTTCCCACGCTTTTTAAAAAAAATTGGCGAACGAAGCCACAAAAGCCTCAGTGGGCCAGCCTCATAACTAACGGCGCATCAGCCAGCGGTCAACTGTTCGGCTATGACGATGATTCAATCCACTTCGATCGAATCAGCCTGGACCAATTGTCACATTATTGACCGTTTCGTGCGCCAGACCTCCGCCAAACCTTCTCGGCACAAAAGGTCTGTGGTGCGATCCATGAGTCTGTGAGTCCGTAGGCTGCGCCACCAGCCACAGGCCTCTCTCTGTCGCTCAATTCTTCAATCTTCATACGACCTCTAGCCTCAAGATCTTCACGATGGCGGTCAATAGGCCAAATAATCACGACGGGCGCCCAGCAAGAAGCCGCAACTCGCCAAACTTTTCTCTTTTCATGGTAGACAGTCCGGGGCTGCCAAGCGGTTTGCCGAATGTCAAGGAGCCCCAAGAACCGAAAAGGCCTAGCGATGGAGATCATGCTATTTAAGCTAATGAGAGGTGCTCTTTGCCGAAATTTCAAGGCTCCTGGGCCCTGGCTGCCATCCAATGGGTGGGTGGGTTGTTCGGCATTTCAACTGGACCCTCCAGCCCTAGTGCCAAAGCTTAAAACCCTCCTTCTGGTCAGATGTCAACCACATGGCCGACAGGGCGTTTTCTCCATGGTTTCTAGCCTACGGAGTACACGGGATGGAGTAGGATTCCTTTGGTTCTGTTCGTCTACAGGCGTATCCCACTGGGCTCGTTGGATTCGGTCTATCCAATCCTTCCATTTCGTATTTCGCTGCTAGCTCGCAAGGTGGTCCAACCAACCGTGCTGTCCCAAGGCAATTGAACTGGACCCTTTGAAAAATGGGGGTGGTCAAATATAAAGCCTCAGGAGGGCCGGTGCTTCTTGAATTATTTTCTTGCTCAGTCAAGGAATTTGTTGATTATAATTGCCGCTGGTTGCCTTCTTTCCAATATTTCTGTTGAGCATTGTTTATCTCAGAGAGATTTGCTTTTTGTTCTAGTTGTTCTCGCTCCGTTAGAATATAAAGTTCTGAATTATACAGTTCACCCCTTTGAAGCACATTCTTATGACGACTTCCTTGCGACTGTCAATTCCTTCTAGAACTCGTCTCGCTCATATTACCGTTCATACCATGGGTGCCGTGGATGCTTCAGCCAAGTCAACCAATGACTGGCCCAACCATCAGGGGGTATGTGCTTTCCTCTCAAACTCCCGTCCGTGTTCCTTTATCAAAGCTGAGCGTTAGTCACTAATTGAAAGTAGTTCAACTCTGCATACGAAGAAAGAACACCGGTTGAGCTTCAGGTCACTGGAGACATCCCTGCATGGGCTGCGGGAGTTCTATATCGCACTGGCACAGGACGCAGTGAAATAGAAACGGACCAAAAGCAAACCTTCAAGGTAGCTCACTGGTTCGATGGACTGTCGGTGGTCCATAGATTCCAAATTCTGCCACCAGATGCAACGCATCCTTCGGTTCGCGTTTTCTATAACTCCAGAAGTTGCTGTGACGGTTTGATCGAGAGAATTAGGAAGACGGGTAAAGGCGATGAGATGACATTCGGCGCTCAATATGACCCCTGCACCAGCTATTTCCAGAAGGTTATGTCTCTGTTTCGACCTGCGCCATCAGAGAAACCTGGAGCAGATCAGCGAAGCATGTCCATTACCCTATCGGTCAATTTCCCTGGCCTCAGCAGCACGGGTACACAGAAGACATCTGGGCATTCATCCGGCATACACACATTAACCAACAAGACAGACGCCGCCGTTTTTCAAACCCTGGACCCTAAAACTCTGGAGCCCACTGGCTTAGCCTCACAGCAAGTCCTTCACCCCGACTTAAAAGGCCCCATATCCGCCGCCCACGCGAAGTCAGACCCGGTCACAGGTGATGTCTACAATTTCAACCTGGAGCTGGGCAAGTGTCCAATCTATCGCATCTTCCACGTCTCAGCCGCAACGGGTAAAACCTCCATCCTGGCAACTCTCACCAATGCCCGCGCCGCGTACCTGCATTCCCTCTTCCTCACGGAACACTACGTTATTCTCTGCGTCTGGAACTCCCACTTTACCGCAGGTGGCCTGGCAATTCTCTGGCACAAGAACATTATCGATGCCATTGCCGACTTCGACCCTTCCAAGAAACCCATTTGGTATGTCATCGACCGCCGCCCCGAAGATCAGGGAGGCAAGGGGCTCGTGGCTACCTACAAAAGCGACCCATTCTTCTGTTTCCACACCGTCAACGCGTACGAGGAGCCGTCGCCTGACGGCAGTGGGGGCATCGACATCGTCGCAGACCTAGCCACGTACAGCAGCCTGGACATAATCAAACGCTTCTACCTCTCAAACATCGTCTCCACCTCGCCGGATGCCGCCAAACACGCAGCAGGGCTGGATCCAGGCTCCCGTAGCGTCTACAAACGGTTCCGCCTCCCATCAGTCCCAGTACCGTCATCTTCATCAACGCCAACGCCGAAGAAATCACCCAAACCCCAATGCGCAATCCTAGACTTCAAAACCCACCCAACGATCACCCCCGAACTCCCTACCCTAAACCCACACTACGTCACGCGCCGCCATCGCTACGTCTACGGTGTCACGGACTCGGGGCCATCGAACTTCATCGACGGCCTTGTCAAGCTTGACACGGAAACCAAACAAGCATTACATTGGAGCGAATGGGGCCAGAGCCCCGGCGAGCCCATATTCGTGCCGAGACGAGAAATGCCAAGCCAGGAGGGCGAAAGCGGGAGTGAAAATGGCAGTGAAGACGCGATAGGGGAAGTGGAAAAAGAAGCTCATGCTAACGTGTTTGATGAGGATGACGGCGTGCTGCTGTCCGTCGTGCTGGATGGGCTGAAGGGGAAGTCGTATTTGCTTGTTCTTGATGCGAAGAATTTGCAGGAGGTTGGCAGGGCGGAAGTTGCTGGGCCCATTGGGTTTGGGTTTCATGGCACGCATGTTTCGGCGATGAGCGGAGGGAGGGGGTTGGATTTTTAGGAGTGACGCTTTTGCTTCCGATTTTCATCGTCTACATTTATATCTTTCTTTCAGAGGCCAGATGGTTGAAGCGGAGAGATTCTTTTCAGGATCGTCCGCGCTTAGGTTCTTCATCCTATTTGTTTATTGTATATACTTTTTTTGCACGAATTCGGCTCTCCGCTCCTCCGCTCCACTGATGATGCATGTCACTTATTTCTATTCAATAATGTATGATTCGAAGAATACCCTTTATCGGAGTTAAAGACATTGAGTTCATTTCTATGTTACCAATGACAGTCATAATGTAACCTAATATCACCACTCAGAGCGTGTTAACTTGCAGAAGCTAGAACACCAACCACCTATGGCGCAGGAGGCCGAGAGAGAACGGAAGTAGGCGACGGGGAACTTGAAAAACATTGCGCCGATATTTTCCCTGTCGGAGGAGAGTTTGGCGTAGTTGCGATGTGGAATATTCGCTGTTGTCATATATGGGTGAGACTGGATATTTTGTGTATGAGCGAATTGTGATATAATACGTCTGAAGTATGCTATAATATTTGTCTTTCTAGAGTTTTAACATGCGGTCGTACACTCCCAAGGGATGATCGTTGAGTAGAAATTTGGGCCAGCTCTCTATGCAAATGTCAATATCAAATAACCAGTAGGCTTGCACTTAGCGCCTCGCAGTGCAGTGGTGCAATTAACCCTACATTCAGGCTCCAATTCTAGTTCCTGCCGATGTAAATTTTATCAAAACTTTCTTCGTGAGTAAATCTAATAAAGGTGGCTGAATAGCAAGGGTGGATAGGAGACGTTGGTGCGGGCATATATACTCAAACAGTTATGGAGATTATGGTAAATATCCCGGCATGGCGAACGAAGATAGAGAATGTTGTCCAGGCAATCTACGACCTTCATCCCACCCTATTCCGCCCTCCTCCTCGATTTCTTCATCGCACCACTCTTCGTTGCACCCTCCGCCTCCGCCTCCGCCTCCGCCTTCCCCTCCCAAAGCGCCCTAATCTTCTTCACAGCACCCCACACCCTCTCCCTCGCCTCTTCCCTCTTCATCCCATCCTGCAACAACCTGTCATATTCCGTATGCACATGCCGAATATGCGCATCAACCGCCAGGCCAGCCTTAACTTCCTCGCTCGCCACCTTGCCGCTCCTCCCCACGCGGCGCGAGCCCTTCAGAAACGCGTGGGCCAGCACCGTCTCCAGCGTCTCGGCGGGCATGGCGGGGAATTGGGCGCGGAGGAGGGCGCGGGCTTTCGAGGTGTCGCGTGCGTCCTTTTGGGCGACGGCGCGGGCGCGGTCGGGGAGGGTGCTGGCGGCGGCTTTGGTTACGGCGTCGTGGATTTCAGAGGGGATGTAGAGGCCGAGGGTGCGCTGGGTTTTGGGATTCTGGGGATATATAATTTTAGTCAAGGGCAAGGGTATGTACGTATGTACAGTGCCATGGGGGTTTCTTTTTTCGTCTGTGTTCCATTGGCTGAGCAGGTGGTTATACTTACGTAGACTGTATACACGGTCTGCCGTGCCTCGTGGGAGAGGCTGCGACAGTTGCGTGTGATATAAACATCTCCCTTCGGAACAAAGACGTAGCCAGGCGGGGCGCCTTGGGCTTCTGTGCGGATCTGGATAGCAATAGGGATCGTCAATCAGCACATCAGATCACCCATTATATGTTCCCCTCAAGGTATTTTGTCGTTTGGGTTCACGTACAGCTTCCAACGACGAATCCCCAAGCTTTTCTTGGACAGCATCCTGCTTCTCTAGAGCTCTGCGCAGCTCCCGGGGTAGACGGGTCGCAGTTCCTCCTCCATCTATGTCGGGACTGGAGACGCGCGGTTTCTTTCGAGGCCGTTTCGATGCGGCGGTACTGTTTCCAGATCTTCGTCTCTGCGTCCGTGATGAAGTGCGTTTTCTCTTAGCCCGTGTCGTCTCTGAGGCCATGGCGGAGAGTTTGTTCTGTGATTGTCCTGTGTTTCTGCTTTGGAGTCCTCGCGGGGGGGATGGGGTTATCGGAGGTAAGGAAAGGAAGATTGGGCCATTGGCTGGATTTGTATCATGGCATTTTTTTGGGGAGAAGGGGCGTGAATGTGTAAGACATTCGCACACCAAGTCTAGTCCATTCTTCGTCCTTCGCTGGCTCTTGTATCGTTGTCGTACGTTTCAATCCAATGCTCCGTTGTTTAAATATGCAAAACGGCCGGCAAAGCTGGCGCTTATTTTATCTTAGACCTAGGCGGGCGGCTAAACCAACCCGACGCCAAGAATTCAACCCTCATGAGCCTCTGATCGGTTATTCTAGAATCCTTTCGTTTTTCATTATATTTTCAGTCTTTTGATTATCCTTTCTATCCATCATATCCTCTTTTTTTCATATCAACCCAATAGCCAAACTCCCGAAAACATCTCTCCTCCAGTGAAGTTTAGAATATATCTCGAACCAAAAAAAAAAGGATACGTTCCTTATGCGTGGGCAGAAGGAAGTGAACCACTGATTTTCGGGAAAGTCCATTTATATAATAATAACCCTTAGACTGTGTGCTTCTCGCTGAAAACGGACTTGGGATTTCGAAACCCCGAGATGAAAGCTTCCAAGCTGCGACGGGCGTTCAGGGCTTGTAGTTACATAAGTAAGGCTTTGTGTCAGCCAAGTAAATGTGTTGCACCGTAATTTTTTGATATTGTCTCTTTCGGGGCTCATTTATTAAATGGATACATAACCTCGAAAGGGCATGTATCTTGTCTGAACTCGTTCTACCCTCGTCAAGGATGTAAGCTTACACGAGGAGGAAATTGCACGACACGCCACCGTTCAAACTTCCAAGGTTGTTTCTTTTCTTTTTCTTTTTCTGTTTCTGTTTAAATTCTGTTTTCCGGGGCATTGAGAGGGACATTGACATTCCATTCCTTCATGATACTCATCAATAATGAATATGGGAGGCCAAATGGTCAAAATCAAGATTTCCAGTCCAATGTTTTGCTTTTTCCTGATTCGGACACCAAGCCCCAAAGCAGCCTAGCGGGAGATGAGAGCTGGCATATGATTGGTGTCGATCCCTTTAGCGCGCTTACTAGCGCCGCATGGCTGCATTTAGTAAGCACGACACTGGATCCCATCTGAATATCTTCTCCGCGCTTATTTTGCGGGCAGGGGAACGATCTCCATCTTTTCTCTCCAGGCTCCAGGTCGATCAGGAGGGAGATCTATCGTAGGGCGATTGATTTCTGTCAAGCAAAGCCACTCTATTTTTGGTTGTGATGAGTATATTGGGCACGGAGGAATTATTTCCCGTTGCTTGCTTGTAGGAAGAGCTCAATTCCGTCGCACTGTTTTGTCCGAACGAAAACGGATATCCAGTCCAAACCAAGAAGAGCTGCTGTGCTGGGGTGGAATGGACGGCGCGAGGAGGAAGCAAGGAAGAAGAGAAATAGTCTCGTCAGGGCCATTTCACCGAATTGCGACTCCAGCGACTGACTCCACACGCAAAGTCCTGAGGGCTGAAATGCTTTCCAAGGTTGAGGCTTAGCGAGTCAATCCCAGCCAATGGCATGCGCTGCTCTGGGGGATGATGACTATGCAGGGGGGTAACTACGGCCCAGATATGAGGATCGCTTTTCTTTTCTTTTCTTTTGATTTGGTTTGGTGTTCTGTTGGTGAGATCCCTCCACAGTCCGTTCTTCTTGGCTGGTGGACGGGCGTTTTGTTTTCAGCCTCAGGAACACGCCAGACCAGACCAGAAGAGAACAACCAGAGAGCTAATACTTGTATCCAGATCCTGAGATATTTTATCTTTGATGCAGGTTGAAATATGTACGCCGTTTCCCCACGGGCTACCTATATATATGACATAAATGCTCGATCCCGGCCTGTCTGTCTTTCTTTGACCCCCCCTCCCCTCGTCCTCTTTAATTTGATCTTCCCCTGCATATTGATTGCGGTGCCTGCAGACAGCAGATAGCAGACTGTAGACTGTGCATGTCTGTACATACATACTGTGGCGCCTGCATGTCCTTCCGTTTTCCGTTTTCCCTGTTTTGCCAGGTTCTTTTTTTATGTATTTCTTTTTATTATTATTTTGCTTCCAACCCCACCCCGTATTATTTGCTCCGAGTTTCCTGCTTTTCCCCCTCCCTCGGTTCGTTCTTGGTAGCTAGCCAGCGGACTAATCCGTAATATGCCTGGCTAATGCTAAGATCCAAGGATGTCAAGATTGGATCCTGTCGAATGCGTTGATTGAGAGGCTGATTGGCTGGTTGGCTGGTTGGTCGGTTGCAATTGGCAGGGAAGAAAGAAGGAATATTGCTGTGCCTTTATAAATCTCTCCTTTCTTCCATTCCGGACTGAGTAACCTCGATATATACATATATATATATATGAGACGTGCACCCGAACCCTTGTTATGATCTTATTAGATAGCAAGAAATAATAGCGGTTGCCAACGAGGGTTTTCTGGATGCGATGGAGCCAACCCCGCCGTGGCCGGTCTGGCTACACGCAGCAGAGTCATTTACCACTGTGAAGCACAGCGATAGCCAGTCAATGCAGGTCCTGCAGTGGAGAAAAAGGGGGCAAAAGGTTCTGTAGAAGGTGTAGATTCGGTATTTAATGTGTAACTCGAACGTTAATCCGGTGATAATTTTTTTTTTTTTTTTTTTTTTTTTTTTTTTTTTTTGCTGTCGGTCCGAATAGGAAATATCCAAATAAAGGAAGGTTTTTTTAAAAAGAAAAAAGTGTGTAAAAAGTAAAAAATAAATTGGTCAATCAGATGCATTGTTTAACTATTTATTCTCTATTTCTTATATTTCCTGTGTCCTGTTGAACCGACTTCGTGTATAATAATTCATATTCAGCCTTTCCTGTTCCTGTTTGCTGCTGCTAACAGTTCCCGTTGCGGCTGCTGTTCCTATACAAAACCGCTTGTCGTCCAACCTCATTTCTCAACCTCAACCTCATTCTGCTCTGTTTCCTCTTCTCCCACCCAACTCTTCAGTCGAGCATTAACTATCCGCTGCTCTGCTGCCTTGTTCAATCCACGAGAAGAGGACTCTGATCTCTGCTGGAGATTCTCGCTGCACCTCTGCACCGCTGCACCGCTACACCTCCCTAGCTCCCCCATTCTGGGCCCTGCTGCCTGCTCGATAGAACCTCCGACCAGTGCTTTGCCTGCTTCACGACGGAGGAGAGCTACTTAAATACTACGAGTTAGACCGCTTCAAACCCACGGCTAGCTGAACTGCAAACCGAAAACGGCGTCTGCGTCTGCTGCCCGGTTTCGACCTTGGAGTTATTACCCTCCACGAGACCCCTCGAACCACCTATATTCCATACAACTATCTCCTGTTGACTGGATTTAAATCCCTCCTCCGCCTTCTCCTCCGCCCCCCCGCCAGCTACATCCAGTCCTTCAACAGACTCACTCACGCGGCCTCGGGAGGGATCTTTGCTGGCTGGGTGGCTCGTCAACTCCCATGTTTGCTCCTACGAACACTCCGCTGATATGAGTTGGGACCGCCCGATCCATAGGTCAGTCTCCATTCCTTTTTTCTTTCTTTCTTTTTTTTATCTATTTGTTTTCCCCCCTATCGATTCTACTCTGGCAGCCATTGAATGGTCGAATAAAAATGTTATATGACTTTGCTTGCTGCTTTACGGCGTGCCAATCGCCCACCCAATGAGGCCTGCAACTTAATCCTCTGTACCTTGCTAATAATATCTCTGGTAACTTTAAACTTGCAATTCATGCTGACGCTTGATGTACCTGGACAACAGTTTCAACTATTCCAATGGCGACCCCCAGACCCCAAAACGAACCCCGACTTCTGCTGCCTTTGGCGAGTCGGCCTTCCAAACCCCAAAGCTAGAATCCAGCTTCTACGACCCGCGAGTCACTTGGAACACCGCAGACCCTTATGCTTCCAGCCCTGAATTTCTCAAAACACCCCAGCGACTTGGCTTGACCACCCCCTCCAATCACAGCTATCTTCATGGCTTAGCTGAACGCGATTCAACCTGCCTCGACCCCTCGGCCTCGTTTGCTCTAAACCTCTCCCCGCAACTCGAACGGACTTCGCTTTCGGGAACTGCTACGCGCAGTAAAACAAAGGGGACTACGAAACAGGGAAATAGCAGCAGATCGGGGAAGAAAGCAGTGGATGATCAAGGAGATGAGGGTGATCAGGACTCACTGGACTCCGCAAAACGCTCGGCAGCCTCGATGCAAACCCCTCCCCCGACGAGCACAGGCAGGAGGAAGATGCAGGACAGACACAACAACCCAGGGAATACACATCCTGGATCGATTGCTAATGCTAATAATGATAATGATACAATGCGCCCTCCCGATTCGAGCCACCTAGAGACTCCAAGCCGCGTCGTTGGAATCTCTGCTCATTTGTTCGACGGTCAATCTCCGAACCTCTTCCAGGTGGCTGCCGGCTCTTCTGCTGATTCACCTTTCTTCTCGCAAAACAGGCTTTTCTGGGGCCAGGACACCCCGTTTCCAGCTGACTCGCTAGATATATCAAACAATTTTGGAGACCCGTTTGGACCGAACCAAACAACGAACAACTTTAATGATACCTTTGCTCAAGGCCAATTGCAAAATGATTCGCTCCAGGTTCCTCAATTCCATACCATGCAAGCACCGTCCGGGCTAGGACATTTCGGCGATCCTCACGCTTTTCATGCACCCTCAATGGGACATATAGACTCTACCCTTTATCCTACCTCTTTCTCGACTTCCCCCCGTCTCCCTACCGTACGAGATGAAGACCCTGCCATGTTCTTGAGCTCTCCTGCACGGAGATTTGGGTATTCAGAGCCGATATTACCGCAGGACACCCCGCCCCGACTTGAAACCCGTCAGCCCTATCATCACCAGACCGAAGAATCCAAGCGCGAGAAAAGACTGAAAGAGTTGAAACGTGCTAAGAGTCTGGCTCGCCGTAAAGCCGAAGCCGATGAAGCTGCGGATGCCCTACGTCAGTCACGATCGTCGCACCTACTTTCCAGGCAGCACTCAACCCATTCCACCCAGCCGCATAGCCGTCATGCAAGTGCACATTCGTCCTCTGGCCAAGGGTCTTCCGGCAGTGGTGTAAGAAAAACCCCCGCCAAAGGTCGTTTGTCGCCGTTGAAAACACAAACGCCCTCATTTCATCGCCCGAGTTCGTCGGCTGCCATGCACGCCCCTGTTGAGTCGGTGGTTTTGAAAATCGGGAAAGATGGACGAGCTAAAACTGAGATGACGGTAGCACCTGAGCCCGCAGCGTCGTTTATTACTCGTCGACCACACATGGATCTGGTTGAGTCGGCCACTGAGAGTGAGACTGAGTCCTCGGACGAATCTGATTTTCTAATTGCTCACAGTACGAATCCTTCTTTTAATAATATACAATCTGAATCAACTCCACGGCAGCGCGACGTTTTGCGTGCCCATTCCACCTCGCGCCCACACTCTAAGAGCTCTTCTTATTCTTCGACCATTGCATCCCCACAATCAGGACGACATTCTCCCTGGACAAGCTCGTCTCGTGGGAGTGGGAGGCTACCACAATTGCCCACCCAGAAAGAGGGCTGGATGTCCGCTCGTAGACACGCCACTAACCCACCAGGTGGCCACTCACGCGGCCATTCGGTAACTGACTCCGAAGCGACTCAAGAGGACTACGACGACGATACAGGCGACGCGCAGCATGCACTAAAGCAAGTATTGAAGGGACGGAATAGACAACCGGCCAGGCAGCCCGCAGCCCTCTATAACCAAAAGACACGCTCCTCGCATACTCTGAAATCATTACGATCATCCCCGCCAGAGTTTGGTAGAGAGATCAGCTCGCCAACCACGATGACGGATCCTGATTTTGCAACGCCTACCACCGAGCGTCAGAGCAATCCCAGCAATGGGACTAGATGTGTTTGTAACTCGATGGATAATGGCGGGCATCTGATGATTCAGTGGTATGTTAACTGTCCTCCACTATATAATACCTTATTTTTTTCTTTTTTCTTTTTCCTCCACACGCTTTTGTACTAACCTCTTCACCAGCGAATCCTGCACCCATTGGCTCCATACCAAATGCGTCGGCCTGGACCGCCAGAGTCTTCCGCCAGTCTACATATGTATATATTGCACACAGACACCGATGCGAGGCGGCCGGATTCGAGACCCCTTGGCTGGCGGCGCTGGCGGCCACATCCCAACATCCCCCCTAGCTCATAAATCATACCGGTTCCGGTAGCCGGTCTCATTCTCACATTAGCTCTCTCTATCTATCTATCTCTTCCCTTTGTCATGCAAGGTTTCATATATTCCTTTGCCGCTCGATTGCCGGATGCGTGTATTATCTTATCTACCCAGCTGTTTGACTTAATTAGTACACGGAGCCTCGTCATTTTGTTTAATGTTTTCCTCTCTTAACTGCTTTTTTTCCTTTTTTAAATCATTGCCGGTCAGCGATGACCCCCCATACTTTTTTTAGTCCTTTTAACGCAAACAATTCCCACTGAAGACCGAAAGAATCGTATTTCCTTTTTTATTGCAGCGTACGCATTTAATTTACTACCTCCCTTTAAACCTCTTCTTCGCTTTGCTCCCTGTCTCGGGTTTAAAATCATACCCTCTTCCCCAGTACAATTACAATGACAATTACTATTTACCAATACCCCGCTTCGCAAGTCTCTTCCGTTTATTTTTCTTGTCCCCTGCATTTCTTGCGTTGTTTCCCACCTCGTTTTGGCATGAGCTAGCAAATACACCAAAATATCGCACCGCTTTTTCCCCCCTTCGCGGGTGTGAAGAAAACCAACGCGACTGCCTGCTAGATCTTCCGATCGCCATTGTTCCGTTTTCAGATTTTATACTGTTCACTGCACATATTGTCTACACGCTTGTTAGCTTTTCCTTCCAAATGTTACCTGTTAGAATATGCAGAATACCTAGTCCCTATTACTGGCTACGACAAGCGCATTGCTTCAAAACACCAGCTAAGCTATCGCCGTGCTACTCTTCCTCATCTTACGTCATGCCGACACGTCCACGTCGTCTTTTCCTTGCGTTTCTTTTTTTTTTTTTTTTGAACTCTCCTTTCCTTCCCTGCGTGGTGCGTGTTAAAGTAATATGTACGGCTAGTCTCGTGTTTTCCGAGCGAAGCAAGGTGTTGTGTCTTACGCCTTTGTCAGAGTATGTAGCACGTATGTGTTTTTGTTTCTTTACTTTGCTGTGCCGGTTGATATTTCTTTTTGCCTTGTTTTGTTGGAATTCGTGGATGGATATTGATTGATGGATTGGTGGAGATGGATGAACTAGGGCGGATGGATGGTAGTCTGTGTGTGCGTGGTGTGTGTGACAGAGATAGAGAGAGTATGATATATGGCAGATGCCCAATGAAGATTAATGTATTCGCTACTTTGGTGCATGGGAAGTGTGAAGGGTCGTGTGTGGATAGAACACTCCCTCTGTCTTCTGTAGCTGTGTATGGATGTTGTTGGATGTGCTGCCAAATGACTGGCCGTCTGTAATTCTCATCGCTGGGGTGTTTATATGCTTAACTCATCTCCCACGACGAGTATAGGGAGTACGTAACGGGCCAATAGAGTGATAATGCAGCTGGTTGCATCTATCTCAAATTACATGCCCCGTTGGCGTTTGATATCAAAAATCAGACGCCACCATATCTAATCTCCAATCGTTTCATATTCTAGAAATACAGTACACGTAGATATCCCCCACCCCCAATCCTCACTTTCATAACAAACCCCTACCCCAACCCATCGTCCCCCTCCCTCCCTCCCTCCGAATGTACTTCACCCCCTTCATAGCTCCCCACCCCACAACCCGGCCACTGTCTCCACCGCCCGCTCAACAACCACCCGCACCCGATCCCTCAACACCGCATACCCGCACTCCACCTCCAGCGTCTCCAGCCACACCCGCGCCACATGCTTGTCGACCCGGATCTCCAGGCCCGGCACCGGAATGCCAAGGCTATGCAACCGCTCGAGCTCGGCGCATTCGAGCTCGTGGATGTCCTCTGGCGTGAGGTGGTCTTCGGGTGCTGCTGCTGCTGCTGGGGCCGGGGAGGGAGAGGGGGCGTTTGCCGCGCCGGAGGCGGTCGGGGTGGAGACGGCGCTGGTGGTGTCTGCGTCTGGTTTTAGGAGTGTAGATGTTGATGTTGATGTGCCGTTGTGTTTAATGGTGGTGGAGGTGGCGGCAAAGGAGGTGTGTTTTATCTTTGGTTTTTCTATAGGGGCGATGTTGGGCCCGAATTGCGCCTCGAGTAGCATGCAGAGGCGCGCAAGGCGCTCTTCTGGGGTCAGGTTGGAGTGGGGGTGTGGTAAATTGAGGGGCGGGGCGTGCGAATGTATATGCTGGTGTTGTTTGCTCGAGCCTGTAAAAGCAATACCAAGTTAGAATACGGTGCAATATTTTGCAAAAAGGGGAAGAAGATAGGTAGGTATTCATACGTTTTACGGATGCTGGACTAGTCTCCACTGTCAGCAGCACGGCCATCACCGCATCGGCAATCCCATCGTTCATCATATTCCCTTCCCACTCGACCGCCACCTCGCGAGTCCGTGGGGTGTAGCGGATAGTTACGCAGCCCATCACCAGATATGCTAGTGATTCATCCATCGGGATCTCCTCGTCTGCTTCTTCTTCTTCCTCTTCTTTCTTCACAGGCCCGCTCTCCTCCTCAAAACCGTTCGTTTTTATGTCCTCAGTCTTATGGCCCTGGGGTCGGATTTCCTCAATAGATCCAAAAGTTCCCTCCAGCGCCCATCGGATTAATTCAATACTCGCTGTGCTGAGCGTAATAAGCTGCCTGCAGGTGATGGTCGTGGTAGCAAGCCCAGCATACTCTCTGAGATCTTCCGGCGCCATCAGAGATAACTTGAATCCGTTTTGTACCAGAACTCCATTCATAATTCGCGGCTCGTTAGGGTCGGATGGCGGTGCCCTCTCTGCGAGCCGCCCAACGACTTTGGCCACTTTGTCGACTTGGAAGGGTATTCGGACTTCCTCGCAGTTTGCTGGTGTATATACTTTGACCTTGACGGTCTTGTCCGCATTTAAACTTAGTAATTTTGATTTTAGGCGCATCATTTGATTTTTTTCGCCGTGGACAAGGATCTTTGGCGAATAGTTAGTAAAACAGTACGTATAGAGAGTTTAATAGGAGATAGATAGTTAAAATAACTTACCACAACAGGGGCAGCAACTTCCTCAATAAATTCGCGATTCTCCATCCCATCTACGTGAGCCGCAAAACTGATTTCGTCCACGGTGCATCGCCTCGGAATCATTACTTTTTGCTCATCATCTCCGGCAGCCATTCTCCTGGCCGGGCCAACAGCATTCCTACCACTCATCACCGCTGGAATCTGCTCTGGCTCATTCAGGATCTGTTTGCCCATCGTCCCCTCCACACTGTAACCCGTCATAATCACACCGTTTCGTTCGTTTGGTGCCCAGCGCTCTAGAAGTTCTCGACTGGTGCCTGTTTGAAGCATACCAGGAGATGCAAGCATGACGCACCCGCCGACATCATCGAAACGTTCAATGCTCCTTACACTACGTACGAAACGGAAATCCCACGGTCCGGCGCTAACGCTCTTGTCCCCGGAAGCTTCAGCCTCCGCCATCCGCTGGCGGAAGAGGCGTTTGATATTTTCGTTCATGGCTCCAATGTATGTCTGATAGACAACCATACATCTCCGTGCGATGTTTCCGATATAGTAGATAGGTATTTTCTGCAGCTCGGGATGCCGACCCCAGTATTCGTCGAGAATTAATAGGAGTTCCTGCGCACGTCCCAGGGCAAAAACAGGCATGAGCACTCGTCCCCCTCGGTTCAGAACTCCGGTGATGGATTTCATGAGGGCTGCTTCTCGCTCCAAACGAGGTGGGTTGGAAGATACACCGAATGTGGATTCCGTGATGAGGACATCAATTTTAATACCCTTAGGCGCTTCCGCGGATATAAGATGGCGGTCTTCTTCACGAGAGTAGTCACCCGTAAATAGAATGTTAAGGCCGGCGATTGAGATTAGGAACATTGCTGCGCCAAGGACATGGCCAGCGGGAAATGGAGTAATGCGAATGCTGTTGATCGTATGGGTGGTGTTAAAATCGATGGCCTCTATTTGGGATAAGGTCGAAAGATGGTCTTGTTCGGTGTAGAGAGTTGTGCGCTGATCGGAGGAAGACGACGTATTGCTGACCCGGACATTGTCCTGGATCAACCATTTGTAAATAGCTTTGGTAGCATGGGTCATAAAAACCCGACCTTTGAAATTGGTTTTGCTAAGGACGTATGGTAGACTGGCTGAGTGGTCCAAATGGAAACTAGGCAGAGCCAAACACAGGGGGTTAGCTATGTGTCCAATTTTCGAGTAGGGAAAATAGACCAAAATACGCAGCATTAAGGAAACAGGGATGGGTATGGTATGTAGGCACGAGTTGCTAAGGTTGGGAGCAATACAAGGCGATACGAAGGAACAAGAAACATAGAAGACGAGGACAAAAAGTAATTTCATTTGTTTTCTGATATGTATATATATCCAGGACAAGGGAGGGAATAAAGAGGTGATAAAGCCTGTGTGAGTAATTTCCCAGAAGTTGGAGCAGAGTGCTGTTCCGCGTGTGCTGCCTGTTCTTGGTACGCAGTACATCGATGCTCTTATCCCTCCAATCTAGAATATCCGCACCAAGATAAAAATTGAAGATGTAGAAAAACAAAAAGAGAAACTCCACGTACTGGCTTATAAGAAGGATATCGACAGTGCTGAGGTCGAAATCGTCGAAGAACGGGAGGGCAGCGAAACCTTCTTTGGCTGGGTGCATTCCAGCATCAAGCTATACAGCTGGGTCAGCGAGACTGGAGAGCGGCGCAGCGCAACGGACAACGACAAACGAAAAGACAACTGCTCACCATAACTGTCTTCCCCTTATATTGGATGATATGACAGGACCTCCCGACCTCATTTCCACCTCCCAGGTTGTAAAACAGGAGCTCGTCAGAAGGGTCAACGGGCTCATCACCGCCAGTGACCTGGAGGGCCGACGCCTTTCGCTTCGTCGCCATGATAGATATTGGTATATGTATTTGATGTCTCCCACTTCCCTAGCTAGACAGATGTAGCTAGCATCCCTGAATTCCGTGATATTTTGACCTGTATCACAAACCCCAATTTTCCCAGGCGCATCGAGAAGAGAGCTCGTTTAAAGAGCCATCCCTCTCTCTCGAGGACCGGTTGTGGATTGACCGTGGCACTCCAACGCAGTATATACCGGCCAGTAGATTGCAGGGGTATTCGCTTCAGCTATCCAGTAATCTCCACTTGAATAATGGCGTTATTATTGCTGCTCACACTTCGCCTTTGTCGTTGAACGTCGTCCTTTATCTTCCGCTGGAGGAATCTGACCTCAAAGGACGGACTGCTTACATCATCACCTCCCCACGTGACCCTCTTGAAGCCGCATCAAACTCCTTCCAACTTCCAAACAACGAGGAATGACGACGACATCAAGTATCCGACATCTATATCCAACACCCAACTAGACAACTGCAGCGGGAAGAATATATATAAGCTGCTCGTGGCTGCTTGGATATACCGAGATTATCACATCGCATCCCTGTCCGCACCTGGCAGAATGACTCTGAGATGACCGCGTTTTCACCACACGTCTCTTGGCCGGGCGCATTGCTCTCTTTCTTCACTCGGTTCTCTCGCGAGTTGGCGCTTCACTCGCGCGCTCAATAGCTATTCATATTTAACGCCTCTCCTCTGCGCCTCTTGGGCGATCTCCTCTTCACCATGGCCCAGACGCAACCTCAGCAATTTGCTTCACAGGCCTTCTCCCCGCCTGGCTCTACTCCGTCCCCATCTCCAGGAGCCCCGTCTCCCGTCAGCGGCATTGCCCCTCCCCCGAAACGACAACGCCTTTCACCTTTGCCCCAGACTCACTCTCCCTATGCATCTCCGGGTTTTAGCACGCTGCAGCTACCCCGTACAGGAAGCCCAGCTGGCGGCAACATCGCCAACGGCACCTCCACTCCAACCATGGCTGCCCCTCCGCCTCCAGGAGCTATGGGACCACCATCGAGGCCCGTCGAGAAAGCCACCGATACAGCTGAACTCACTGATGTTTTGGCTTCGTCTGGCATCGATGTGAGAGAAGAGGAGGAATATTTGACTCACGCATATGGACAGGCTCCCCCGAAGCAACCACCGCGTATCCAAACGAATTTCAACAACTCCTTTGCCTCCCAACCATCTGCGGGAACAGCCTCCGCGGGAACCAGTTTTGTCGCCTCAACGCTGCAGAAACCAACGCCCACGCAAAGTGCCTTTCCTCTTCGTACACCAACTACCGCGGAACCTGCCACCGTACAAACCCCCGAGGCTACGGCCGAAGATGAAAAGCTACGCAAAGATACTGCAGCAAGCAGGCGTGCACAATATCCGCTACAGGCACCTTTTCTATTTACGGCAATGGTGGAAGATCGAATACAAAAGCGAGCCTACGACCTTGGAGTGCGGATGCCGGCACAAGGCGTCTATCGTCCTTTCCCAGGCCGCGCTGCTGGCCCTGTCGAGGTGACAGGTCCGGATGGTTCTTCTGTGATACGAACCGGCAAAACTCTTTTGACCCAAGACGCTCCACTTGGCGACATACTGTCTTTGATATCTCTAGCCTGTGAAGAACGGCTTCGTTCTGTGGTCGATCATTCTTACTCGATTGCAAACAACCGACGCGCAAATTCTCAAGGCGCTATTCCATTAGAATGGAGCGACGTCGCAGTTACATTAACACCCCCTGGTGAAAAGGCAGAAGGCCCGTCGAGTAGAGAGGCAGCTGCTAAGACACCGACTCCTAAACGTATGCAAATGACGCGGCCTTGGGAACTTATGATACACATTGAGCTAACTATCGTGTCTACTAGGTCCTTTGTCTGATGCCTCCAAGAGTGATGAACCGCCAAACAAGAATCAGATCACAGTAGCCAATATGATCGCGAAACGGAGTCGCAGCCTAATCGAGAAGGACATGTCAAATGAAGAACGACGAGCTCGTAAACGAGCGAGAAGGAATGCCGATGCCATCCTAGGCGGTGATTCCAATAGAGCGGGCTCTGTTGGATCTACCACTCCCGGTGCCGCCACACCAACTGCTCCAGCCAGTGAACGTGCTCCGGATGACCGCAAAACGTCAAAAAAGGACTTGAAAAAGGCCGACTCCAAGGTGACAGAAGCCGTGCAACATCAGCAGTCCGTTGAAACAGCGCGGATGGCCACGAACAGCCTGACGTCGGGCGTCAGATTTGGCGGGAAAAAGAAAACGTACAGCTGGCTCACCAGCGGATCTCCCGCAACATCGCGGAGTGGTTTTTCCACACCACCGAGGATCAGTACTGCCGGCACCGTTCCAGGCGCGTCTGCTACAAAACCTAGTGGTGGCGGCGTAGGAGGATCTAGCAAGCCGGCGACTAAAAAGATGGGAGATTGGCGAGAGGATGACAAGGAGCGCGGGGCCGGGATCCAGATTAGGGACATCCTTTTCGTGTTGGAGGTGGACGGGAAGGGCACGAAACATCTACAAAAGGCCTACTCGAAGGAATCGAAAGAGGATACGGACCGGCCGGTGCGGTAGTAGCATAGCATTTGAAAGTCTGACGCCGCAAATTGAAGAAGTGGCATATTGAGAACAAGGAGAGTTACGGAGCATAGGCGTCTTTGGTTGACTTACCCTTTGGTTGTTCCATTTCTATCTCCATTCCCCAGGCTGTTTGGCCGAGGTCGATTTTTTGCTCCTACTTTTTTTTTATTTTCTTATGTGTCCAGTTTTATGATAAATGGATGGGATGGTTTATTATTAATTAATTACCTTTGTGTTTTATTAGTTTAATCCATCTGCATTTGCATTTGCATTTGTACTGCTCTGCATGCAAGCTGCATCAAAAAAATTGCTGTAAATTCCGATATCCTCCCTGTTCACCTTGTTCTGCGAGCATTATCAACCATCGCTCATCTCTTTTTAACCGTCGGTTTAATTTTGTCTTCTTTCTTTTTTGCTGCGGGCCTTTCTCCAGGCGGACGCAGCGTTCATGCAGATAAAATGGCCCCCTCCATTGCGATTATTAGTTGCCATTCTAAAGGTTAATAACTGGTTTCCATTTTATCTTCTTCCTTATTTCGAGATTAGGGAATCACTTTTTGTAAGACGGTGCATGGATAATAATAATAACAATTCCCAACTTGCGGCGTGGTCTGCTCGTATCAGAATCTGCATCGACGGCGCATTTCTCTCTTGCATAAATATCGCCCCGGTGTTGGTTATTATTATTGTAACTCTTTCTCCCCCACCAAACCCGGCCCAAGCAGTGGTTAACGCGAACATAACACCGGCCTTGCTTTTCTTTCACTGTGCTTCGTTCTTCTACTTACATGGACATACATGTACCAGGCAGCTACCGATGGCTATCTATTCTACTCTATTTGGAGTATCCCGGCGGGGCTCCATGAGGAACTCGGGGCTCGGCCTCATCCTTGAACCAGCTGCTAATCCCAGCCCTGTTTCTTTCCGGGCTGTAAACACGGGGTTGAAATGTTTACTTATACTATCTTCATCATTTCCTTGAATTTCCCCAGCTTTAATTGTCTTTTTAAGCTGTGGCTGAACGGACAATACATGCACACAGCGGAAGAAACCCGGTTATACCGCTATGGAAGGGTAATTTCCCGAACATAACGCGCTCTTACATACATATGCTCATGCTTTTACCTCTGCTCCAACAGGGCCAAGCTATCCGGCGCCAGAATGATAAATAAATTCGCCGTTGGCGTTGGCGTTGGCGTTGGTGCTTCGAGCTGCTTGCGGGAGAGCGTCCAACAATGTGCGGCCATCGTGCATATTTTGAAATTTGCCATTGCCATCCGCGCAACACGAGAGGAGAGAAAAAGAGAAACAAAAGATGGGAGGGAGACAATGCCATGCGGCCCGCATGGCAGCTTATATCATTGCATATTATTGCGTTTTGCATATTATATATCAGACCTCTTTGCTGTTCTCGGTGCTTGATTCACTTCTGCGTGTGCATGCATAGCGGGACTGCGAGTGATATATATCTATATATATCTACGTGTCTACTTCTCTTTCTTTATCTCTCTCTCTCTCTCTCTCTATATATATATATATATAGAGGAATATATGCCACTCTCACATGCCAGCAAGCGGATGACAAAGGAGGAGGCAAAATGATGTTCATTCCTTGCCTGATGGCAATGGCCATCGTCCCAGGCCTTGTATCAGCAACGCCAACCCCAAGCTCAAGGGCAACTCTTGCGTAAGTATCTCGACTCTAACCTGTTATTATACTCCATTCAGCCCGCCGTGAGCGAATGTGAAGCACAAAACGAAGATGGGAGAGCAAGAGAAAAAACAAACCTTATACTGACCCAACTAACTACCAGTCCCCGCCGCGCCGGAAGCATCCAACCCGGCGAACTCATAATAGACACTTTCGCCCGCCTCCAACAACCCAGCAAGCATGGCCTCAACGGAACCGTAACCAGTACGGCGGCCTCCGCGTGCGCTCTGAGCCCTACCTTCAACGCCTCGGCCTCCGACCCCACCAGCCCCCTCGCATATATTAACCCGGCCCTCATCCACGATGGTCAAGGAAATAGCAGCAGCAGCGCCAATAGCACGAGCCTCTGCGGCGCCTCCATCATAGTTATCAATCCGTTTTTGAGCAAGGCGATAGCCGCGACCTTTGGTGGCGGTTGTGGGAACTGTTCGATGTATGATATTGAGCTGTCGGAGGCGGCATGGCGGGAGTTGACGGGGACGGGCACGGGCACGGGAGCAGTTAGTGGGGGAGGAGGCGAGGAGGGGGGACCGAGACTTGAGGGGTTGAAACCGGGTTCTGTGTGGAAAGATGGAAGGGAGAACATTGGTATTTCTGTTACGTGGTAGGATTCCCGTTCCCTTTCTTTCCCCCCCCGTTTATACTCGTGCTCTATCTACTCACAAGCATAAAAACTTACTTGTTGCGCCTCTCCTCGCTCAGGATGATTTCACCCGTTTCGTCAGCCAGCAGTGGTCAACGGCCGTCGCTTGACATGGGCCAGAAACGAAGTGTGAATACGACTCAGGCCTTGAATACAATTAACAAGGCGCGTATTCCCGTCTCGCCTGGAATGGCCCAAGTGCGAGTATGGAGATCAATGTAGAAGAAGAAGAGGAGGAGGGTTCAAGGGGTAAGGCGAGATTGGTGGTCTATTCATTTATCGGGGCTTGGATCGTTTGGGTCTGCTGTCACTATTTGACATCACCTATGTTACTTTTATCATCTGCCTGTATTATTATTATTTTTATCTTCTTCTTCTATTATCATTACTATTAGATCCCCTGGAATTGATAGATTTTAGGCTTTCTCCTCCTGCCTTTCCCAGATCTACGTATGTACGTGACTTAGTCCAGCAATCCAAGCAGATGACAGCAGATTAGATTTAAAAGTCCAACAAAGCTCCTCCGTTCTATACAGACTAACAGCATCTCTATATATTTTCCAACAGGAATGACCCAAGACGACAAACCAGCCTATCCCATCCCATCCGCCACATGGCAGTCGTCGGAAAAGTGTCTGTCTGTCCTGCTCAAACAAAACCGCCATCGACGACCAGGTGTATACGCAGCACATACAGACGAAGAGCAGAGGCAGAGGTCATGATTGGCAAAGCATCCAAACATAGCATGGATAATTCACCTGTCGTGTATAGGTAGGTAGGTAGGTAGGTTCTGTTTCCCCCGCGGATTCAACAGAGGCAAAGAGCAGACCAGCACCATGGAAAGCAAAGATGGAAATCCTACAAAGAAGGAAAAAGGAAAAAGGAAACGAAAACCAGACAAGACAGCTCCCGCCGTCCTTGGGCGTAGATGTACTGTACATGTATGTACATGTACATACGGCGGGGATGGACGGCGGCGATGCCAGAAGTGTCATGCGTCGTGTTGTTCACCTGGTTCCCTTCATATATAACATATATCTTGATTTTGCGCCTCTTTGCTCCAAAGTCTAAGGTTTCATTCATTCAATCAAACCAAAGAACTAGGAAAACAGGGAAGGAAATCAAGGCGGAAAGATAAGACAGAGGGGGGAAAAGAAAAGAAAAGAAAAGAAAATACAGGATAACAAAACATGCAACAAAACAAGATGTCAAGGAAAAGCAATAAAGATAAATAGTAGTAGTAGTACTCCGTAATAGTAGTAGTAGTATAAAGCTTTCCCGTACACTGTACTGTACTGTACTTTAGCAGTAATAGTAAACAAACAAACAGTTCTCCCTCCCTCACATGCATACATACACCCGCCGACTTCGTTCCTTCGTTGCTTCCACGCACGCAGCCCCCGCCTCCAACCCTCCAACCGGCCATTGATTGATTGATTACCCGATGATAAAAAGCCGTCCCAAAGCCAAAAACAACCTAGCCAAGTCAAAAAAGGAGAAGAAAAGAAAAGAAAAGAAAAGAGGAGGTAAAGTAACTCAACACCCTTCCTTCCCAGCGCGCCCATTATTTTGTTCCTTATCTGGTCTGCTGTATGGCTCTGTTGTGTTCGTTGCTCTGGTATGTTGATAGTGCTGAATGGAGGTGCGTGCGCGAGTGTGAGAGGCACTCGGGAGGGAGAGATGGGGGGGAAGTGCGTGTAGAAGGCAGAGCACCGAACATGGACAGACAGACAGACAGACAGATAGACAGACGCAGAAAAAGAAACATTCATTACTTCGTAAGCACACATATAAAGTACCATGCAAAACTGTGGAAGCCATCCATCCACACACGTAAATATATATAAATACCAAATCAAATAATATACCCCCCTCATTCCCCATAACAATAATAAAATAGCGAAGGGGAGAAAATAAAATAAGCAAGGGAAGAAGACATGGATACAGACAACCATGATCTACTACGAAGTAGACCTCGACGCCGCGGCAAGATCATCGCGGATTTGCTGCCCGATTCTCAGCGCCTCGGTGCCGTCGTCTATGATCGATTCTTTGAACCACGGGTGTTTGAGCGCTTGTTTTGCCGTGATGCGCGCTTTGGGGTCGTAGACGAAGATGCGGCGGAGGAGGTCGAGGAAGTGTTTGTTGAAGGGGGTTGTGGCGGGGATGAAGTCCTGGGAGGGAGGGGGTTTCGTTAGTATCAGGGTGTGAAATTAACAGGTAACAATAAGAAAGGGGGGGATCGTACATGCAGTGGTTTCATAGCACGGACGTATTTCTTTGATGCTTTAGATGTTTCCGCATTGGGATAGTCGAGTTTACTTCTGTTGAAATATCTGTTTTTTTCGTTTGTGAGAAACTTACAAACAAAAAAAAGGGGGAAGGCGGAACATACTTGGCGGCTGCATTCACACTCCCACCACGACCCTGCACAACCTGCTTGACAATCTTCGCGTCGATCTTGCCCCCACAGACGCTCTCCATCATAGCCAGATGTTCGAGATTGTCATGTGTTTGGAAGAGGGCATCACCAGTGAAAAACTCGACGAGGATACAGCCAATGCTCCAGATGTCACAGGGAAAGCTCCAGCCTAGGTTCAGGATGATTTCCGGAGCGCGGTAGTGGCGCGTCGAAACGACAGAGGAGTGATACTCGTCATTGAAGGTGGCCGATCCGAAGTCGATCAGCCGGATTTCGCTGTTGAGGAGGACACGCCGTTGACGGGCGTTGCGAGTCGAGGTGTGTGAAGATGATGGGATGGCTCGGTTGTAGGTGAAGGTCTGGTAGGCATTGTTGACCAGGAGGATGTTCTCCGGCTTTAGATCTGTGTGGATCAGGTTGAGATCGTGCAGGAAGGCAACGCTGGTGAGGAGCTGTCGAGCAAAGTTCTGAATCTGGCTACTCGGGAAGGGCACGAAACCGTTGCCCTTGAGGAAGTCGAAGACGCTCTGGCCCAGCAGATCCGTCACGATGCAGATATGGTTTCGAAAATCAAAGCAGTCCCGGAGATGGATACATTTGTTGCGATTGGTCCTGTCGTTGGAGGCAAGGGTGGAGAGCACCCGCAGCTCGATCCGTGAAGCCTCTCTGTATTTTTGCACTGAGCGGATGATCTTAACGGCACAGCGTGTCTTTTTTTGTTTGTCATACGCTTCCACGACCTTTCCGAAGGTCCCTTGACCGAGTAGTTTGATGATTGAATCTATATATATGATTAGTAAGTTGCGTGTTTTCAAAAAAAAAAAAAAAAAAAAAAAGGCAGATAGGGGTTTAAAGGCACTCACATCTCTCTGTTAAATCAGTGTCCGGGGTGACTATGTAGTGTCCATCATCATCGTCTACCTTTTGGTTTTTAGGCAGATGGTACTGTTCAAGAGGTTAGCCATGTCTAAAGGGGGTGGTTTTATGCATCTTGTATTTGAGGTGGACGTATGGGAATTGCATACATCTCGGATCACCGGTACCGTCACATCTTTGGCCTTTATAGGCGGTTTTGGCGGGGGGATATAACTGCTAAACGCATCGCCAGCAACCTCCAATTCCCTCCGTTTCTGCTCATCACGGGCAGATTTGCGCGTCACCACCCGCTTCCGTTTCTGGCCAATGGCGGCGGCGTCCTCGTAAAACAGATTGTTTGTGGGGGCACTGCCGTGGGAGCCCATGGACGTTGGGGCAGTGGTGTGCAGAGAGGTAGTTCGATCGGTGGAGATGGAGGTGCCTGACGACTCCTCGCCGTATTGCTGAGGGTGGATGGAGAAGGCAGGGCGGTCGTAGTAGGACATATCAATTGCGGTTTCCATGCCGGTGCGTCGTCTCTTGGTTGCAGGGGCAGCATGGGCGGCGCCATTGACGGCGGACGCGATGCCAGACCGGGCGGTGGTTTGTGGTAGTGGCAGCTTTTGGCGTGTGGAAGTAGTTGAGATGTTTTCCTGGTTGTTGGAGCCATTGGGTGGTGGGTTGACAACATCGTCGTCATCGTCAATGACGATGATTTCCTTTGGCACTCCGTTCTTGTAGAACTCGGCCCAGTCAGGCTTTTTCCGCCGGCTCTGGGCAGTAGGCAGGGTGGTGGCAGTGGAGGGCTGCGGCTGGTAGGGAGCCATATTGGGCTGATGAAGGTGGTTTTGGTTTATGAAGGACGAGGAGGCAGGTTTTGGCGGAGCGGCGGTGGGGGGAGGAAGAGTGACATTGTTGGGCTGGGAGGCGGAGGATGTGGTAGCTGAGGCATAGGAGTAGGAGTTGGCCAGACGCGAGGAGCCGGCAGAGGCAGAGGCAGCGGTGGCAGCAGACGACGAAGGATACGCAGCGGACGTCGGCTGGTGGTAGGGCTGGTGGTTGTGGTGCGGATAGCCATAGTGCGGGTGACGCGATGGGTGAGTGGCCGTGGCAGTAGACGGCGTCGACATTTTTTATTTTGTCGTTTTAGTGAAGATCACCTAGAAAGAAAAACGAATTCCCTTTGCTCGATATCGAGGGACGAGGAGAGAAAAACCGGGGGGGTAGGGGGGGGATTTGTGTCTCTCTTGATGGCCACCAAGCGGACGGGCAAAAAGAGGAGGCGACTCTCGGGCGGGCTCTGAGGCTAAGAGAGAGCCATGGACACCGGGGGGGGAAACAGAACAGAACACCCAGAAATTAGCAGCCGTGGGAGTGAAAGAAACAATGTGTGTGAGTGTGTAGTTGGCAGCTGGATGAGAGGATGTCGAGAGTGAGAGAGAGAGGAGAAACGAGGTTGAAGTGAGGTGTAGTCGTGGTTGTGGTTGTGGTCGTGGTGGCAGTGGTCCCGGGAGGCGCTATTTTCGACTTTCTCCTGGGCGCCCGGCTGAGACGAGACAGAGGGGAGGGGGAGACGGCACGACAAAAGGGCAGACAGACGGGGGGATTTGGGTTTCCAGAAGAAGAAGAAGAGCAGCGATGAGCAGACAGGTGTGAGGAGGATGCTTGAACGGAGTAATGGCGCTCTCGACGGGCGGTGATGGGGGAGAAAAGAGTGAGGTGAGGGTGAGGGTGAGGCAGCGGGCGTGTGGAGGGAGTCGGTGGTGAGTGAGGATAGACGTTGTTCCGTCCGACGGGAGTTACATACAGACAGACAGACAGACAGCACTCTCGACATGTAATATTAATTACAGGTATCTAGTAGCTACGACAGTTATAGTATATATATAAATATACATGGCTTATTTCTACTCCCGCAACCCCCCTTTCTCTGGCGGGCGCTGGTTGTAGCCACTGCTGGGTCCATGATGATGTAAGGACATGTATCTCGAAACCTCCAGATGCCCAGCGGGAAGGGTTGGAAGTATGAATCTCCGGATGGCGAACTCGACGGAAAACTCTAGTCGGCTCTATTATTAGCTTCCACACAAATACCTCTTCACTTCTATTGCTCTTTCTATTCTTTTTTTATGGAATAATATTTTATATAACGTGCACTACTCCATACATTGACATTTTATATCGAGGGATGTGGCATTAAACAACACGGTCGTGTGCGCACTTGCTGACACTCAGACATTCGACATTGCTGGAGCAACAACCTCGTTTTCCTCGTTTTACTCATTTTACTCAGTTTACTCATTTATTTTACTCATTTATTTTACTGAAATATCTCCCTCTCCTCCTAGTTCATAAAATACGCACCTAAGTCAGATGGATGTTAGAGTTCATTACAAATACGACATGCCGGTCATGGTTATTTTAGCCATACTTATTAGTACTTATTACACCCATACATGAGATAGAGTTCGAAAAGCATGCCTTCATTCAGTTCATCCTCGTAGCACCCCAATAATAGTAGCAATTCTAGAGAGCAAAGTTATTCTTAAGAATTTAAATGTCTGACCACACCCAATGCTTGCCTTTGTTATTTTATGTTAGTTTTAACTTTATTTTTCTTGCACGTCCTCGCCTGCCAAATGCCTGCTGGAACCTGGCTATTACATACAACAAGAGGTTGGAGGTAAGTAGGAGCTGTGCGTATATGATACCCCTGCTTACACAGGAGGGAGAAGGAGAGAGAAGAAGAAGCAGGCAAAAAAGAGGATACATAATATTTTAATCAACCCGAATCAATCAAATCTAGACATCTATATCGAACATCTAATCTATGCAACCATGCAGTTCGGAAGAAAAGAGAAAAAAACCCACCCGTCTAGACGCCTAGCTGGATGTAACCCAGAAAAAGAGAAGACGAAGAAGAAAGAATCTAAAAACCGAGATGACATGAAAATCAAACAGTGAGATCGAAGGGGAAGATATCATATCATATACCCCTATTGAATTCAACTTCATCGTCCTTCCCACCACGGCCCCAAAACTCCTTTTCCAGGGACCGCGCACTAACCGCTTGTCGTTGCGGGAATGCGCCAAGCGCGAATGGAAGTGCACACAGGGAGGTCGTTAAGATCAAGCCTATATGGATATAAAAAAATATACGGATTAGCCTTTACCTAAAACTTGATAGACGGAGCGGAAGGGGAAAAAAAAGAAACATACCCAGGTTGACAGGTGTCACAAGCCGAGGTCGCGCTTTCAGCCAGTTCTGCGCCTGCAGTCGTACGAGAATCAACGGCGGGATAGCCATGACCGGAGTCGCATTGAGCACCCGACTAATCGCCGTCTCCCCCACCGCTAACGTAGCCGCCTTCTTGCTCTTGCCTAGACTCTGCACCTCCCCGTCCCCGGCCGCTTCTCGCTTCGCTTTCTCCTCGTCGGAGAGGACGGGGTAGATGTCGATTCCCTGGCGGATTTCCTCGCCGCGCATCAGGAATACGTTCAGCGCGCCGGCCGTGGCGACGGCTGCGAAGGGGACGAGACGACCCAGGATCAATCTTGTGTTGGGCGACACCCGTTTTAAGCGGGGCACGACGGCGTTTAGGCCCAGGGCCACTGAGCACGAGGCGGAGACGGCCATGAGGTATGATTTCGCGATGGCGGAGTAGGAGAGCGGGGTTGACTTGTTGGCATTGGCGTTGTTGATGGCTACGTTTAAGGATTGGTTGGCAATCTGCCAGAGAACTATGCCCCTTGTCTTTATGATTGTCATTCATATGAGCTGGTGGATGCTTGAATTGAAAAACAGGAGAAAGAAATGGGGGGTTTGGGAGAGACATACACCGAGGCCGGGAGTAAGCATTCCCGCCGTCACGATTAGATTGGACAGGACGAAGCACGACATGCGGAAAGGGAGAAAGACTGGTTCGCCAGTATCTAGGTGGGGGATTGGCTGTTAGGATACACAAAACTTTGGTTTCTTGTTGCAAATCGACTTCGAAGGGAGCAAGCAATTGAACTGCCGGGCATAGTTACCAGGGTGTAAGGTCGAATCGACTATTTGTTTCGCCCGCCATAGTTCCGGTGTCATTGACGGGACATGACCACTTTTATATGAGTCAATGAGGCGTTTAGCCTGATCCAGGCCAGCGGGAGAGACAAATAACGTCCTGGATAGAGTAATTGACAGCGGTTAGTTATTGCCAAAGAAGAGAATGAATAGAAATAAATGTCGTCTTTGCCCATGAAGCCTGACCAACTAACTACCACACGGGTATGAAAGCGTAGTGTGAGGGTGAAGAGACCTACCTAGGGTCCGAGATTTCTGCAGCCTGTTTAACTCTACCCCAGTACGTCCTCAGATCATGTCTGGAAGGAGGGAGATCTCGATTCCCGGAGATTGAGGCTGCCATGGTTGGGGGTAAGGAATCGAAGAAGAACCGTTGCAAGCAGCACAAAAATTGAAGCGCGCAACAGTAAAAACAGTATAAGCCAAAAAACAAATGCGCGCAAAATGAAAGGACCGGGGCTGAGAGAAACCCTTAGCGCACGAAAGAGTGAGTGCGATGCTCCACGGGGCCGTCTCAACTCGCAAGATGATAATATAAAAAAGCTGCGGTGGAGGCGCGATCTCGGCCAAACGGCGGCGGTGAAGATGTGTTCATTGCCGCCGCAAAGCGAAAAAAGGAAAACCTTATCTTGCCGATCAGATCTTATCTGATTAAAGTTCGCACCCTTGACTTGACAGCGACATTCGTAAAATTGCTATCAACATTCCACCGTAACTGATGGCAATATTCTTTGGCGGTATAAATGGAATGTTCTCAGGTTTTCTTATAACTAGATGACTGCAATACTCAGAAGGATCCACATTGGCGCATCATGACCTCTGCTCGGAAAGGTGTCTATGTCTATATCTATATGAAATTTTATCCTCATGCACATGTGCATGCACTAAATGGGAAAGCAAATAGAGATATAGCTACCGTGGGAGATATCCATCATTGTCTGCTCTGTTTTCACATCACTATCCTAAAATATCTGCAAGTTAACATCCCCGTTCCCGCTTAATCCTCTTCGTCTTTTCCACAATCTGCTGCACCAGACCATCATTTATTGGTGTCGGGATCCCTAGTTCCCGACCCCTCCTCGACCAATACCCATTAATGAACTGAATCTCCGTATCCCTCCCAGCCCTCAGGTCCCACACCATCGACACAGTCGTCTTCGCATTCATCGTGATGATCGCGTTCACCGTTTGGTCTAGCTTCTCCGCCGAAAACCGCTCCTGGACCCCCGGTACACCTTGTAGTTCTGGTAACGCTTGTACGACCCTTGAGATCTCGTTAGTTAGTGCCCGCCGTGTCTCGGGAATGGCAGATAGGGTACCCGTGACGGAGTCATTTAGTCCGCAGATAGGGTTACTGAAGGCGTTGACGGCGAGCTTTTCTAGTTGGATTTGCAACACGTCGGTGAAGGCGTAGGATTTTGCGTTGAAGCGGGGTACCAGGGGTAGGTTTTGGAGGAGGTAGTTATCATTGTTATCATTGTTACTGTGATGGGGAGAGCGGGGAACGGGACCGAGAGAGGTTGCTGCAAATCCGGTATGGGTGATGTTGAAGGGCGTGTTTAGGCCGACTCCATGCGATATCACACCCATTAGGTAGTTCGGTCGCGTTTTGGGATCAGCGAATAGTTTCTCACTGGCCTCATCCATCATTCCGGAACCGTTTTGGAGGAAGAGAATGGTAGAGTGTTGGTTCAATCTGTGTCTCAGGGGCCGGAGGGCATCGACGGTTTGTGTCCCCTTGACGCAGAGGATGAGGTGTTCAATTGTGTCATTGGCGGCAGAGCCAACTGCTATTCCGGGCTGCTCTGTGGCATGATTACTGGCGGGAGAATACCGGGATGTATTGCCATGTAGAATCTCGAAATCGAAGCCGCTGCGATTGACAATGTCGCCCTCGCTTGTCTGCAAGGTGATTTGGTTCCCATTCGACTGGTAATCCTCAAGAAGCGATGGGCGATGCAGGAGCAACTTGATCTTGGGCGGGCTAGGGATCTCGGCCAGGGAATGCGCTGTAAACGCCCCTATGCTTCCAAGGCCTAGTACGTGAACCTGAGCCTGAGGTTGGCGTCTCGGAGCGGTGGTGATTGATCGAAAAGTTCCGCTGGGCTGCCTCCAACGCAGCCGGCATTGGAATGCGGACTTCATCATTGAAACAACCCTTGTGCAAGCTGCAATTATGTAACATGTACTCCGTACGGGGTATCAACTAAAAAGCCATGTCAATGGGTGCGAAGCAAACGCCCCTTTTGCGGTGGAAACGGGTATTTATTTTGCTGCCCGCAAGCTCATATGTTGATGGACATGAAAACTTTTGATTGAGAGTAAATAAGTTGCGCCCTGGTGGAGCCCTGTGGACACGATCCATTTCGGACGCCCGACCTACATTTTCCGTAATTGTGGTTGCCGACTTGCACTTGATCGTCGATATGGAGCTGATGTACGTAGATACTCGTACTGCAGATAGATGAATGGGCGAGGTTTTTCGGGTTTGTGTATAAATCGGGGGCATCGCTGCCTTTGTCTTTGCTGGACGGCTGAATGGTAAGCTAGTTTTGGATTCAGAGTTGGCATATTTGCTGTCTCGATCATCGGCATCATCAGGAATATCAACCCAGTGGAAGATTTGGTCTTTTGGTGTGCGAGCCAAGGGGAATGATATTCCAGCCCCTTGTTGTTAAAATGAGCGATCAGTGGGAAGTTATGCCAAGTAGTTATGTAAATATTTCAATTCGATTTAAATTTAGATTTTAGCATTCATCTTAAGGCATTCCATTCTAAACCCATGCTCTCTCCTTTTATGAACAGCTGTGTATATTATCTCATTATTCTGGCTCACATAACCCGAAGGAATTGACTCTGTACTTTCTCTGTCCCCCCGTCAAGCTATCTTGCTCCATGCCTGGATGGTAACTAACAGTTTTAAATGTAGTTAACTGACTAGTGACTGAAAACAATTAGAGATATGCTCTGCAAACCTCCAGCTATGGTATATCATGATGATTTCATTACGACATTAGATATTACCAAAGTCCCAACGTCGAATAAATACATCGCATACATCGCATCGCTTCCCTGGGTATGGAAGAGAGACATGCTATCAACCACCACCATTCAGAGAAGCAAAAACATCCTCAATGACCCCGATAGTCAGGTCCGCAATAGTCCTGATGTCCTGCTCCGTTGAAGTGTATGCAGGCGCCAACAGCACATGGTCCCCGCGAACCCCATCCGCCGTTCCGTTACCTGCATATAGCGAGAAGCTGTATTTGGGCGTCATGGATGTCTGTTGGATTTTGGTGGCGATCCCAAGGCTTAAGTCAAAGGGTTCCTTTGTGGCTTTATCCTTGACGAACTCGATCTGAAATCGGGGTTTGTTTTGTTAGTTGGGTGAAAAGGGGACATAATATTGCAGTGGAAAGAAGAAAAAAAAAGGGGAGGAGGAGATTGCTGGAGAGTTTTCCGGATTCTGTGAACTGAGAATGAACAATAAAAAACTAGCTTTAGGAACAGACTTACACCCCAGAACAGACCCTTTCCCCGAATATCACCAACATTGGGATGGTTCCCAAGGCCTTCTTTCAGCAGCGACTCCAGTAGTGAACCCATCTTCCTGACGTTCTCTACCAAATTCTGCTCCTTGATTATTTTCTGCACGGCCAATGCCGCGGCGCAGCTGATGGGATGCCCCTGATACGTCTGTCCATGGCGGAACGCACCAGTTCCCTTATCCATTACATCCACCACCCGCTCGTTGATGAGCAGGCCAGACACGGCGGCATATCCACCACCCAGCCCCTTGCCTATGGTCTGGATATCAGGAACCACGCCCTCCTGCTCCCAGGCGTGCAGTGTCCCCACACGCCCCATGCCAGACATCACCTCGTCGAGGATGAGCAGTGCGCCATATTTATCACATACTGCTTTCATTGCTTTGAAATACCCGGGAACGGCGGGAACGCAGCCCAGCGCCTGGAGGTGTGAAAAGCAGATGAGGATTACTTTCTGGTTTGAGCAATGCATTGTTGAACGCAGCGGGACGGTCAACTTACAGCACCAACAACCGGCTCCGCAACGAACGCACACACATTCTCCGGTCCAACCCTTTGGAACTCGTTATCCAACTCCTCCGCCAACCGCGCTACGTACTCTGCATCGGATTCACCGCTCCGTTTCCCGCGGTATGCGTAGCAGGGTGAAACATGGCTGATGTTCTGAAGCAGTAATGGCTCGAACAACTCTCGTCGAGTAACATGGCCGCCCATTGATAGAGAACCAAGCGTAGTGCCGTGGTACGACTGCTTGCGAGCAATGAACCTGGTACGTTGCGGCTGCGGCGTCTGTAGCTCTAGATAATACTGTCTGGCCAGCTTCATGGCGACTTCCATTGCCTCAGAACCTGCAGCGTTTGTTTAGAGATGGTCCATGTAAATAAGTTACTGTACAATATCCCATGCTTTCTACATTTACTCCTCCTCCTTTAATCGCATTGAGATACATATTCCCAACATTAGAAGCAAAGATAAAGAAACGAAGGGGGAGTGCAAGATATGATGAATGGCAAAAAGGTAAATAATACCGGAGTTGATGATAAACAGCTTCGACAACTTTCCTTCAGTTGAATCTGCCAGGAAGTGTGCTAACTCCTCAAAGACGTCTGTCGCAAAGAAGAACGTATGGCAGTATGCGATCTTGTCCAACTGGGCTGTTATGGCGGCCTTGACCTGCGCATTCCCATGCCCGAGACATGAGACTGCAGCGCCGCCGGTGGAGTCGAGGACTCTTTGTCCATCATTGAGAATGATATAATTCCCTTCTCCACCCACGGCAGTTTTGGGGATATCATGTATGTTGCGATGGAACACGGCGGTTTGGCTTTGGCGCTGTTCCTGGGACATTGTGGCCGTTCTTTTGATATTTCTTAGAATTGACTCGGATGAGAGACACTGTGGGGAAATAAATCAAGAACAATGAAGGTTTTGGGGTTCACGGTTGATGCTACAAACGGACCCGCAATTTGAATTATATCTCTATCGTGACGGCGCAAAGCTTCTTCCATTCTTTTTTGATGACCGTTAAAAATCGGCTATTTATTCTAAATTATTATCTGTCCCGCCCGGCTGAGTCCTCCCTCCTCCCAAATAGCTATTGGGGAACGGTACCGCATGCAAGATCTACTCCGAGGTTTACATGCGTCCTCAAGCCGACCCAAGCTACCAGACGGCGGGGGCTAACTGGCCAATTCGTCATGATAGGCCAACATCGCCGTGCGGAACAACGTGAGGTCATGGAGGCGTGTAGTCGGGATCCCGATATAGGCGGTGCATTGATGCGAGAGAAATGACCCCGCAACTGCGCATAGTCCTTGTGTGTGCACAGGACATGGAGCCTATTGCGTAGACGTAGAAAGTAGTCCATTATCTGCAGATTCATCAAGTGGGTTGAATTTACCTAGTTGCTAGCTAACAAGCGCTGCGCAGTAGGCTCGACGGACAATTGGGCAAATAGATGCAGGGTTTTCTTTTCATGCTTCGTGCCCTGTAGAGCAGCCAACGCCCTAATTATATAATCCGTTCCATTGGCTCTACACTCTGGACTCACTTGACATTGGACTTAAGACACAGTTGATATCCTATTCCATTGCATTTCAGAAACAGTGGGGGGAATCTTGGAATCTCGAAATCTGGAATGCAGCCCTGCAGGACATATCGATGATGTCCACAGTAGCCAACCAGAAGCCAGAAATGTGGCCCCCGTCTTCACTTCTCAGGTCTTAGTTTACAGTATGTCAGCAAATCTAACACTGCCTCACATTTTTCAACCGCCTTACGCCTCCGTCCCTCTAGAACATAACCCGCCTTTTCCAGCACGCGACCACTCGCTTCATTCCCTTCAAAAACATGCGCTTCAAGCCTCAAGATATGCGCAAACTTCTCAAAAAGCCAGTCTGAGAAGGCTGAAAGAGCCTCCGTGCCGATCCCCTGATTCCAATGATCCTCCCCAATCCAATAGCCTATTTCCATCGTTCGGTAGTAGATATCTTCTTGAAAAGTTAGTCCAATGGTCCCGATCATCCGGTCATCGGCTGGCCGGGAAATAGCAAAAACGGAGAGCGGCGACTCGGATGCCGATGGAGATGTAATGAATTCCCTGGCGCTCTCCAATGTGTACGGAGAAGGAAATCGGTTTCTCATGTATCGGGCGATTTTGGGATTGTTGGCTTCCACAGCAAGAGCTTCAGCGTCAGTCTCGCGACAGGGTCGGATGCGACATTTCTGTAAATCCCAAGTGGGATTCGCATCTTTGCTGAGCGCAGAAAAATCTGGAGGCATAAGCTGCTGAGAACTCATGGTGCGGGTTGGATTTCCTCGCGTTGGATCGGATTTTTGTGCCGACGCTTTGCCTGCTGATGGGATGTGAACAAGTATAACATCAGGACACTTTTCGGAGACTAACCTCTGTGTCGTTTTATCTGGCCCCTTGTCTACCCGAATTTGTGCCTCAGGTGCTACTGCTCAGGATACGGCTCTCTTCTCGACGGGGCATGCCGAACCTTTTATCATCAATGCCCAGCTGGGTTCTTAGCCGCTGTGACTCACCTAGCAAGAGCACATAGATGCAGCGAGTGACCCCCTGGCATGAGCCCTAGCGGAGTAACTAAGTCATTAGCATGATGCTCACAGACTCATTTCGCTGATCGCCCAGCGCTGTGGTTGTGACATGGGTTCTCGAAGATTTTAGCCAGCGAATGTTTCAATCACGGCCGCTGAGTACATAGCTCCTATCTCAAACCACCATCATACTTTTAAAAAGAAAAACATAGAGTTCTGAGTATCAAAAGTAGGTTTAAAGAAACCCTGTTGTCCCGACCCGCAGTTCTACTTGTCCATGCATAAATAGCATTGCTGTACTCCGTAGTAATGTCATAGAGTCATCTACAGAAGTTAAGTGACTAAATAGGTGAAATTGCATGCAAACCACACAAACATATCCCAACTCGTCCACATCCAACTTCCCCACACAACTTCGATGCCAAACGTCCAACTCACCTCGACATCCAAGTCGACATCTACATCTACCTCCGCGGATTTTTCCTGGTTAGCCTTTTCAGCCTAGTTTCTAACGAGATACGCTACATTCCGCCTCAAGTCCCACTCGGTGAGCGAAAGAATAACAAGCCTGAGTCCCGCAACCCATTGCGGAGACCGAATTTAGCTAAGCTCCCCGAGCACACACCACACCCCTCCAGCTGCCTATCATGTCCCGTCATGCCCGAGTGGAGGAGGTCTCGGATTCTGATCCAGAGGACATGGATCCCGCTGACTTTGATCCCGCCAACTTTCCGGCGAATTCCATTATATCTCCTGTCAATATTCCCTCAGCAGCAACATCCAGCCCGTCCCCGCGGCCCCAAGCGCAACCCCCTCCACAACAATCCCACCCTCCCCAAATCGACAATAGAGATATCCCCCGCTACTATCAATGTCTGTATCCCGTATATTTTGACAAAACTCGCTCGCGAGCCGAGGGCAGGAAGGTCAGTAAGAAACTGGCCGTGGAGAATCCACTGGCAAGAGATATCTTGGATGCGGTACAGGTGCTAGGACTGCGCGTCGGGATTCTGGAGCCGGAGAAATTGCACCCGAAAGATTGGGCAAATCCTGGCCGGGTTAGGGTGCAGTTAAAGACTGAGGATGGCATCCCAGTAACCGATGTTGTAAAAAATAGTATGTTGTGTTATGACCCCATCCCGCCGCTCCCTTCGCAGACACATTCAATGAATCTGACCTTTAAATTTCCCACAGAACATCACCTTTATATCAAAGTAGCCCAATATCTCCGCGAACATCCAACCACCGAAGAATCTCCATTCCGTCTCCGTATCCGAGGCCTGCCTGTACCAGAAAAACCCATACCACCCCCAGCCGCCCCCCGAGGCTGGAAGATCGGAACTATTTTACCGTTCCATTCGCCAGCACTTACGGGTGGAGGTGTGAGTGATAACCCCTTTAAAGAAGCGATGTTGGAAATGCAGCAGCAAGGTTTAGGGGGGGATATGCCGATGATGCCTGGTAGCGCTCCCGAACCGAAAAAGAAGAAGGAGAAAAAGAAGGCCAAGGCTTGATTTTACTGGATATATCGAAACCATATGTTATTCTCTAGAGGGTTACGGCGCAAGATGGTAGAACAAGATCGTCGTGGGGGTTTCCCTTCGAACATGGACATACCTTTGGAACATCTTGTCTTATGTGCGGATTGCAGAGTGGGCGGTCGACTCCCGATTTTTCACCGCGAATCATTCACTTTACTGTCACTTCGCTGTTTTCGGATGAACTGCGAAACATATAAGAGGGGCTTGTCACGGGGTGTGTAGATGATTCCGAGTTGTCCCCCTTGCTCTAGCACAACTTACCTACGCAGTATCCCAGGCTCATGAAGCAAAATGCGCCCTAGAACGGTCGCCTATATCTAACAGCTACGAATCCTAAGACGCCACAAAGGCGAAAATCGCCCATGTTGACTGGGTTACTATACGAAAACATGTTTATATGACATTTTTTGACTTGGGCGCAAATATATAAATTTTATTTCATACGATAACTAGATGAGACTATCAATCATAAGGAGATAAAAAATAAACATCAGGAGTATTTATAGACAGCCTCTAAAATATAACCCGAGAGGGGTGTTTCCTTCAATAATTATAACTTTGTTGATAATTCTTGTATCTCTACTGGTTCCTTCGGTGGCGTCAAGTGCTTCACTCGCCGCTGTTCGGAGTTCCTGAGTCATCTCCGCTCTTGATATTAGTTTTCCCGCAGCCCCAGCCAACCCCACTCCGCAGCCCCGGATATGGAGTAATCGGTCGCAAACACTCGGCCCATCAAGAAATATTTTTACCTGCCGTCTACCTGCCCCGATTTGCTTATCTATCTACACCGCTGGTTTCGAGTCAAGTCCCCCAATCCCTCCCGCCCTGAGGAGTAGCATGGCCAATCGCCAGGAATGGGAATCAGCAAGGGAACAAGCTGTCCAGGACAGCAGCCCAGGTAGCAAACACCCGACTGACGATATCCGATCTGCAAATATATGCGCTGCGTCTGCATCCAATGAATTACGCGGGAGCAAGTCATACCTGTCGTCAGGAAAGCAGATCACTCGCTTCCGAATCAGCAAGAGTTGTCTTGTCTGTCGACGGCGCAAAGTGAAATGTGACACCGTATGTATCTATAGATCAAACATAAGGAATATCAAAAAGATGACTATATTAAATATTTGCTAATTCACTCTTATTATTTTAAAAATTTATAGGTCCGTCCGACATGCGGAACCTGTGAGAAAACGAAGTCTGAATGTATCTACAGCTCATCGTCCCTGACTGACCCCTCCCAGTCACGGCAGCATTCACGAGAAAATAGCCATGGCATCAAGCGACAGAGGGGACTGAACGACCCTGTAAATATTGACGGTTCATCGGTTGAAGTGTTGTCACCCTACCACATTTTGAAGGAGATACAGCGGGGACAGGCTGCGCTGCGCGAACAGTACTCAGATTCACAGGCTATCGCCGCCAGGTTGGACCAACTTACAGCCATTGTTGAGCAATGGTCTCGAACAAATGACCCCCAGTCACTCGAAGAACTCAGCACGGCGAGACAGAGACAGACGCATGATGCACCAACCAATGCTGGACTTCAGCGGCAAGAGGCGCCTGATTTTTCCCGCCGGTTATCGGATACCACGCCCCCCGTCGGCCCGCTTTCGAAAGCTCGAGCATGCCAAATAGCCCAGGCTGAAAATAACACTGGAGATGACTTTCCGATTCCGAGTGGCCTAGAAACGGACCTTGTCGACCCGGTTGGCTCGTTGAATTTGGGGCACCTTAGCTTGGAAGAGGGCGGGAAACCAAGGTTGGTTTTTGCTTAAAGCCTGGGAAGGCATGGAGTGGGCCAAGGACGTTGGAAATCGGTTAACACTTTTTCATAGATATGTTGGAACGACGTATTGGGCGTATATCTCGCGTGAGGTACAATCAGATCGAAATAACACAATGTAGCATTCCCAGCTAATTTCTGTTAACCGCAGATAACGGAGCTAAATCAGCTTCTCCGGGGCCAAACCCTCTCTGTCGATCGTTCACCCAGTCCAGATGATGACTATTCTTCGTTGGATGAGGATGATTTCCCAGATTCAACACTCCCAAGTAGCAGCAGCCGCGGAGCGAAGACATCGCCATATACCCGCAAGGACTCGTTTAACAAACCAGTGCTGTTCCCACTGAGCGAGTCACCTGGATCACCAGATAAATCTGTTGAACCGTGCATGTTGGAGAATGTCCCTACAAAACGACAAAGCCGCATTTTGTATAAAGGATTCATGTCTGGGGTGCATGCAATTAGCCCGGTCGTGCATCCTCCTTCGATCCTGAGGAAATATAAGGCATTCTGGAATTGGTATGAAAATAGCAAGGAATCCGGAGAATCGTGCCCCGATCCTTCCTTCATTCCGCTTCTTTATGCCATCTGGTACGGTGGCTCGGTTACGATATCACGCTGGATAATCCGCGATGAATTTGACATGGAAAGTCGCGCTGCTTTGTCCACGCGCTTCCATGACGAAGTTACTCGCTGGCTTCGCAAAATAGCTTTCCCCAGAAACCCCTCAATCCACGGCCTGAAGGCGTTCCTTCTTGTCCAGACTATTTTATCCAGAGAAGAGGAGCCGCTAGCAAGCAGCTTGTTCATCAGTCTAGCCCTACGTGTTGCTCAGACCATGGGGTTACATAGGGACCCGGCCCAGTTTGGAATTTCGGCTTGCCAGGCAGAGGCTCGAAGGCGCATATGGTGGCACATTGTACATATGGATGGCGTGGTAGCTATGTCTAGCGGCTTGCCTCCTCTCGTTAGCGATGAAAATTACTGGGATGTACGCATTACAAGCGAGGTTAAAGATACGCTTTTAGACTCCCCTGAAGCGGCCGAGTATGAACGCATGGTTAACAGCTATGAGCGGAAGCCTGACTGCCCCAGTGATCCGAATATATGCGGAGGTTCATCCATGGTGAATGTGTATTATCTATCTGCTAAAGGGAAATATGTTATGGCCCGTCAGTTCGCCCCAACCCCTCGTTGTCGATAGGTTTCGTTGCAATATTGTAACCAAGTGCTAACTTGTCACCACAGAGGCGATTCGAAAGATCCTGAAGATTCAATTGGGAACTAAACCAGTTACGCGACGGGACATGGAATCTTTGCGTTCCATTCTTATTGACCTTCAGTCAAAATTACAGGCCATAGTAGACCGGATCCCCGTACCTGAATGTACGAGCGCGGGCAGCCGCGATGGCCACAGTTACCACTCCACCCCGTCATGCACACCATGTACAGAGATGGACTCCGGCGATTCTACTACATCTGAGGTCGGCCCTAGCTGTCTGGAGCAGTACCATTCTCCAGTTTTGGTTGCGTTTCACAAGTGGGCTAGGATATTGCTGTCTCTTTTCGTTGACAAGGTAATGTTGGTTTTGGTTCTTCATTTTTTTCGACGTTGATGCTGATGGGTGATCTAGGCATTTTGCGTTGCTTATCAACCTTTCTTGAAGAACGCAAAAAGTAATATATGGCCAGTTGCTCGACAGCGGTATGTATGCGTAGACCTTCCTCGATATTGACACGAAAAAAGTCCTTTGGAAGTTATTTTGGTTGTATGATTTCTAACCCAAGCCAGAGCTATTCGCCATTGCCATGGGTTCATGGAAAAATTCATCTTGTTAGCTACTGATCCCGACTTCCAACCGTTCCAATGGAGCTGGCCAGGGTTAGTTCCTCATCGCCTCTCTAGAATGTATTGGTGACAAAAACTAAACTCAAAACGCAGGAACCATCAACCAATGCATGCCACAATGTAATGTCACCAAGCTTTCTCCCCCACACCTACACTTGTTTCCTTCATCCTAATACTCGTGGGCAGGATAATGCTTATTGACCTATACGAACGCCCACAAACCGCGGAGGCCCCAAAATCCCGTGCCTTCATCGACAAGATATTCTCCCTTTCCGGCCCTGACGGCGGCGTGGTGGGCGGTGAAGATGGCATATCAACATCTCGACCGCTCAGAGACGGCGGCCGTGAGGCGTGGGACATGCTGCGGCGCCTGCGGGAGAAAGCATGGCTAAAAGCTGGTCTTGACCCAAGTGTTCTCTGGACAGAGCAGGCGCAGGCGGAGGCTCGACGCCCGAGCCATAGGCATATGTCTACGGATGTTCCTAAGGAGCGTCGAGAGTCTACGGTCCGGAGTTTCACAGATAGTTATTATATGCTCATCAAGGAACCGAATGGTCAGAATGTTCACAGTAATAATAGTCAATCCACGAAATGGGAGCGGGAGCGAGAACGAGCGCGGGCGCGGAGTGGGAAGGACAATGCACATATAATGGACAAAACCGCCCAAGACAGACATTCCCATACCCAGCTAGAAGGCCACCGTTTTTCCTCCCAGGAATACGCCACAGAAACACTCCCACAGTCAGATATCTCATTCCCTTGGCTCTCTACATCTGAAAGCCCCCAGGCGGATGACACCGCCAAACAACCCTGGTCAACTGCCTCCCCATTCCCACGTGCTCCTATCGACGACGGTCCCATTTACCAATTCCCTACATCCACTACGACCATCACCCATACCCCTAAAGCACCGGGAACATTCAACATGCCAACCATTTCCACCAACTACAGTGCCAGCAGGTACAGCAACGACCCTCTTAACGTTCCTACCTTTACGTCACCCCAAACCCCCGCAACATCCGACCTCCCCATGCCGCTACCGGTTCCCGCCGCATCCGACATCGACATAGACATCGACATCCAGCCCAAGCCTGACCCCAATCCCAACCCCACCTTCCAATCCCCCAGCCCCAGCTCCAGCCCCCTCCTTGATCCGCACAACTTACAATTCGACTGGGACCAGTGGGATGCCGTCTTCGGACCTTCACTGCCTGTCGTTGACGACTTGATGCATCTTGATAGCATCAATACTGGCGGGGCGGGGACGGGCACAAGGCCGGGCGGGGATGTGGGAGTCGGTATTACCGCCGATACCAGTGGCGGGCCCGCTGGAAGCAAAGATGAGACGGATGCAGCATTAAGGGATCTAGGGCTTGCGGCTGATTATTATGACGGGCATGGGAGCTGATGATTTCGTGATAAATTGGGAAAGGTGGATTTGGATAGGAGGTGAGGGTAGGGAGAAAGGGTGAGGGGGGGGGGATTTTTGACGAGTTTTATTTATTTATTTTTGCTAGATGATATCCTCTTTTGTTCGAAAAATGTTTCAACATACATACACACGTGTACGAGAATAGTTAAGCGGAGAAGAAACATCATTTTGAGTTCTTATGACTAGGTTTGTATAACTAATATGATCAAGATTCAACATATCTCCCCTCCCTCTCCTTTCAATCCTGGTTGATGGCAATATACGGGGGGGATATTCGGGGACACTTATATCTCCTTGTGAGCGAGAAAAGGGGTAGTTTATATGGAATATCCATGTAAATCACAATTTCAATGGAACTGGGTATGATACACATTTACTAAAGGTTTATTAAACTTGATAATATAGTTTTTTAAACCCCGCTTCCATCTTAAAACCCTTTTAACGGATTTCTCTTTGTCTTGTAAAAATAAAGAAATCAATATATAACGTTTTTTTTTTATTTTAAGAGGAAAACTGGTCTTTCTTTATTTCGTTAGGCGTTTAATAAATTAAGAGGCGGGCGGTGGGGGGCGGGGAATGGATAAACAAAAAATGGAGTGGGATAGCGCCGGAGCCAAATTCCTTCAAACCCATCGGGTGAAAGGAGGTGGGGGGAGGGAGAATAGTTGTTGAAGTCGACGGGGGAGTCAGTTCGTTGCTCGAGATGACAGCAAAGCATTCATGACATGAGCATGAGTGTGAATATTGGTCCGGAATGGGCTTTGCAATTGGCTGTGATAGGATAACAAAATGAGCTTGAGCGGGCGATCCCTCATGTCTTTCCTCTTGTTTAGACCTTCTCCCCGACCAAACCATGTTTCCAGAAGGTGGCGTAAGGGGTGACGCCGTCTTCACGGAAATCGATGAGAACGTACCTGGTGATTTTTGTGTTAGTATAGAGTAGGGAGAAAAGGAGAACAAAACAAGATACAAAGCCACGTAAATTCGGGGGTATTCATGAGCAAAGAAAAGCTTACATTCCGTCACCGTTCATGGATGAGCCCATAAGGAAATCGTAGTTGTCGTAGTTGCCGAGGAGCTTCTTCACGGCACCCGCGGCGCCAGCCTGGAATTCTTTGATGGTTTCTTCACTGGCTCCTTTCTTTTTGAGGGTTTCGTTTAGTCTCCTGACATATGCTGTTTTTTTCGGTAAGCGAAGCCAAGTCAGAATATGCCCTGAAGAAAAAGGAAGTTTTGGAAGGGAGGGGTGATTGGTGGTGTTATTAATAAAGTCCCCAGGCTTTGTAACCTACATTTCAGGTGGGACTTGAACGCATCCTTGGAGGGTTTGGGATCATTGCCATCCTCGTCTGGTTGCAGCCAATTCAGCTGGAAGGCCTCCTCAATATCATGAACCATCTTTCCCGGAGTGCCGTCATCGCCGCCGTCATCCTCACCCCCTTCAGCAGAGGGATTGGCACCCTCGAGTTCTAGAAGAAGAAAAAAAGAATGGTTAGTCAGCGATCAATATGGGTGACATCGCCCATAAGGGGTAAACAGGTAAACACAAAGGTCATAGAATCGAACAGATCAATAGGCTGCTCTCGCGACATAAACGAAGGGCTTCAAAACAACGATAGATATTCCCCATATGTAATGCTTGCGGAGAGGAAAAGGGAATCAAGGGTTGACTGACGGAAGTCCTGCTTGCCCTGGCGATATTTCTTGCAGTCACATTCCCACAGGACCCCGCCGGGGACGTCGGTAAGCTTCCAGGTGTCAGAGATGAGCTCGTCGCCCGTAATGATATCCTACACAGAATGAATGTCAGTCATTTTACCCCCCTTGTCTATGGTGTTGCTGATGTTGTTTTTGCTGTTCCTGGAGTGCCATTGGCAGCGAAAAGCGGGCGGGGGTGTAGGGCTGTTTGCAGGAGCGGGGTACACAGGGCGCTGACCTTGTAGATAATCATGGTGGCTACGTTGTGAACTGGATATAGAGAGTTCTGAAAAAGGAGAGAAGGGTAGCAGGCAAGAAGGCTATGCGACAGGCACGAGGAGAAGTGTCGAAGAAGACGCGAAAGAGAACTGGTGGTGGTGGGAGAACACTTTTTAAAGCGTTTGAGATGGATAGCGGGGGCAACAAAAAAAAAAGAAATATAAGTTTGATTTTCTTTTTCTTTTCTCCTTTTGGCGATGGTGGGGGAGGAGGATACGCTAGGCCCAGAATGGACAGGGTCACGGGATCTGGATCCAACGTCAACCAGTTCGTCTTCAAAGTACATGTACATTACATCTCTCTAATAAATCAACAAGTCCATGTAACTGGCGTTCATCTGGACTCGATTCTTATTTTGGGGGAGCTGTTTTGGCATACCACTGCATTCTGCTGGAGCTGTGTTGGAGTTGGAGCTGCTGTCGATACTATATAAGTTGGTATATAGGTCGACTCCTATGACGGCCGTCTAGAGCTACAGACAAGATGAACCAGCCACCGATTGGGGGCTTGCCGGCGGGATACCTGGACGATGTCTGCTCCATCTTCGACAGACACAACCACCCTATTATCCTCGTGGAACAGTGTGCGATGCTATGGATGGGTATTGCGGGAACACCTACTGTATTTGCTGCCTCTTCGCCAGCCTTTTCCTCTTTCTTACGTTGGGCCAAGGCACATCAAACAAAATCCCACTGCTAAAGGGGGGAATAATTGTTTAGGAATATGACTTCCTCGTCCGGGATTCGCAACTCGACGACATCGTTTCGGCGTTCATTGCTTCCGGGGAGTGGGAACAGGACCTATCTTCCCGCTCTAATGACTCTAATGACTCCCACGTAAACCAAGTGCCCACCCTTCATCGATCGACGCGAGAACCCATCCGTATCAGGCTTTGGCCAGAAAAGCTCTACTTTCTCTCCGTGGATGGTCCCAAGGTCCAGGTCCCCAATGTTGTCAGCTGGGATTGCGTGTTGATGGAAGAGCATTTCGACCCGGAAATTGGGTACCCCATCACCAAAACAGCCTTGGAAGCAAGAAATACTCGTATCCTCCCCAAAGATCTTGCGCAACGGGAAAACGCGAGCCCTTTGTTTGTCCCAACCATCTCACGGATGGTTGACGCGCTGCTGGACCAAGAGAGATATCTCCAGAAACATGGGCAGAGTGGTTCCGGTGATAATAAGGAAATCATTAATGGCAATCTCTTGGCCAACCGGCCAGCAGAGCATATTACAAGTTTTGTGAAATGTCTGTACCTCGAGCGACCGCAGCAGCAGGCGAAGCTCCTCCCACATATCTCTTCGCACAATCTATCAACCATGGAAGCCAGGCTGGCCAGGTTCCGACGGAGACCGACAGTTGTGCTTGACAGCCTCCCAGGAATATTGCCGCAGCCGAGCTCACACAATTCTTATTGACAACTCCTAAGAGAGCCGCGTATGTGAAGTATGTACTCCCTATCTACTATATTTAATAATTTGTTTGCGAACAGATAGTTTAGCTAGATACATAGTTATCTAAAACCTACGTTGTGTTTGGAGAGACGAGACAAAGATACTTCTTGTTTTTGTCATATCATATTCTTTTGACTGAAAAAAAAACATTCCTGCCCAATGGTATTAGTTTCCGAATACGGGGCCGAAAGCGAACAGCGCTATTCCAGGGATTTATACTTCCACTCCCTCTCCTTGATACGTTCGTTGCACCCCCCGCTCAATTATAACAGGCATGGCTTGGTAATTGACTTTCAATTACTCTGTAATTAATATGGAAAAAACTAGAAGTATTTACGTCCACAGTATGGATACGCGTTAAGCGGCCATATCAGTCGTATCCTGCAGCCCCAATCATCGACCCTGGCAGTAGTGTTTCCCTCACCCCCCGGCCAGCCAGCCGGGGCGGTAGAATGATGCAGACTGCGTGCACGTAATATTTCCAGTTGTATATAGCTAACTTATTACATGCTTACGAATTGAAAATCAGTAGTACCCGATCTAAATCCAATAGATGCTAGCGGGGGGTGGAACTATCAAAAAAGGGGGCTGTAACTAAAGTACACAAACTCCGGAGTAAATCCTGGTCTTCCGCAGCCCTTCGTGCCGAGTACGAGCTCTCCACTCCGTCTGACTTCCCCCAATCCCATGTCTGTCTCTTCAATAATCAATAATCCAGCATGACTCTGCGTATTCTTCTTCTCCATGTCGCGAGTGGCGTGTTATCGGATTCGGCCGGAGTCTGATGCGAGCTGCGGCGGATCAAGCGCCTGCTGACTCAGCCGCAGCTGGCTATCGCGTTAGTCATCAGATTCGCCGGCAGCGGGATCTCTTTTTGGATATCAGATCGCTCCAACTCCCAGCTTCAACTTCATCCGACTCAGTCCCTCGTCTTCTTCTTGTCTTCTTCGCTTCTCTTCGCTCCCTCCGCCTCTCGACTCTCCCATGTGCAGTTTCTCCTTCCTTCTCGCCCTTCGTTACTCTTCTTCCCCCTCCCAATCCCCGATCCCTCCTTGGCGCTCTATAATTGAACTACTCGGCGGCCCCGTTGGCCAGCTCCAATAAATTCCAATAGCTCCCGAATCCCCCGAGTCTTCCAATCCTCCCTCGCCTATAAGATTGCTGGTTGACTGCATTTTGATATTCGATTCTTGAGCGAACAACGAAAAAAAGAATTAATAAAAACCAGAAAACCGGAAGCACCTGACGCCCTGGCAGAGAAACCTATAGCTACTTCCCCCTTATCAACCTTGCTGCTTAATTCGCGCTTTTTCTCCCGCCCCACCCCTTGATCCTCCAACTTCTGCCTGATCGCCCTCGTCCCCCTTGATACCTGAGCGGAATACTTGCCCGCTCCCGCTCTAGAGCCCACTGGGTTTGGGGTTTGTTGCGCTCGACAGCAGCTCCTTCAAGATGGCCAACGCGACGGCCTACTCGGATTTGCCGCCGCTTCCGGCCTACACCCTCACTCTCCGCGACAACCTGATCCCTCCGATCCCCGACAGTGCCCTGGGCCAAATCATGACTATACTCGCATACTGGACGGTGTCCCTGATATTTCACTGGATTGACGTCAACGACTACTTCCCCCAGTACCGCCTGCATACCCCTGCTGAGATTTTAAAACGGAACCGTGTCACACGGCGGGAGGTTGTTCGGGATGTTGTTGTGCAACAGCTTATCCAACTTGCAAGTGGCGTTTTGTTGGGATATTTTGATGAGCCGCAATATGCGGGCAAGGACGAATACAATGTTGCGCTTTGGGCCCAGCGATTGCGAGTCGTTCAGCACATCATCCCCTCCGCTCTCTCCCTAGTCGGAATCGATGCGCTAGGATTCGCCAAGAAGCTGTCATCGTACCCGACGGTGGCTGCTGCAATTTCTGGTGGCCGATATCCATGGTTGACGCAAAATGTTCTAACAGCCGCCGGAGACTCCGTGGTTGTGCCCGCGTTTGCAAGTTGGGAAATGAATGTAGCCCACGCCATTTACTGGTACTTAGTGCCTGCTATGCAATTCGCTTCCGCAGCTTTCATCATGGACACATGGCAATACTTTTGGCACCGGGCAATGCACTTGAACAAATGGCTGTACAGTAAGTCCAACTCATGATCCACCTGAAAAACCCCCCCAAAATTTCCATATCTGCAAACCCTGGGGACATCTGACTAATGAGCAATCTTGTAGCAACCTTCCATTCCCGCCATCATCGCCTGTACGTGCCCTACGCATTTGGTGCATTGTACAACCACCCAATTGAAGGTTTCCTCCTAGATACCGCTTCAGGAGGCGTTGCATTTCTCCTCACAAGAATGACCACCCGTCAGGGAATTTGGTTTTTCACATGCTCAACAATCAAAACGGTCGATGATCATTGCGGCTATGCATTCCCCTTCGATCCCCTCCAACATTTCACTTCCAACAATGCTGCCTACCATGACATCCATCACCAAAGCTGGGGTATCAAAACCAACTTCTCCCAGCCGTTTTTCACCATTTGGGACCGGTTCCTAAATACCCGTTGGACGGGTGGTGACGTCACTCTTCGATATGAACGGTCACGTAATGCAGCGCAGAAATTAATCGACGAAGAAAATGAAAAGCGAGCATCCGCCGATGTCCAGGCGGACCCAGCACCTATTAGAGAAGAGGATGAATCAGTTTCACGGAACCTGCTATCCCGTAGCGTTCGTCGGAAAACCGCTTCGTTTTCTCCACAGACAGATGGCATGAAGGCTGCAGTCAGCCATCGGCTCAACGGGAGTATACGGCAAAAGTAATCCTCCCTCTTTAATTTTAATAACCTACAAGAACGACAAATGGGGATTTACTTTCTGATTCTCCTACAAACTTTCATTACCTCGTGCATACCGTTTTCCTTCATACCCCTGGCTAGGGTTGGTTATTAACATCCTAATTCCCCAAATGTCGCTTAATATTTCTATTCGCTGCCCATTGTATATGTGTTGTGCTGCTTGGTTTTTACGATTACATTCTTCGCGACATTTCCCCCCCCCTCCCTCGTTTCCTTATCTAATGCCGACGTTATACTTATGTTCACTCGTTACGTTTTGGTGGCGGCCCCATCGGTTTTCCCTCTCCTTCACCTTTCTTTCCTTGCTTATAATACATCACCTTACCCCTTCTTTTCTTCCTATCTTTCGTTTTCTATTTCCCCTTTTCACTTTCTTCTTTGTTTATCGCCTCTTATTCGTGGCGTTTCGAGTGTGGCACATTTAGCATCATTGGATTGACCCCACCTTTTCCTCCTCCAGTCGCTATTTTTTACTTTTCTTTTATTTGCTTCTATTATTTTTTTCTCTACGGGATTGGTATTGATAGAAGCGTCTACATGGCACCCCTGAAAACCATACCCTTTTTACCCCATAATTAAACTTTTTCTTCTTCTTATTCTTCCTTCCCGTTCTATTCTGAATAAATTTTATTGGACCATTTTTGTTTCTTTTCCCTTCCTTTTCTTCGTTTGACTTGTTAAAAATACCATCCTTACTCTCTTCAAGGTTGTCTACATTGGCCTTTATGTATTTATAACAACCCAAATAATTTCACACAAGGAAAACCGCAAACTAAAAAAAAAGAAAAAAACACAGCGATATTAATTCAACGCTAATATGAATTATAATCATTTCACAGATCCGTATAGTGCTATCGTTTTTGTCTGCTGAAAAAACTGAACAGTTGAACCCACAAGTGGTTGTAATTTTCAAAAACTAACAATACAGAAAACCCGTAATAGAGACAGGTATTTACACAGTTTGGATATCAAGTTGAACACCAAAAAAGCAATCTAGAGAAACCAGAGAAAAGAAAGGAGGGAAGACTATATGAGTGCTAGAAATTCGCCAATATTCAACGACGTCCAGATATAGCGGCATTGCCCCACTCCTCTCCCCGGTCCTCGAATAACACCTTCTCCAACATAGTCAGAACCGAAGCGCTTGATGCTGCATCCCTGGGTTCCTGCGGCAATCCTCCAGATTGCTCAACTGGGGCCAGCCCCTTTAAATCCAAATCCCACAGTTGCTGACTAGCAACATTGTAACCGTAACCATGGCTATAACCATCATGCTCATCCTTTCCCGGCCACTCTGAATCCAAGTCCCACAGCCCCGCCTCAGAAATCCCGTATCCACATCCATTAGCACGAGCATCTGCATCTCCATGTTCATCACCAGGGCGAGAATGATCTTCATCACTCTCGTAAACGACCTCGTCGTCGTCCCACTCTTCATCCGGGTCCCCTGCGCTTGGGCTCTTCGGGGAATCCTGTTCCCAGTTTTGTGCCACTTCTGTCGCGTCGGGTCTGTCATGCTCTCGTCCATGGCGGGCATCGATATCGTGTTCAAGACCAGGTACGCTTTCGAGATCAGTATCGAAATCGCCGTTGCTGCCATAATTGCCTGCGCCTGCACAGGTAGTAGACACCGCGGCTGTCCCAGCAGCTGTTGCGGTACTAGTTTCACTAGCCGCAGGGCAAGACAGCGCATCGTTATAGCGCTCTCCCCGGCTTGTGGGCTGCTCCATCACAGGAGTACCGGGGGGTGAGAGGCTGTAGTTAGATGAGAGCGATGCGACCGAGTAGCGCCTGGATTCTGAATCTTCTGCGTCGGAACAGGGGTGATTTCGCCGTTGGTTGTAGTTACGGGAGTGTTGTTCGCCGTCTATCGTCCTGTGGTCGTTTTTCATGAGATAATCACTTTCGTTATTGCGGCGGTGGGTGAGGCTGAAGCTGCGTTTGAGGGTGCGATAGTGATCCGTAATATTTGGCGTGGGTTTGTCGGCCAACGGGTTCCGGGATAACTGTTGACGAGCACCGTGAGATCGTTGGCGATTATGCCCCGTACCATGTACAGTCCGCGACCGAGCTATCGCCCCGGGAGTATAGCAATCCAGGCCATGACCTGAACGAGCTTCCTTCGCAGGTACAGGTACTGTATCAGACGCTTCAAGCTCCTGCCATCTTTTGATTGTGGAGTTTGTTCTCTCTATCCAATCCGCTTGCGGCTTGCGCTCGAGTCCGCTCTTAGCTGATGGCCGCAGGTGATCATGCGAATGGGATATCGATTTCGATTGTGGCAGCGTACGATTCCTATCGTTCGCTTTATGGAAATCCAAAAACATTTTTACCCAACATAGCAGTCTGGGGCGGGATGGGTTCTCACCCTGAGAATGGGTATTCGAAGCACGATCTTCTAGCTGTCTCCTAAGCTGGCGCAAAGCAGTTAAGTCCTGTGCTACTCGCACAATCATGCAGGCGTCGCACTGGCCGTCTTGATAGGGCCATTTATTCGTAGGCTTGCCGTATTTTTTCGCAAAACTAGAATCCTTCATCCACATGTTGTTTAACTGTTGTAGGTATTGCTGTGTTGCAGTAATATTCCGCTGACGGGTGCAGCGATCGATCCTTACACTGACCTCGTGCTTAATTAGTTTAAATATGTACGCGCTTAGCTTGCCTTTGAGCTTCCCGTGAGGCGCGCATTTACTCCATGAGTTTGAAAGTAAACTATCGGACAGTTTCTCCCCATCTGGGTCATAGACCTCCTTGTCAACAGTTATACCGCTGTATAAAACAAATGCTAGTTGGCGCTTTGCCAAGTAACTTAACCCGCTGGTTAGATCATCCTTAGGCATTGTGCGGTATCTTCATGCGTTAGATGAAGTTGAAGTCCGGCGCAAGGCTGATTTTAGAGGAACCTAAATAAACTCAGGCTAGCTTTGAGTTTCCGCATTCCCCTTATATTAAGTATGGGAGGTATGTTTCCGTGGTAGAAGGATAAATAGTAGGATATTTTCCGGCGAGGGAAATATTTTTGGATAATGAGGACCAGCTCAAATATCCCAAGCAGTCGTAAATTGAGAGTAGATGGTCTCTCGGAATAACCTAAAAAATATAATGCGGAATGGCCCCCAGCTCGTAACTGTGCATGGGGTAGTTATATATGAGAATATATGCAGCCAGTGCAACAAGAAGGGATGTGAGTTAACCAGAAAAGCACTTAAAAAAACGGTCTAAATTAACGGTTATGATAACGGAGAGAGAGAAAAAAAGAACAAAACAAAACAGAACCAACGATAAAGGCAGTAGAGCTCCATTTATACACTTTTGTAGGAGGCGATGGCAGAGGAGGGAATATTCCCTATATTTTACCAGCTGCCCTCCTTGCTCTATGAGAAATCGTAGGCGTGGGCGATGTCGCCATTATTTCATGCCAATCGTCTCGTCATGAAACTGGCATGAGCCATGGCATCGAGTGAAAGTTCCATAGCGCTTAGACAGCTAACTAACGGCTCGTCTCAGATGATGAGAGAAAAGGCCGGGTGCTTCCAGTGACATGGGAGCGAGTGTAAATATCCTGTTGCAGTTGGATACAGCCAATCACGCAATCACAGAGGCGGCTGAATAAATCTGCCATTGTCCGGGGTCAGACTCGATATTCCCAGGCGCACACAGAGTTCGCCGTTGGGCTTTTCCCCCGCGGTTTCAAAGAGCGTTGAAGTTCTTATAGTTATTCGAACAAAGGAAATGGGTTGACCCGTAGGAGGGATGGATGAGGTTAGCCCTATATCACGTGATCTATATAACCAAGCGATTCGATCGGGGGAGTTGTACAGAGTTGGATAGAAATCTTCTTCTTTTCCGTTTAAGCTCTAGGTTCCAATATCTTGCTGCGCTGCTACTGCGTTGGAATCCATTGACGTGTACCTCCTTACCCGTTGGCTTTTCAACCTTGCTGCAGAGCTATTGCCGCTTGCATGCGAGCACTCCATACTTTCTATAATGAAAATGGAAATAGTGACTTTTCAGTCCATAATAATACCTGTTCTTCATCTACCCAGGCTATTTACATAATGGGGGTGAGGAAGAAATCAAAAGAGCGGTGGCGTTGAGATAATAATAGGTTAGAGAGGAGAAGGAAGATCCACCACCCCAGTTAACCCCCAGCTTTGGACGGAACAAAGTCATCACCAGTCTGGGTAGACACCACTCCAGGTAAGTCGTATATTACATGATCGCTTTATCTGACAGATTATTCGGTTGCGAGTGTTCAGATCGTTTTACTACAGCCGCGGGCCACTAGGAACCCTCTCACTGTGTAGGACCTTCGCAATGTTTTGGCTGGTCCAATCTGAAATGGCCATGTTCGTTACCATCGGATTCACACCGCTAGCACTTGGGAAAACAGACGCATCAGCGACATAAAGCCCTTCAGTTCCCCAGACTTTTCCGCTAGGATCCACGACGCTAGTTTTCGGTGATGTGCCCATACGGCAGGTACCCATCTGATGGGCACTTGCAAAAACGGTGTGTTCGGGGGCCAATGGAGAATAGACATGGCGCACTTTTTTGACCCAGGCTTGGAATGCGGCATGATTGACACCTGCTTCGGGGCCACAACTCTCAGTTGCAGAACGTTCTGGGCGAATGAACGGCGGAATGTCACGGCTGGAAGTGTAAATTTCTAGAGCGCCGCAAACGTAGGCAATTTTTGCGGCTCCAATAACTGCTTCCATCATGTTCTTTCTATCGAAATGAGACGGGGTATACGAGATTCTCGCTCTTCCATCAATGGGATCGGGGTAAACTCTCCCGCCGTATCGTTCACGCGTGAGGGTAATAAACCCAGCCATGTTGCGAAGGTTTGAGACAAAGCGTTTATATTCAAACCCATTGTTCCAAGGAAAAACTGGGAGGAAGAACGAGGGAACTGTTGTTAGGGTTTCGATCTTTGCCCCATGGCCATGGCCATCCAAATTTTCGAACTCGTTTACCACTGAGGTGAGAATGCCGCCTTCCCATGGCTTCATTTCTTGTCCAAACACGGCAGACAGGACAACAACTTCACGAATTAAGTCAAACTGTTAGCGCTCATATGAAAACTCAAGTTGCCACTCAGAAAGCCAGCTAAGCCATGTACTCACCTGGATGCAGGTACAAATTACGCCCAATTTGTGGATTTTTCAGTCCGCTCCTAAGCAGCAATAGGGGGCTTTGCAAGGAACCGCAAGATACAATGATCTTTTTGGCCTTGATTACCACCTTGCGTTTAATAACTGGCTCACCACAGATGCCCTGGTTGATGTCTCTTGATCTCCAAGTTCCTTCAACGCCATGAGCAAGACAGTTCCCGGCATTGCCCTCTCTAAACAATATTCTCTCAGCGTGGAAACCTTCGATAAATTGGGCTCCTGCGCGAGCAGCGTCAGCCAAAAAGGTCACCTGAGGACCCTTTTTCCCACAAGATCCGCAGCCCAAGCTGCAGTGCCCGCAAGAGTGTTCCTGGTTGCCCGTATTTTGAGGGACTGTCGTGGCAGCATAGCCTAGTTTTCGTGCACCCTCGAGTAGGAAACGGTTCGGGTTATTGTGTTCGACGTGTTCAGTGTTAACCCCCATACGATCGCAGACACGATCAAGGGATTTCTGAAATTCCGTCGAGGTAAAAAATGGCATTCCCTTCTTTGCCCATTCTTGACGAACATAGTTCTGTGTCTGCAGCGATGCCGACCAGTTAATTGTTCCACCACCGCCCCATGTGGAACCGGCGAGGACGGCAACCGAGCTATCATCAGAAACAACGGCGCCCCCGTTCTCGAACAAATTTGAGGTTCCCTCCTTCATTGTCATGGGGAAGTGCTTCTCTGACCAGTAATAAGATTTTTCAACCACCATTACACTATGGCCCGCTTCCGCAATATTTTTTGCCGCGACGGCCGCACCGCAACCACTACCGATGATGACCACATCCACGTAGATAGCTTCGGTATTGTCGCCAGGAGGGAATTGCAGAAACTCGTAAGGATAACCTTCAGCGGGCTTGAAGCCGACCGGTACCCTGGGGAATCCAATGACCGCAGGGAGCGTCGGACTCAAGGGAATCCACGCCTTGTGGAAGAGCGCAATCATTGAACGGTATACGGTGCGCATAGGCGGAAGAACTGAAGTAGCCCAGCCCCGAAAAATTGCTTCACGAACAGGATAAGGCTGACATTGAACAGGGGCGGCATATCCGGTCAAGGCAAGCGAGACGGGGCGACTATTAAGGGCGTTGAGGATGACGCTGATGCCACGTCTACCTTCGTCTGGGATTTGCTGACCGAGAACACGACACATGCTCTCTTTGAATTCGGGGACAGAGGACGCATTTTCCGCGAGGAACCGGACGGCGACGTCGGAGTGTGCAGAACCTTCATGAATGGACTGAAGGTTATGAGATGCAATTGCAAACTCCGCATCATTGATCATACAGTCACCGTGGCTCCCTCCGGCGCTTCTTGGTCTGATTGATGGGATAACAGTATCCGCCAGGGCCAGGAGGGTTTTCCATTGTAGCGGGGTTAGAATGGTATCTGCTGCGGGCGCCGGAGCCAAAGGGCTCTCCAGAATTTCAACTGGGGTGGAAGACAACGGAGAAGCCATAGCGACCAGTTGGCGTGCCAGAGATACAAAAAGGGGGTATCAACAACAACAAAAGTGTACTAAAAAACGGAGAAGCAAAACCCAGCAGGGGCAGGACGGCCTTGGAGAAGATCTATCTGACTAGGTGGGAGGACTCTTGACCGTGAGATGGCCTGCTTTGCCTGTGATTAAACGAAAGTCTGGGGGGGCTCAAGCAGAGCACTCAACCGGGGGAAATAACAGAAGCGGTCCAACTTGGCTGTAGGTAGGGGCGAGGAAGAAGATATACCGGTGCTAATGCTATTGGCTGGTGATGATGCTCGGATTCAAGGAGGTAAAACAAACGAGGAATGGTGGATATATCAACAGGAAGAGGAGGAGGAGGAAGAAGAAGAACAAGAAGAAGAGGCGAGCAGGACAGATAAAGAATATCGCAAGAGGATTTATTTGTTGTTGTTTGTTGTTGTTGTTTATCCGTGGCCTGAGGAAAGAGGAGATCAGCAGAGAGTTCGGGGAAACGGCAGCCGCGAGGCAAGGAAGGTGTGTATGTACAGTGTGTATGTAGTATGTATGTACTGTACATGTACAATACAAAGCTCGCCAGGATAAATTGAATAAAATATATAGTTATCGAGGAAGATATAATGGAAGGCGAGTAAGGGATTGTTCTAAGCTCCTTGTCCTGCGTCGAGTCGGCAGGTCTGTTGTCCCCTCAGACTCCCCCTTTCGTCGTGTGCGCTGCGCGTTGTAATTAGGCAGTTAACTTAAAGTTAGCCAGGCACGTCAACTACTGTAGTTACAGCGTTGAGGTTCCCAGGGCCTTTTTTTAACTGCCACACTTTGCAGGCCAGAAAAAGAGGAACCAATTTCGAGGGCGCGCACTTATCGACTTTCCTTGGCGTTGAAAAAAAAAAAAAAAAGAGCTTGAAAGAGAGAATCTGAAGAAACGCGACTCTCAGTTCCCAGTTCCCGTCCATGCCAAAGGATATTATATAATAAAAGTTACCACTCTGCGGGCTCCAGTGGGGGAGGGAGCTCAAAAGGGACCAATAGCTTCTATTCAATTGGCTGAGGAGTGCGGGCAGGGCTTTCTGGGGACGAATGGCCAAAATCTGCCAATTGGGAGGCGGGTTAGCGGCCGGCTAGCAGACTTTCGGGGCCCCAGGCTTGGGAGAGCTTCTGTAAATTTGTCGTTAACCTAGGCTGGCGAGGCTATCTGGCCCCATTTTTGCCGAATTTTTCATGTGGAAAAGAACACGGCTTGCTTGGGGTTCTAACGTCATTGCGGTAAAGCTTGTGCCTGTGCCGCTGTGCGTATTATTATTATCATCATCAACGCCAACTCTGCAATAAAGTGGTGATATGTATGTAGCAGCATCCTCGGTGAGATTATTGAGAGATACATGTATCGGAGCCAGGGAAAATACCCAGTGATAGCTCGCTCACACAGCGGGATGGACATTTTCGCCTGGCTTCCAGGGGTGATGCCTGAAAGTACATGCACATAACCGTCAATCCAAATCGGAAGAAGACAGAAAGGAAGGCTGAGATTAACTATGTTCAGTCAATGTTTGTGTCTGCTCTATGTCTGCTCCGTGTGAGAGTGAGAGAGTTGACTGTTGTTGGCCCGGATCAAGTCGATATCCCCGTCGATGTTGACTAAGCACTCTTTTTCAACCTCACCTCATCCATCTCGCGGATTGTGCGCACAAAAAGGACGGGATGGCGCCTTGATTCTTCTTCTTCTTCTTCTTCTTCTTCTTCTTCTTCTTCTTCTTCTTCTTCTTCTTCTTCTTCTTATTTATATGTCTCTGGCCCGCAGATCGATGAGCAAGAATCTCAAACTCCTCTCTTGCCTTCCCAACTCCATGCTCGCTCGCAGAGGCACCTCCACAAGCGCGCTGCCAGGTTCACCCACACCTCGGCCCGCGGATTGGCGCTGGTTGTCGGCCGGCTCTGGGCGTTTCAAGGTCCGCAACATGCCAATACACTAGTTATATCATTCAAAAATGCCCCAAAAATGCTCCAAAAATATCCATAATGTTATTAAAACATTATCTACCCCACACCGTCACCTCATCGCGGCTCCGGCTGTTGCCCGGCCCCCAACCCACTTTTTTTCGTTACCTCAACTTTTTAGTTCCTGGCTCACTGGTCTAAAGCCTCAGGCATCCCCCCGGTCGGGAGGGACTAAATCGGGACTTGGGCGAGTTGGTAGTGATTATTACATATGCTCGGTAGCTGCGGACATTCGCCAAACTTCCGATGCGGAGGATGAAAAACCTATCTTGGCCGGTTCCAGAACCGGGCTGACTATGATGAGAGTTGTTCGACCCCGATTTTTTTTCCCTTCAGGCTTAATATTGTAGCTATATCTGTTCTACTATAGGAATTTGGTCAACTCTCTCTCTCTCTATCTCTCTCTCTCTCTCCACGTCGGATAAAACATCGAGATAAGCCCCAACAACCTGGTCTAAAGCCTCGGACTTCACACCTAGCCGTTTATACATACTCCGTACCAATCGCATCTTTTCCCCGCGACAATGGCTCCCCAATTACGGCGCCAACTTGGCGATCGCGTCTATGTGCTGGGCGTGGGCATGTCGCCTTTCCTCAAGCCAAACCCCAACAGAGATTATCCCCAGATGGGCCTTGAGGCTGGCACGAAAGCCCTTCTAGATGCTGGAATCACTTACGATGAGGTTGAACAGGGCTTTGCCTGCTACGCTTACGGTGACTCGACTTCGGGCCAGAGAGTCTTCTACCAGTTCGGTAACTATAGCCCGCTTCATCTCCCACTGCCCTGTATAAGAATGAAAATATAATGGGGGCAACAGGTATGACCGGTATCCCGATTATCAACGTCAACAACGCCTGCGCCACTGGCTCGTCAGGTCTTTACCTTGCTCGCCAATCCCTCAGTCTGGGCGGCGCAGATGTCGCTTTGGTCATTGGGTTTGAAAAAATGATGGCTGGTCGCCTAAAGAAGTTTTTCACGGACCGTTCCCTACCGCAAGGCCTCCATGCTGAGAAGATGTTCGACCTCAACCCAAACAGCGAGCCGGGAAATATCAGCCTGTTCGGCAATGCCGGCTTGGAATATATTGAAAAGTATTATTTTACATTCTGCGTTCACTTGAAGCACTCTTCCCATATTTACTACTTAGGTACGCCGTGCGCAACTAACTAATCTCTTTTTGCTATCAAGACATGATGCTATACCAGATGATTTAGCCGAAATAGCCAGAGTCAACCACCTACACAGTGCGAAGAACCCCTACAGCCAATTCCAGACAGTATACACACTCGATGAGATCAAGAACAGTCCCGCACTTTATGGTCCAGTCACAAAGCTGCAATGGTGAGTCTCCCTCCTCTCGTTTGGCTGTATTTTCAGTGCAGGATCGTAATAGGTACTAATATCTCATCCCATGGGAACAGCTGCCCGACTTCAGACGGCGCGGCTGCTGCTGTCCTCGTGTCAGAACGGTGGCTGCACAAGCATCCTGAGTACCAGAGCAAAGCTATTGAAATTGCTGGACAAGCAATAGTCACGTAAGAAACTTTCTCCAGGGAAACTCGAGATCCTCCCTCAATACACTTCGTCTTGCGATCCAGCCCCTACTTACACCAGAATCTAGTGACCAAGCCGAGACATTTGGATCCTCGTCCATGGACCTCATCGGATTCCAGATGACAAAGCGTGCCGTCTCCGCCGCTCTCGCAGAAGCAAACACACCAGTCGCCCGCGTAGGCGTCTGCGAGCTGCACGACTGCTTCGCTGCCAACGAGCTGGTCACCATCGATGCGCTGGGGCTGTGCGAGCCCGGCAAGGCTGGCCAATTCGTCCGCAGCGGGAACATCTCACATGGCGGTCGTGTCGTGGTCAACCCGTCCGGCGGCCTGATCTCCAAGGGCCACCCTCTAGGCGCTACCGGGCTCGCCCAATGCACAGAGCTGGTGTGGCAACTTAGAGGTTGGGCGAATAATAGGCTCGCGCCGTACACGACGGCAGCGCTGCAGCACAATCTGGGCCTAGGCGGTGCGGCCGTGGTGTCTGTGTATAAGCGAGCGGATGGGCTGGCGAACACTCCCATGGCCGATAATGAGGTCGCTGGGGTTTCAGGACTAGGCTATAACCCTGCCACGGAAGTAAGGCAGGTCTCCGTTGAACAGATTAAGAGCGTTCTAAGCAGGTCGTATGACAATCAATGGGCCCGTGTGGGTGGCCGTGGAGGTGACTTGGAAGCCCCTTTCCTTGCTCGAATTTGAACGGAATGGAAATTTTCCTGTCTTTTCGCGATTATTTGATGGTGTATACACTCTTTTCTCCATGCTATTCTTTGGGACCTGTTCTTTAAGTACCCCATTTGCTTTGATATAGACTACTTGATTTCATTACGCATTTTATGGTATCAATATAGCAATGTATATCAGAGGGCGTTTCGCGATGTACAAGGTGCTAGCAAGCTACAAAGAAGGGAAGGATCTTGTGAGACAAGTGCAAAGGTAAATATTCAACCGAAAAACCAGGCTCCGGAATAAATGGTTGCGATAAGGTAGAGATTAAATAGGAATGAGGTGTAAGTAGACATGAAGATGGCAAAATACAGAATTGCCGAGAAGTGGGACCAACCCCCTGAGAGAGATCAATTTGGTCAGAAACTCTGGGTAGATTCGGCGCATCTTGAGCGAAACCATGTAAAATATAGTTTGAAAATCATATCCGTCACCACAATGCAAAGCATTTATAGATCGGCCATAACACATTAAAATAGAAGTGGGGAATAATAACTGAAAAGGAACAGGAAAATATTTGGCGAAAAATCGTCATGGGAGCCTGCTCGTGCGATCCGTCGGCTCAGGCTCTGGACTTGGGAGGTCTTCGGTAAACCCAGATACATATCCGCGTCTCTGCGAACCATGTTCTTCCGTTATTGGTTCATTAGTGGCGGAAAGATTGAACGCAGCGCTCGAGAGAGACGAGTTATTTCGGCCATGGGTAGGTTGAGAAGGAAATGTTGGATTTGGCTGGGGTGAAGGAGGTTCCGGGGAAACTGGACTTCTGAAGGTTGAAGCATCACTAACTACTCGTGCACGAGTTGTCGTGGGTGCGACATTGTATTCCGTCGGTAGCTCAAGAGGGGCAGAGACATGTCCAGCTAAAAGGAAAACAGGTCAGCATAGGCCACGCTCAACGGAGAAGGGCCGAGAAATTTCCTGACGTACCTTGCATTTCATGCACTTGCGCCCCACCAGCCTCTTGCGCCTTGGGGTCTGAATACACCACCCCCGAATGTGGAGCTGCAGTTGTCACTGAGTCACCCACTTCGGAAAACGCAGCTGCAGACGTATGTTTGTCATTGATTCCAATCTCCGTAGAGGCCATTGTCATATTGGTTTTCTGGGTCGGTAAACCCATTCCGTACATCCACCCCATAATCCGTCTCCTATTATCACTGATAACCCCTTCGCTGCTGGCATACGTCCTATCGCGTCGCCGGCGCCATAGGAGCCAAAGTACAGCCAGGCCTGTGACAAATATCAGACCCAAAACAACACCCAGCACCGGAGCAACCCATTTGGGAAGCCCACTGCCACCCCCACCACCGCCGCTAGTGTCTTCGGGTGATTTTGTAGGATCTAGCGCGGAAGAGTTATGTAGAGGGTAGGGATAGTAAGTCTCCATGCGTTTTGTATACTTGGTACCAAATAAGTCACGTAAATTGTCATCACCCCATTTCGAGGGTTCAAGAGTTGTTGCACCACCCTTGGCACTGTCGACAGAATCAGCACCCGTCCAAGTCAAGAAGAACATCCTTCAGATATCACTTACTTTCCACCAATCCTCGCGGTTACCAAGTCTGGCACTTCATACTCGCTCCATTCCTCTGGATGGTAAGTATCTTGGAACCTTAAAGTATTGAGGTTGAAAACACGGATTATAGGTATTGGAGTTGGCGAATGTCGCCCCATGCCACCAATCACAAACATCTTATCAGGATATGTTTTAACGCATTTGTGCCCGTGGCGGCCCTCTCTGTCATCTCCATCATATGCATGGATCCATGTGAAGGACGGGACCGAAAGTATGTAAACATTATCGTAAGAAAATTCCGATCGGTGGTTACCACTTTGGCCTCCGTAAATATAAATATTGTACGAACTACCATCCTGTGCCGCGGCAACGACGGAGCAGAAATGAGCCAACGCTGGTGGATAATCCCCCGTGGTATTTTGCATATACCTAAAATATATATACATTATATAAGCAATCAATGGATATCCAGAACGTACTGAGAGTCATTGGTAAGCCAAACCTACCACTGCCCGTTGGCAATATCGTATATGGGCACGCTGCGCATGAATTCGGGACCCGTTCGGTTCTATGGTAGCAGTAAGTAAAAAATGTGCCTAGCAGGGGTATATGCCCGGACTGCAAGGTGTGTTATTGGGCTACTTACATTCTCCCTTATGTCTTGCGTGATATTTTCTGGCAGGGTATTGGAGATGTCGCTGGGGTATGGCACTCCGCCTATCGCGATAAGCGCCCCTGATGCGGAAACAGGAATCCATACCAACTCTCCAGCGGCTCGACCCGGGACAGTATCTGGAAAACTTTCATTATTCCAATTTGGAGCGATCATTTTAGACATATCGACGGAAATTAGTTTATTTGAAGTTATATTCGCAGCCGGCTTTGGAAATTCAATTTCTCCCCAGTTCACTCCACGTTTTCCACTGAAGTAAAAGCCCTTGTTCTCACTCGGCACTGAGACCGCGGCACCGTGAGTAACATAGCGGGTGACATCGTTGTTCGTTTTGTCAAGACGGAATCCGGGCCTCCATCTGATCCTCGCAGGGCCATACTGGTCTCGTTCATATGCTAGTACCCTATCACCCTCGGGAGGGTCGTACGCATCGGAGATAGTAGTGAGGCCACTATCCCAGTTAGCTACCAAAGTCTCGTTACATACCCAAAGGCTGAATCGTACCCATATAAATAGAACATATAATAGTTTGCAAACATCGTTCCAGAGAAGAAGTTTGGGACAATATTGCTGACAGCACCCGACCCACTTGACAAATTGCCGAAAAGGGTTGTCCAGGGGGCGTTTGTAGTGTCAAATGGAACAGACAAGTTAAGTGTGAAGGCATAGCCATCGGCAAGGCCTACGATGCGGTTAGAAAATGTGACAAAATATAGGACACAGGTAGGGTAAGGAATCACTGGTTGTATCAAACTTTCCATAGGTGCCATCCGAGTAACCCCTTCATAGGAAAGTTCAAGTCAGCGTCACAAAACCAAACTATCCGTAGCTGATAGGTGAAAATACCGTCGCCAAGTCATTTGTCCGCCATCGAGGTAAATTGTATCGCGGATGATATTCGCTAACCAGGTATTAATGCCGGACTTGAAGAAAAAATGGAAGATGAAATGCTGAGCATCTGGAGGCTAAACCGCAGCGCATCCATTTATTGCTACTTGTAACCTACTTACCCCTTAGAAAAGGCCAAGTAACAATGGTTTTATTAATCTCAACTTGAGGTGCTTGCGAAGCGGTCCCCTTCCAAAGCGTAGAAAAGACCGTTGTCGCAATTATCCACCACAGCGCCATGATGATATCTCCTGACCGAAGTCTGTAAAGTAAAGAATAGGGTATGGAGAAAGGATTAAAAGCAGAGCCACGCAGTGTATCTCATATCTCATGCGAGGAGGCTGAATCCCAATGAACAGGGGTAGTCTTTTGATGCTCGTCGAAAGATTTGGCCAAGTTGTAATGTAGGTGAACCTATAGGGATGTTGAACAAGAGAAACTCAAAGGTAAAATGCAACTTTCTAGGCTGAAATTTGCGTTCAGTATCGCCCTCTGACCTTCATCTTACGGTAGCATGACAAGGTAAGGAAGCTGAGGCCGGAGCTGCGGCGGAAAGGAGAGTGATGGAGCGATAGGCGCCAGATGGAGCGGATAGTTTTAGTTTCTTGTGACTTGAGTTTTCGTAAACGCGGGGCAGAAAGGAATCTCGACAGGCGTGGGGTCTTGTCCAGTACAAAAATGAGCTGGCTTGGTAGTCACAGCGGAAGAGATGGCGGTTGGCTGATGAATGGACAATAGTCTTAATAGTATTTGAATTCAGTTCCGGGCATTCTAATTTAACGTAAAAATAAATGGTAGAAAAGAGAGCTGGGAACAGCGAAGACGGTCTGAGTCCACCGTCAACTCCTGGTTCGTCGGCACGGGAGTCAGATGCCAAACAGAGTAGACGGCTGAATCCGTCGCCCCGATCAGTGCAGATTGAGGCGCTTGGCCGCGGTCTTTGGCCAGTGACAGGGGTCTCCGTGTCCAATTCCTTTTTGGTGAGTTTTATCAAATCCATGTCATGACCGTCGTTGCGATTGAGTCTGTGGTGCTGGTTGTGCTTGTGGTGCTGTGTTAGGAATATTATTTCTTTCGCTCAAATTGCAGCGCAGGTAATCGAGTGACCCATTGCATTCCCCCTTGAAAATCGTCTCACAAACTATTTTTGATGAGACCATGTTGTTTAAAGATATCATTTTATTGGCATACCGAATCGAATATTCGGCGGATGGTGATACCAATAATGGGCCTGAAGACCTCTCTTTTGATCCACACCAATTTGGTTAGCTTACAACACTCATTGCCGTCGGCTTCAACAGTGTTTGATAGAAGATCCATCCTACTCTAGTTTCCCACGAAGTGGTAGTCGAACAAATGATTGCTTCATCACCCAAATTATTAATATTAAATTGAATTTGTTTTGCATCAATCGCCCACGCCACACTGATCCCAAGTAGTGATTCCCAGGGGTACGCATTTTCGCGCATGGACGAAATAGTCTATGGCCGCCATTCATTCTGGAGCGTGGACATGTTAATTTCCACATTTCTCTCAACGGACAAAGAAAATAACCCTGGGAGTGATGGTTTGCAGCCAGTGGGCTAAAGATGGTCGTCGTGTCAACGGCTCAAATATTTTGTTATGGAAAATATGATAATTGAACACGAGGTGCTCAGTCCGCCTTCGGGTAACACACACGTAGCAGCAAGAAATCGCCATGGGTCGCGGCTGGGCGACGTGTTATGAATTAATTGCCTTGCGTGTTCCTGAGCAAAATGGCTTGAAATAAAAGCCTTGGGTGGTATCCGTAGTGCGTGGGATTATTATGATTGAGGTTCCAAGAACTTAGAAGCAGAACGTTAGTCATTGCCGAGATGGGATGGACAGATGCACCAATCCCAAGAAACTTGACCACAACATTAGCCGATTCCCTTCCGGACCCTGCGACCTACCGTGTTAGGCAGCTCGATTTTCCAGGGACACCACTCTTGCGGTCCAGCACACAGACAGAGGTGAGGACCATTCCCTGAGGCGCGAGGAGAAAACGAAAACGAGGACTACGATTAGCTGGCGAGGTTGGATGCAGCGAGATGGCTTGTTCCTGCACCTGCAGAAGGCTCAGTCTGATAGGCTGTACCAGAAGGCAATCCTGGGATAGCCCCCGAAAACGGGCGTAGAGTGCGGCACAGCATTGGAGGGCGGATGGAGGGTCAAAGCAGCAGCCACCAAGAATAGAGCAAGTTGAAATCGTTTGTTTTCCTTCTAGCCTCCAGGTCCCAAGCAGCTCAACAACAGCTCACTAAGCCCAAATCGGGCACATCCGGCGATCCATCCGTGGAGACCTCTGCCAACAAAGAAAAATGGATGGACAATGATGAGTCTGGATGAACAACGATGGTTGGATGTCAACATGTCAACCGGCGTGGATCTAACCCGATTCGGCGCGCTAAGCTGCCGCCCGTTTTTAGCTCGGCTGCGGCGGGCTGCAACAACTTTGATCCGCGGTCACGAGCCCCAAGCGCCAGCCTGGGACCAACAACATCCGACGTCCATCCATGTCCAACATGCATGTACAGTACATGTATGTCTGGACGTATCTCCGCGAGCCAGGATTATCGCTCCTCTTCCCCTCACCTCATGGGTAGCCTTGCTCGAAATTGCATCCTTGGCCCCTCCCGAGGTTCCCGCGAAGAGTTGCGGATGAGGGAGTGGCCATCAGCTCGTATACGGATGGCTGCGATACGAGCACCATGTTGAGGCCTCTCCCCCCCTCCTGCTTGCGAGGGACATGCATGGTTCTTATTATTGTCGCATTCGGTAACCCAGGCCTGGAGCGGAGGACGAGAGGGAACAGGGAATTATTATGCCTGGGCTCATGGCCTTCAGCTTCCAGGCTCCAGCGTCCATGCTGAGTCCTGACGAGTCCCTCTCACTGCCTCAGACCACATTTACTCCGTACTCGGGCCGCCTGTGACGACATGTGCAGCCCGCCATAAAGAAGCCATGTAACCATGGATGGAAAGTCAAGTGTGGCTGGATTTAAAATTGTGTGCGACATCAACGTCGCCTTTCCCGTGTCGCGAGGGAGCGGGTTTTCTTGAACATACTACTCCGTACATAGGCTGAGAGATCAGCCTTCCGAGAACATTTTCAGCCTCAACCCCTTTTAGCGTTTCTGTCAGCGAACCCAAATCTGATTTGAGATATCTGAGAGCCTGCCGGAGTTATGGAGGCTCGTCAGTGCCATGTCTAAAATGTCATGCATTTTCAGTTCCCGGCAGGAGTTGGGAGAACGTCCCATCTATTCCTCGCCACGTCCATCCTTGGTGCGCCACGCTGCAGCTAAAATCGAGGCGCTCCTCTCGCTACAGGCCATGCTCTGGCTCGGTATGTGCTCGACGAGAATCCCTGCTAGATTTGTTCCTAGACCAAAAGTGTTCCATCCCTCCGTTCCACTGGGCCATCCACTCCATCTGCCTTGCTCGTCTTCTCTACGGAGTACTGCGGTTTCACATTGAACAACGATATCAGCTTCAACTACAGTATACGCTTCCTGGTGGCATATTCCTTGTTTTAAACAGGTTATCATTGGAAAGTCCCGTCTGGCGAATCATTCTTGGATGATCAACACATGGTGGAAAAGCTAGGATGGGGATCATTGAAAGCTTAGGCCAATGGCAATCTTAGCCGCCTTGGCCAAAGCGGCACATCACCTCTGACTGTTGTTGCGCCTTGACCCGACTGACCCCTCGCTCAACTAGCCTGGCAGAGCTATCAGATTGTCAGATTGCCTGGGGTACTCAGCGTCCATTCGGGATGCATTGAAGCTAATGCAGCTCGAATTTTCAGTTCAATTCAAAAATACATATCAAATAGTCGCTGCTCCGTTTCCTGACTTGTGCGGTAACGACCTGCGTGGTTCGCTGGTTCAGTTGCTCCCCTGCCTTCCCCTGCTCAAGTTACTTTCGAAAGTATAACAACATCTGCTCATCCGATCTCCTCCATTTTTCTTTCTCACTCTTGCTCTTTGTCTTGAAGATACATTTGCCTTCTCGCCGTGTCTGTTCTTCCGTTCGCGGGCAACAGCAGGGTCGCCCATCGAACTTCCTTCGTGTACTTGGGTGCTCCCCATAGGCCCTTAGAATGGCATTACTCTTGCTTGCCTTGACCTGGGCCTCCGTGTACGTGCTGCCGGGAAATGCTCAGAATGATAACATCGGCCTCAAAGTCGGGGTTAATATAGGGGGCCAACCCTCTGCAGCTGGCGGGGGGCAGTCGGACCCTCCTGCCTTAATAGACATTGATGCAGCGATACTCATCTCATGGTGCAATGTAAGGACTCATCCTCTTATCGCTAACTTTGGCTTTGGGATGAAGCTAACTTTTGTACTGTGAAGCATCATCATACACGGACCTGCCGCCGTCCTGGCTATCCAGTTACTGTAACTGTCACCGAGACAAAGAATCACACTACCACAGTCTCTACAACTACAACAGAAACTACAGTAACCACCGTCCCCACGACTACAACAGAAACTACCATCACCACCGTCCCTACGACTACGACCGAAACTACCGTCACCACCGTCCCCACGACTACTACCGAAACTACCATCACCACCGTCCCTACGACTACTACCGAAACTACCGTCACCACAGTTATAACAACCACAACTGCGCCTGGCGAGACCATTAGTATAACTCTACCAGGCAGTTGTTCTACAGATACAGTGACACAGACTGCAACTTATGCTGTCTCTGTCTGTCCATCCCGCACAGTTAACCCTACTTTTACACCTATCGCTCCTCTTCCTACCGATTATACCTGGGGCTGTCCTCCCGGTAAACTATGCATCCCAAACCGCAATGAAGCGGATGGTGACTGCAACTTCGAGGCTGGGCTTCCTTCACCCGATTTCTTCTGCAGTCCAGAGGAATGCCGCGACCCCCCTCCTCTTGCACCCTTCCAAGAGGACTGGGATCCCGATTCGGACAAAATTTTCGTCTCGCCGCACTATTACAACATTAATCCTCGAATATTTGGACTAGACTATGATATTTTCGAGTTCAGGAATTCCACCCCGGAGGAGCCATATCCAACATCCTACCCAACACCATCTCCAACCCACTACCCCACGGAATATCCAACTCGGTATCCAACAGAGTATCCGACAACAGGGTATCCGACAACAGGGTATCCGACAACAGGGTATCCGACAACAGGGTATCCGACAACACAATATCCAACAGAGTACCCGACAAGATACGGAACAAAATATTCGACTCTGCAGCGAAGACAAACTTCTGATGATGAGTTGCCTCCTCTGTGCCTCTACGGTTGCGACCGGGCTGTCAAAGTGGCCCAATCCGTCGGGAATGTAGGTATCTGCGTCGGAGGTTCGGGCTTCATGATCTTGCTAGAGTCATGCTATAAATGCCTTCGTGTCTACATACACGATCGCGATCCTGAAGAAGTGCTTCGAGAGAGACTTCCGGAGATAAACGAGATATTAGATACATGTGATGTACCGCCAGTTGAAACGTCTCCACCCCCTGCCCAAAGTACTACTGCTCCACCTTCGACCTCAACACCGGACCTTCCCACAGAATCCCCCACGGAACCTCCGACAGAACCTCCGACAGAACCTCCCACCGAATCTCCCACCGAATCTCCCACCGAATCTCCCACCGAATCTCCCACCGAATCTCCCACAGATCCTCCAACAGAACCTCCAACAGAACCTCCCACGGAAACGCCTACTGCCCCTACCGACACTCCCACAACCCCGCCCTCAAGTGACCCGTCGGAAACTGCCAGTCCGACAGATGTCCCGCCGGAAACCACACCACCAACCGAAACTGGGACTGGAACCACTCCGACTGCCACCACAGATGCACCAGGTGATATTCCTCCGGTATCAAATAATCCCACACTATCAAGTGGAGGTGGAGGGGAAACGCCACCAACTGAGCCGGGCCCGACTCAAGGGAACCCTAGCGATTCCCCCCCGATTGATTTCCCAGGTAGCGCAAACGCTATCCTCATTCCAACATCAAAATACACTTTCAGCGTTGCAGTAGCCGTTGCAGTACTGTTTGCCCTCATTTGAGACCTGCCCTCGAGCGAGACTATTTAATTGTGCCTCTCACTTTTTTTTTCTTCCCTCGCCCACAAGTATATATCCTGAAAAGCACGATTATGTTTCAAGGAAAGTTAATCGCTTTTTTAATCCTTTATCTCAGTTTTGCGCCCCTAAATGATACCATATTATGTAGCTTAATATTTTGCTTTGGCTCCTTTGGATTCCTTTCAATTGGTTGCCATACCATGTCTATAAGCTTGGTCACCATTTTCCCCCGTTCTATGCAGATCCCTACAGATATATTCCCCTTGGTAATCATTATTAATACAATTTACAATATAAATCAAGATGTTCGTACGGCTTTTTTTTTCTCTTTTATTCTGTTTGGTTTGGCTTCAGTTGCACGTTTGCAACTCGGTCGATTATATCTTATGATAGAAGATCGTCATTGAATTTCCTGTGTCCTTCCTCTAGCTTCGTTTGATAGTGTATTTTGCTAACATCAATGATTCAGCGTTGTTCCATTCACGCCACTATGCCATATTTCCATACCCAACCGAAAAGGTTGCGGTATCTAGTACTCCGTAGGTATCTATCGGTTCGTTGGTGCCAGGCACAAAACATCAACTATCATAAAACCACGGCGTGATGTTTAAAATAATTGAGGCTAGGCCCATTTTTCAATCTTGTTTAAGGCTTTGAGGTTACTGTGTTGCGAACAAATGCCGATCAGACATACGTCTAGTTATACCAATAAATAAATATTTCCGGATGTTGTTATGTTGAAGAAAACCCCATTGAAATATGATTTCTGAAATATTTTGTGTGTTCCATAGGTGAAAGGTCGCGAATGGTTGTTTGAGGAGGTATATTTGTTGAGGTGGCCAGCATCTGCTAGAGATAGTAGGGAGTGGCACGGCTACGTATTGCCTCACCCAAGGTATACATACTCCTCTAAGATTGCTTCGAGCTTTTGTAACGGCTACTTGCTTCTTAGAGGGGTAGAAAATGCCATACGTCTTCAAAATACAAGGTTCACTGGATTAATATCCTGGAGGATAACTAGTACAACAGGAATGGCATCGAATACAAAACTAATATTGAGAGTATTATTAGGAAGAACTGTGACCATTATGTCTGTACACGGAAAAGTCGAATAATGAACAGGTGTACAACGAAATTCGTATTGAATGTACAGGCGACTCAAGGATTATCAGCCCATAGGCTTCCCCGACTTGTATTTAGCACGATCCTCCTCTACCTCTGCCTGTAATAACCGTAGAGCATCCGAATATTTCTTTTTCAAATCAACACTTCCATCAAGTTTGATGGTGACTTTTTCGACATTCCCAGATCTTGCGACAGTTGATTCGGGACACTTCACGATCTCATTGGCAAACCACCTACCTTCCCTGTGAGCAACCAGTGTCCAGGCTGACCCTGATCGGCCCGCACGAGCTGTTCGGCCGACGCGATGAATATATGATGTTAGGCTGGTCGGAATGTCATAACTGACGACATGAGTGAGAGAAGGCAGGTCCAAACCGCGAGACGCACGATCAGTAGCGATGATAATTGATAGTTTACCGTTGCGGTACGCAGAGAGCGTTTTCCGCGACGTACTAGACTTGCTTGACTTTGTCAAAGTACCCACACGGTTGGCAAACGGTGGGTGCATGAGTGCGAGCAGACGAGCTAGTCTTGATGCCGATTCGGAAGATTTAGTAAAGACTAAAGCAGAAGGCGTAGATGCCACGATTGGTTTATAGCTGTCGGCAGGGACTCCAGATTCGTCTGAAGAACCAGTATCAGAGGAGTTATATGAGAGATCTGACGACTCATCAGACGAACTAATGTCTGATAAACTGGAAGATGAACTGTTGGAGCTTGAATCAGATGTAATCGAACTAGAACGCTGTCGCTGAAGGTTCGTAACGTGGCCGCCTTCCAATTTAAAATGTGAGAGTAATAGAGTAAGAAGATAGAGCGGCTTATCTGCGGCATCGCCAACCGGAACAAACACTTCACGGAGGGTTGAAGGTAGACTAAATGCATGGTCGTCTTTATGGGTAACATCTCCATTCCCTTCTGAAGGGGGCGGCACGGCATCGCTAATTCCAGCAGTCTCAGAAACGACAAGTTTCGGATTTTGCAATCGCAAAGAATTAAGTTTTGCGATATCCCTGGTCATGGTTGCGCTAAGGATGATCTTCTGAAGTCGAGGTTTACAGATCTGCCATCCCAAGTTGTGTAGAAACCGCCCACTTCTTCCAGTGCCATCCACTCTGTGTCTCTCTAGGGCCGGAATCACAACGTCAACCCATTCTTGAAAACTTTCGTTGAGCAGACGGTCGGCTTCATCAATCACTAACCACTCCAAATGTTCCAATCCAAATCCTTTAGTGGACCGGATGTGGTCAACAAGTCGGCCTGGGGTGCATATTAATATGTCAATGTTGGGGGAGGAGGTTGCAACATGGCTGGGAAACGCCGAATGAGATCTCTCAGCCTCGGTGATATACTCCTGAAAGTTGAAGGAAGCCCATGCGTCAGCGGTCATCTGGTGGCTGTTTTCTATTCGACTGGTAGAGGGAGCGTAGAGTTGATCGTGCTTAATAAGAAGTGCCTGTTCCTCCTTCAATGATGCCGTGCCAAGAGCTGTTCCTATCCTGAGGCCTGTCCCGGTAGCACAGAGTTCACACGCATCCCGAGCCTGCTTAACAAGCTCACGTGTAGGCACAACAACCAGTCCTCGTAATATGGGGAGGGGGAATGGTTCAATACCTGCTACCAGTGGTAGAGCATATGCCAAAGTTTTGCCGGAACCCGTGGCAGCCGATATGCAAAGATCCCCTAAATGGTGATGTTCTCCATTACCAAGTAGTTCCAAAACGGCCGCCTGTATTGGGAAAGCCTTGGTATATCCACGTTTCTGAAGAGTAGAAGCAAGATTGTTTTTTAGTCCTAGCTGCGCGAAGCTTCGTTGTAAAGAGGTGGTGGCAGCGAAGGGTTGAGAAAGCCAGGAAGGAAGCGTAGAGTATGTCGGCGCTTCGATATCGGCTGGTGCAGGCGCAGGCTGTGGGAGTGGTTCAAGCCCATGTGGGGTGATATCCTCACTGGGCAGCGGCTCGACGGTGTTTAAGTCGCCTTTCTTAGCAGCTACCGATGCAGCTGTCAATCTTGACTTCTCGAACTTCGATAAAATCCCAGCATGCTTTACCGGTACAGTTTTAGTCGATGCAGCATCTTCCCGATCTAATTTCCTTTTTTTAAACCCCTTCCTGTCTGACGGCTCCGTACCCCGAATTATTATATCCCCCCTTTGCCTCAGTACGCTCACCGAATCCGTAGACCCCTCAACTGTGCTGTGAGGTCCTGGTATCTCATGGCCGTCCTTTCTCGAGCCTTTCTTTTGTTTCCGTCCCTCTGGCGTATTGTCTTTGATTTGTACCCGATCCCGCTGCTGCGGTGCGAGTGGAGAAATATCACCTTCTGCTTTCGAATCGGAGTTCGCATCTGCGTCGCCCCGTTTAAACGTGCCCTTCTGAGATTGTGCGAGCGCGACAGAAGCCTCTGACTTCTCGTTCCGTTCACGCTTCCTCGCCTTCTTAAGCGGAGTGGATGGCGGGAGTGAGGCATCGTCGACGAGTGCAGATTTTCGCTTCCGTTTTTCAGATCCAGCGGGTGATAATAAGTCCTCTGGAGGTTTGGAGAGAAGATCATTCCTGGGAGGAATATATCTAGGGTAGAATGAAGACGCCATAATCTCAGATGGAGCCTGATGTAGAGGTCGATCAAGCTTTGAGCTTGAAATTCTGCTTTGCTCGAGAAAGATTTGTGGTGATAACTAGTGGCAAAAAGCTCACCGCCTTCAGTTCAATATCCAGACGATGTTTCCTCCCTTCCCATACTTCTGAGCAACATCACCTTCAATGACGTTTCTCTTCCCCTGCTAGCCGCATTGTTTTGAGAACAAAAGGCACACGCTGCAAGCCATGAATGCCTTGGGTCTGTGGCGGAAGAGCCTATCACCGTCGCCAACATGACGTATAATATTGCGTGAGCGCCCATCTTTCACACCCCCGAAACCTTCGAAAACCCCCTGAATGACTGAGTAGCTAACAATGGAACAGTATGATTAGTGACTTTTTCTTTCCCCAACCTGGTATGATGTATAACCGAATATTGGTGTTGGGAGGCCGCAGCGCATCGCTAACAATACCCAGGAGGAGTGGAAAGTCACATATACCAGCTCTCGTCGGTGAGTAAAGCTTCCGCATTGCAAAATGGATCGTCCAATACTCTCCCAAGCTATTAACTAGTATTATAGAAATTAATAGACAGAGGCCATAAAGTCATCATCGTCACTCATGCTTACAAAGGCCGAACCGGAGTACGTTATCTCACGAATGGACTCAAGGTTTACCATGTCCCTTTCTTCGTCATATACCGCGAATCGACTATGCCAACCGTCTTCTCTTTCTTCCCTATTTTTCGAAATATCATCATACGCGAACAGATTGAAATTGTGCATGGACATCAAAGCCTGAGCAGTTTTTGCCATGAAGCTATCCTCCACGCGCGCACTATGGGTTTGCGCACAGTTTTTACGGACCATTCGTTGTTTGGTTTCGCAGATGCTGGCTCAATTCTTACAAACAAACTTCTGAAATTTACCCTGAGTGATGTTGATCATGTTATTTGCGTCAGCCATACATGGTAAGCCTACGATTGCTCGTGGTGCGATCTGGTGGTCAGCGGGCAAGGATGCTGACATATTACCCTTGTGTAGCAAGGAGAATACAGTCCTCCGGGCTTCCCTCGACCCCTTGATGGTGTCTGTCATTCCGAACGCAGTAGTCGCCGAGAATTTTCGCCCGTTGTCGTACACCACCCAGGGAAACGACCAAACGCCTATTCCCCGGCCGTTACTGGGCCCGGATGATATTATCACGATTGTTGTTATATCACGGCTTTTCTATAACAAAGGCACGGACCTCTTAATTGCGGCGATACCAAGAATTTTAGCTGCCCATCCTAATGTGCGCTTCATTATTGCTGGTTCCGGACCCAAAGCGATTGACCTGGAGCAAATGCTGGAACGTAAAGTTCTCCAGGACAAAGTGGAATTCATTGGAGCTGTTCGCCATGAGGAAGTCCGCGATGTGATGGTGCGGGGACATATTTACTTACACCCTAGTCTGACAGAAGCATTTGGAACGGTGATTGTTGAGGCCGCTAGCTGTGGGCTCTATGTTGTTTCTACCCGCGTTGGAGGTATTCCAGAAGTTTTACCACAGCACATGACAACTTTTGCGAAGCCGGAAGAGGATGACCTTGTTCTGGCGACTGGCAAGGCAATTGCAGCTCTCCGTTCGAACAGAGTCCGTACAGACAAGTTTCATGAACAAGTACGTATGATGTATTCGTGGACAGATGTCGCCCGACGAACGGAACGTGTTTACAACGGAATATGTGGTGCGATTAGTGAAGAAGAATTCTACGGCTACTTTCCCGGGCAAGGTTGGACTGCAGCAAGGGGGCGCATACATAGTTTTGCCCTCATTGATCGACTGAAACGCTACTACGGCTGCGGTATATGGGCGGGTAAACTGTTCTGTCTCTGCGTTGTGATAGACTTTTTGCTTTATGTTTTCCTAGAAATATGGTTTCCTCGCAGCAACATTGATATTGCGAGAAGTTGGCCCAGGAAACCGGCTGTGGACAGCTCGCAGCCCCATGAGATCGACTCATCCATTCACCGAGAGTCTAGGCGCCGAGCAGCCCGACCGAGAATGGTGTACTAATTGGCGGCATCTACTCGGAGAATAAATACTCCCACTTTAAAATCTGGCCTAGGGCACTCCTTTGCTCCAATGCGTAATCGCGCCCTTCCGCTTCGCCTCAGGAGGAATCTCCATTAGGAGTCGCTCGTTTCATTAGATCCACACGAAAGTCTCCGTCCTGGACTAGTTAGACGGCCGCTCAAACAGCGGCAGGGAGCAGCAAGATTCGTCCAATCCGTTGAATTAGGCAGACTAAACGGTAGTATGCAACATCGGATTCATATTGATCTATATCAAAAAAGCCAACAACAGCTCCCGAGACAACACATTGTCAGGAGGCGTTCTTAAACAACCCCAAGCAACATAATTTTAATCACTTCCTCAAGAGAAACTTAGAGTGGTACATGGTCCGTTATATATAGCAGGGAATGATGTACATCGTCGAACCAGCCGATTGAAATAACTAGTGCCATAGGAAATCTAGGAATATGCTGTATCAAATATTTAATAATAAAAACTTCAAAATCTACTGAAGGACGCCCAACAAAGCTGAACTAAAGCAAACTCGGTGTACCCACATAAGGAACGGGTATATAGCTATTCCAGCAATAAACAGATAAAAATCACGATTATAGCTCATCTCATAACGGGAGGCCTTCCTTCCTTGTTCCACTTCACTCGGCTGCGAACCCATTCCACCGCTTCCCTCACCCCGCTTCCCATCAGTGCACTAACGGGCAAAACACGACTATCACGCACCCCACCCCCTTCCTCGCCCTCAAATACCTTTCTCACAAACCCTTCCTTGATCCTCACCACCTCCACGCAATCCTCTCTATCCTGCTTATTCGCTAGCACCAGGATAGGCACCCCGACCGTCTCCGCATTTTGCAATACCGATTCAAGGACCTCTCGACATTCATCCAATCTTCCAAATTCCCCCCGCGGATCTATGGCACTCATGGGTTCTGTGATAGCACCTGAAGGGCCCTTGGAGCCCGATGATGCATTTGGCCCACCGCCTTTATAGCCCGTCGAAACAAGGCGCGAAACGTCCGCGTCTTCGCCTACGTCTGCACTATCCACCACAAAAATAATGGCATGGCAGCTCGAATAGTAGCTCTGCCAGAGCCCGCGCATTGATATCTGGCCGCCTATATCCCATATTTTCAAGTACATGTCTGGGAGCGGGATGGTTGCCACATTTTGACCGACGGTTGGGACGGTTTTGCCAGAAAGGGGTTGGGGCGCGGTATTGTTTGAGTCGTTTGGGAGGAAGAGGGCTTTTATTTGGTTTAGCAGGGTGGTTTTCCCCGCATTATCTAGGCCGAGGAGTAGGACGGAGTATTCTATATTGGTCCAAAATTAATAGTTGGTCGTGGAAATGGGAGATGATGATTTTTAGATACATCAGGGTTGTGTAAGGGATAAAAGTAAATTAGGGCGTGATATCACAGGTAAGACATACCCTCTTTACTCGTAGCATAGAAATAAATCGATTTGGCTAGATGGTACATGGTCTTCACTCAAATCAGATTACAACGGTCAATGGGCGCAGGCGCATTGCCGTCATCAAATCAATGAGAGCCACCACTTCAGTCTCCAGCCCACTTGGTTTAACAGAGTTACGAGAGTAACTGCGGTAGAATCATGGCGTACGGAATAGAATATATTTACAATAAATACCTGTGGCCGTATATCTCGCTCTGAACTTCTCCGACACAATAGATCCAAACCGGTATCGCAGCTGGAATGTTTGGTCCGACCCTGGAGAAGTTGACGACGCACCGCGATCATGTGATACAAATTCCGGTCAGGTGGGTATGCAAACCCTAATTACCTTGCCGGCATCCATGGTGTTTTTGGCGGCAGCTTTCAATAGTAATAATAGATCCCGAATATCTACCGAGTAATTGGGCAACAAACTATCCAACGGGGCAAACTGAAACATATATTATCTCTGGTTGTCGGTCTGCTTAGCGCGAGGCGAATAATAGAGATACCGTTTGGGTCGTCTAAAAAGCTAACTGAATTTCTTACTGACAACTATAACCTTTAATCCGAGTCAAACCCCTCCCATTCGGACTCCTCATCTGATTGAGCCCCATCGTCATTGTTTCCTTCATTAGTTTCCCCACCGACAGGGGATATTGTGGTATCTGCGGTACTAGTGTCACCCTCAAAGCCCCTATCCCGAACAAATCCAGCAACAAAGAAACCTCCAGTACCCTCTTCATCGTTTGGCCAGCACCGCAAGCACGCTTCCAATTCTGTCTCAGTCAAATCTACGCTTTCGTTCACTCCATCTCCAGACTCCTCGGGCTTTATGCCCCGGTAGTTCCAATTTCGCATGCCCTCAACCTGTTCGTTCCTTGAAAGGATTCGCCATCCCCGCCGTTGCGCTACCGGTGAGCTCAGCGCACGCGAAACAACAGCCTCATTCTCCTGCGCATGTATGGAGCAAGTGCTGTATGTGACTCGTGTAGCTGCCGGAAAACTAAATGCGTGTTCGATGATTCGTGTCTGGAGGTTAGACAATTTGATGAGGCGGTCATGATCGATGTCAGGTGTTGGTTCCCGTTTGTCGACCACAGGTTCTGTATGTGTAGCAGAAACGGGTGCGGAGGCAGGGCGATTCCTTTTCTTGCTCTGGTGATTAGGGTTATGTGAACTAGGCAATGCAAGGCGAGGTATATCGTCTCTTCCAACTATACCACTCCCAGAACAACTTGGGTCGAGAAGTAGACCTGTAATTGTGCGGAAACGTTTATCCTCGGGGGATAGGGCAAGGAAATCCTGGCCAGCAAGGACAGAAACCATCTTGTCAGCGCCAGCAACAGTCACCATTCGCTGTAGAATTTTTGACCGGGCATGCGAAGCGTCGCAAGCAAATATTTTGGATTTCTGTTGAGCTAAGCCAACTCCATCCTCACGACAGTGCTCCGAGCCTGAACACAGCAATGATGCAAGATGGGTTGTCTTGTTTCCAGGTGCAGCACAGGCATCCATCAAATCTCCCCTCCATCGGTTCACATCACCACCAAGGAGCAAATAGGCCGGGAAGCAAGATGCCTTGTCCTGCAGTATTATCCTCCCCTCTTTGTATGCCGTCGATGACGTTAGTTCTGCAGTTTGTGGAACAGCTAGTAGGTCCGGGATATGAGCATCGTGATAGAATGATTGTGGCGCAGCAGCAGCTAACTGCGATAACGAGTGAACTTGTTTGTAGGATGAAAATGTTGTCTTCAACTCTTCGTCAAAGGTTGTTACGACATTATTTATCCTGACCCATCTGGGAGGTACCAATATAGAATTCCCCTCCCCAGCTGGATTTTTCTGCTTCGCGGCCAGCGCCTTGAGCTCTTCGACGGAGGCACATCGTCGGCGCACACGGGATCTGACGAACTCTGCTTTTATCCGAACTTTGTGTCTTTCAATGGCCAAACGCAAGGGGTGGTTTGACGGCGCGGCAATGCCTCTTTTTGCTAGTAGCAAATCGTGGGCAAGGAGGATCGACAGGAGGGGGGTGAGCTAAATATACCGTTCAACTAGGCCAGCAGTGGTAGAAGTTAGTTTCGTCTATTTCCAGGTTATTTTTATTTTTTCTCTTCCCATATATTAGGCAAAATAACCGGTGGTAACAAGCTGACCTTTGGTTCGAGAGAAAGGAAGCCGGCATTCTCAACCACTTCTTTTAGGATAATATCCCATTTTGCGGTCTCCGTTATCAAGGCGTAGACTTGCGCGGCAGCTGACTTGAGTTTTGAATTGTAGACGCGGGCTTTGAATGAGCCACCGGCGCCAGAGCCGCTCTCGAGAATGGATGCGGCATCTAAATACAATGACATAGCAGCTTTTGTATATATGCTCCAGGATCCACTTATGGGAATGGATGGACGTCTCCTCTGCAAATTCGAGCGAAGCTGATGGGAAGGTTCGGGCAAGGTTCAATGTTCTCGATTTCTTTCCGCTAGTGTTTGCAATGTTTGTTCAATTTCAAGCGGCTCCAAATTTAGGTGCGGCGCTAATCCCGATATGATAACCTTAAATTGGCGCCGGGAAGGCGGGTCTCGGTCCTGGCTGTCGCGTGGGCATAACGCTAGTCCATATTAGGTTTGGCGGATGCGGTGAGTAAGCGTCGCGCCGGGTTATCTGATCTAGCACGATTTGTCTGCCCCTCGGGATTGGCGCATACATGATAAGGAAGGCAAACGGCGTGAAGCACACCGCCATCAATCGTCATCGATGCGAGAGGGCCCGAAAATCAATTGCGCACCCGACCGAGATTAGTCCCGTCCACCTCTACCACTCCTCTTCTATCCGTATTCCCCCATTGGGCTTCTTTTTATTTCCTAGTCCTGGGTCTCGCGAGCATCATCGCCCGTGAGAAAAACAACCCCGAAGGGCCCGCACCTATCAAGCCGCTCAATCATTATTATTAAGGTTTGCTCCCGTACATACATTCCACGCAGATATTTGCGCAATGGGCTCAACCGCCCAATTCACAACATGCCTCCTCCCACCCCCCCTCTCCAGAGCCTCACGCGACCCACCGACTCCAACCCCGTGCCTGCCAACAACCCGCAAATATTCAACGATGCCATGCACGTCCGCACGGCAGTCTTTGTAGATGAGCAGCATTGCAAACCAGAGAATGAATTCGATGACAATGACGCGAGAAGTTGGCATTGGGTCCTCTATGCTACAACAACAGAGTCCGAAAAGCCCGTCCCCATCGGCACTCTTCGACTTATTCCTCCTCCGCATGTGCCTAATGAACATAAACTGGGGAGACCCTATGTGGCCTTGTCGAGAGTTGCGCTGCTACAGCAGTATCGCGGTGCGGGGCTTGCGCGTGTCATGGTAGAAACCGCTCTGAATTGGGCTTCGGAACATCACAGGGCGCTACAGGAATCCGAGCACGCGCCGTGGACTGGTGAGGTGCTGGTCCATGCCCAAGTGACTGTTGAAAAAATGTATGCGCGGCTGGGGTTCGTGACGGATGAGAGTATGGGGACGTGGATGGAAGAAGGGATGGATCATGTTGGAATGTGGAAGACGGTACAGATACTGCCGGAATAGCCTCATGGCTGCTGGAATCTTTGTCCAGCTACGATTGTTATTGATGATTTGGCTGTATCTGTTGTTGAAGTTATGATTTGAAGCAAACATATAGAGGGATACATATATTCGACTAGATTTCCACTGTCTCGTTGGCGGCCTTTTATCTTTAGAAAACTGGCTAGTTAATCATGATTCTTGTTCTGAAATATTATATAACATTGCCAGACAACATCGCCCAAAAGGATGCAAAAGTATTATACGAGGTAAAACAAAGACATCTAACAAAATCAAAATCAAAGAGGAGCACAAAACAACCAGAGGAAGCATTAATAGCCAGAAAAAAAAAAGAGGAAAACAAGGGAAGATACACGAAATATATCCATAAAAATCTGCGCCGCAACCGTCTATTAGAGCGAACGCCAGTATAATAACAGCAGAAATCCAGAAAAAATATATGAAAATATATGCCAGGTGGAAGGACAAAAAATGATCTTGAGGAATCCCGAGGATAGATAAGACGAAAAACAATTATAAGGGTTGTCGGAAAAAGGAGAGGTAGACAGTAAATTGGCGTAAAGTATTTGCCAGGCGAGAGTCGAAGGATATCTGATGAAAGTTCGAGATAGGGACGCCAATACTCATGAAATTATATGCGTATGAAGTGAAACGCTAAAAAAAAAGAAAACAAAAAGCGCATGGAAGGTGTGTAGTGGGATATATGTATATATAGCTTGTCAAAACGTGCTCCAGCTCCAGTCTCTCGGGACGCTGCTCGCAGCAAGGTTTTCTTGACCGATTGACGGTCTAATGCCACCCGAACGAGTAGCGGCTGCGTGACCAGAGCCATTGACTCTCATTGTCCTAGCAGACGATGGGTTTCTATCTTGGACATCTTCTACATTGGAGGCAAGATCTTGTTGTATTTCGTTGAGCCGTGTGGTGCGAGCCTTGTCCCAGCGGCGGTAAGCGCTCCAGCAGAGATCGCAGGCACGTGAGGGGATTCCATCGGGATGGAAGCGGGCATTTTGGTCGAGGGGCACCATGTGGAGAGTATGCGAATAGCAAAAGACGTGGCCACAGTGCCGGCAGTGATGTCGGCGAAGAAAGAGGCCAAAGAAAGAACGGCAAGTAGGTGAGTCGCAAGTAGGGGATGCCGAATCAGCCTGGAAGCCCCGGTGGAAAGAGGACATTTTGTCAGTTTTGCGTTCTATCGTTGGACGAAACAAAAAGATATGGGATGATTAGTTACCTTCCAATGCTCCCGGGTGGGTGAGCCAGTCACTTCCCCCAAATTCTCATCCTTCAACCACTCGTCCTCAGCACGTTTGCTCACGGCGCTTTTGACGCTCTCAAAGGTCGAACTCCGGGTAATGGGGCCGGCATTCTCCGGTTGGTCATCCAGACTGTCTAGGGAGCCATGTACGCTGCGTGGAGGGGTGAGAGGAGAGGGTTTTGTTGGGCGCTCAGTACGGCGGAGGACAGCGGGAACGTACAACGGAGACTTTGGGGGGCGGAGCTGGCGCGATTGCAGGTGTAACTGATGCAGCTGAGCGTTCTGTAGGCGGGGGGAGGTGGGAGAATTGTTCGCCGGAGTGATGGTGGCAGAGTTCACCGGCGAAGGAACCTGGGCTGAAGGGGTGGGATTGTTCGTTTGGGACTGAGAAGAGAATGTAGTTGACATATCGCTCTTAATGAGATGGCTGTAAATGGATGAAAGATAGGAGGATGGGGAGGGTAAATGGGACAGTAAGTACTGAGTACTCCGTAATGAGGATGAGATGATGAAGATGGATAAATACGGTGTGGAAATAAGCCAAGGGCAAAGAGAGACGTGAGACCAACCAAGCAACTAAGCCCGGGGGACAGCGAGAGATCGAGAGATCTACCTAGTCGGTACTTACCTAGGTAGCGGTAATAAGGTAACTATACTCGTCCTCAGTGGCCAACCAGTGCTGGGAAGGTGAGGTCGGGCTGCGTCCGGCGTATGGTTTATGTATGTATGTAATGTATGTATGTATGTTATGTAATGGATGTAACTCGGACGTATACTGCTAATGAACATGGAACATTTGTTTATCCGCCACCGGGCGGGCACTTGGAAACATCCATCTGATGACTCAGCAAGTGGTTGGCAGGGGCCCGCGATAAGATAAACCTCCAGACCTCGATCTATATACACATAGATTGCATAGCTGCCACTACTACTCCGTATGCAGCTATGCAGCTGGTCTCTTATCCAGCCCTGCAAACCTGATAAACCAAGTTCCCCTTCCTAGGTGTAAAACCTTCCCAGCCACATTGTTAAGTTTCATGAATAAATATGGAGCCAACTTCCACAAACTCCACCCTTCCAGAGCTCTCTCTAGCTTTCCATCCACTTAGCATTGGAGATCCAGGCGACGTCCCTCCGTCTCCTGAACAACTTGTCTCGATCATCTCTCTCCTACAACAGGCTGATATCTGCTGTTGTTTTGTCCAAGAATATGGGCTCAACTATTACGGAGCGAAGCGAGTAACTCATGTAATATACATCTTATCCCCTTCAATCTAGGCCACACACTCCCGAGGTCCCCATCGCTGCTGCTAGCTTTATCCTATGAAATGATAGGACAGGACACTATGTATCCCGGATTCTCAGCATCAGAAGGCGGTCGAAATCTTTACATCTCACAGTGAGATATTGAAACCGTGCGGGCCACTCCCACTCGTACATCAAAACTCACTCCATCATAAATATCCACGGTTTAAAGCCATCGGCCGCTTGGATTTTTGGTTACTGTTGCCAGCCAGTTATTGTCACATCAGCTGTGAGCCTGATAATATTGAATGGAGCCAGGGTTAGGAATTTCTTTCCTTTCCTTTCCTTTCTCTTTCACTTATGTTCCCCATACATATTCATGCAATTTGTGTTGCTAATTCAGCATTAGGAAACCTACCATATCCGAAGCTTCCGGTTTTTGTTCAAAGCCTACTTGACACCAAGCAGTATGTGGACCTTTGTGATCTAATTGATGGCCAAGATCTGTCCGAGGAATGGGGAATAGAGCACCTTGATCTATCAGGTACCACAGACACGAAGTGGCTGGAATGGCTAATACCGGGGATGAGAGATGATGGCGTTGAGGATATCTATATATTCATTGATGCCAACCCAATATCGCGATTGGACGCGTGGAAAAAATATACTACTACAAAGCAAAAGCGGATGGGTTGGAAATATCCACCAGAGATATATGCAACTAGATTCCGGAAGTTTGGGTCGAAAGACCCTAGGACCAGAAATAGGCCCGGCCTGTAGTCGCGGTCTTATCAGGGGCTTTGTGGGGTACAACAGTTTTACATGATATATATGTACCTTCACTCATGAGTGTGAACTATTTAATCGAGAATTCAAGGTGCATAACATCAACGAATACAAACAATTAAGCACTACTAACGAGTAGGCTTGAGGCGCTATTCGTACAACACCCGATGCACGAAACGGTAGGGATAGCAGGATTACATGGGAACCAACAACCCGATGTGCAGTCGGGCAGTTGTCATAGCCTGGCCCAGTGAGAACGAATATCTTCATCATGTTGCTGAGAAGCTTGGTATTCGGGATGACCAGACTGCCCAACACAATTAGCTAATTATTGCTCACTAAACATGGTCAAAGTGCATACCGGGGTTCCGGCTCAACAACTCGCCAAAGGTCACGCATCCTTCCAGGGGCTTGGAAAGCGATGTCGATGTCACGGGTGTTGCGCATGCCTCCCATGAGTTTAACGGCAAATCCACCCATCAAACCATAGGTAATGCCGTGTCGGTCCAGAAGATCTGCAATAAAGCATGCAGCGGACACCAAGTTGGAATCTGGGATCACTGGGGTTGTCTCTCATTCTTCGTCAGAGTCCTAGTCCAAAAGATTGTATCGAGAGGCCTTGCTTGAAAGGGGTATAAGATAGAGGAATGGTATGTGGATTGGGTGATAGGCGGCCAAAGGGAAATAGCAGCGGGGTTGAATATGGGAATTCGAAGTGTCTTGATGCACGGAAATAAAAAGAGTCGTACAAGGGTCATGGGTGGATTCTTGATTTCGATGCAGATGGAGAATAGATACTGATTCCCGAGGGCAACAGGATGACTTATCCATGGATATAGCCGCGAGTGCACATTTCAAAGAGGGAAAGACCACAGGAGATCCCGAGGATGCCTTAATTTAGAAGGCATTGAGACAGTGGTATAATGCTGCAGTAAGGAAAGAACGAGACAGTTCATGGTTAATAAGGCAAGGGCTTGCGGCAAGTCCACTTTCAGTGCAAAGAGATGATCGATATGCCGTCGAATTGTTTCAAATAAACCGTGTTGGTGCTATAACTGGACGGGCACATCCTACAGTTCCAGACACAGAAGCCATATATCTTGAGCCACTCAGGTTAGGATATCTGACCTGGTACCAGCATTTTTTCAGCATCAAATCATGGCAGCAACACTCATGTCAAGTTTCTCCGTTTTGAGTGAGATTGGGAGAGCAAATCAACTGAATCGAATCACCCAGCTCACCCTGTTAAAGCCGCAGCGATTGGATGCGGCTAGGCGAGGAGGGAGCGAGCCGTTTGCAGATTTCTTGGACATGATATTAACCTACAGGTATAGCCTCAGCATGAAAATTAAAACAAAACATGAAACAATCATGACATCTTCACACCACTCCCACGGTCCAATCATTAGCTTAAAAATTCCCGGCTTGCATTGCGCGCCCGCTGTCCACTAAAAGCGTGGAGCTTGACAGCAACAAACACGATCTCCATTCTTCCACTCCCGCTCTCCTGTGCATTAGCCTGCACGCGGATTCTCCACTGCCCCCTCTGCACTGCCCATTCCCCATGGTCATATATGCTATCTAGTCTCTTGCGTTTGGCTGTCCCGTGGCTATTTTGCGCTCGTGGTGCGTCTGGCTTGCTAAACAGCAAGGGCGACGGCGAGTTGCAAGAGGAGAGTGACCCTGCAACAGACAGTGGCTGTGTTGAATTTTCATGTACTGCTGGTGCTGGTGGTGGTTGGCTTGGCATGTCAACATTTGAGTCCGATGACGATGATTGGTCTTTTTCCGTAACATTGACCGGATTGAGGCTTTGATTCCTCCCGCAAGTGTTGGAACCAGGGGTACTTGGAACGAAAGCCGTGTCACCTGGAGTGGGACACAGGGCACTTCTGATTCCACTCCAATCAGCAACAAATGGTTCTCCGTCGAGGACGATGTCTGCATCTGAGTCTATTCGGATTTTGACTTGATCTTCGCTCAGGGGCGTTTGGCCTGGGCTGGGTGGCTGTTTGCTGAATCCGCCCGACTTCATCAATAACCCTAGAGGGGCAATCGTAGGGAGATTCATTTTATTGGCTATGACCTGGAAGAGACTCGACACCCTCGCTTTTGCCAAGCCGACGAAATCTGCCCGCATCGAATTCAGGTCAATAAACGTATTTTCGTCTCCGATCTCCACTATTAGTTCGTGAGACGCATCGTCGACGAAAGGGCGCGAGTAATGGACCCGGCCTCCAGAGGCAGCCCTGTCTGCTGGGGAGACGTCGCTTACAAACTGAACCCCTGACTGCCGGATATCTTCCAATCGAATCATGATCTCTGACCTCTGCCGCAATAAATTATAGCTGATTGCGTGGGGAATGAGCTTTTGCTCAAGCCCCCGGAGATGAAAATAACGGCAGTCGCGTAATAGTTGTGCTCTGTGTTCTTCATTTCGTATGTGGATAGGATATCCTTTAAGCATATGGAGAAGCTCGGCGAACACTTCGGCAGATCGGTTGATAACCACGGGTGGAGTGACGGCTGGTGGGCGTAGAAGATTTGGGCGATCGATCGACTCGCCGGAGGTGGTGAAAAATATAGCAAATGCGAGCGAGAAGAAGTTCGGAGAATCCCCAGGGCTACAGAATATATCGCGAGGAATTTGGAAATGCCGTTCACCGATTTGTATGAATATTTCAGATTCGACCAGCTGAGATATCAAGCGCGGCACTAAATGATGCAAGTCAGGGGAACAATTCCTAGCCAAAAGATTGGATACTGGTGAAACTACTCACGGCTGTAAAATTGGGCATCTGCAAACAACTTAACAAGATGGGATCCATCTCGCGGTCGGACATAGTAACCTTGAGTTTGAAAGGACGATTGTCAGTTAAATGACGTGGAATACACGCGATTTAAAGCCTGTTCAGAAATGTATACTATATGATCTGGGCCTGTGGAATCCAGATACCTTGAAGATGTCTTAATATATCTCGAAAGTTGCCGGGGTCGCGGTCTATGTATAGAGTTCGCACTGCCGCCCCATCTTCGTTGTGGCGTAACTGTTCCTCGAAAAAATGCGAAAAATATGAGGGTGCTCTAAGATTTTTAGTCCAAATAGTGTACTTCTAGCTATTTGGGGGGGGAGGGGGGGGGTTGCTGGACTAACCATCAGAGGAAATCGATGCACCAGATAATCTAAACAACTCAGAGCCTATCTGAATGGGAAACACCTTTTCAGGAGGAAGGATGCAGGTTTTGGGCGTTTCGGAAGAATCCGGCCGCTTCGAGACTCCAGGAGCGGACGTCGAGGGTTCTGTAGTCACATTCGGAGTATTCGCTCTACTGTTTTGTCTGCTTGTGCTTCGATCCATTTTGCTCCCAACCCTACTTCGTTGATGCTGCTGTGAGCTGGAGGGTACGGGCTTCCGTCTAATAGTTGGACACTGGTCGCTGTTCGATGCAAGAGGATGAGCGGCCTCGTGTGCGCTTTGTCCTGAATTATCAGCCGCAAGTTTGGGACGTGCTGTTCTCCCCTTTGAAGGCGTGTGTTGTGAGTCTGCTTTCCGTTTGGATGCACGCGACGTAGATGGACAAGCTGGTGGCGCCAGGCCTGGGATTGAAGAGTGGTTGGATGCCGGAAGTTGCCCTTGGAAGGGAAATATACCAGGTCCCACCGCTGCTGGATGCGGAGTAATAGATGAGGTGACTTCCAGAGCTCGAGTAGTTTGAGACGGTCCCTCCAAGCTACGCGCCAGCTCCCTCTGCTCGTTGACAAGCTCCTCCTGGTTTGCGTAGATGTGGTCGAGGTTCAGCAACGAAGCGTAAGATGCATTCCAGTCTGTAATGCCTTCGCCGGCACCAACAAAGGAAACATCTAAGAAATTTGAAGGGGAGTGCGAATTCAAGCCACGCGGCGCGTTACTCCCATCCAATGCCAGTCCCTGGTCAACACTGGTTTCGTTTGGCGGGCCTGCGGAATCACCAGCTGGAGAGTTGCCAGAGTCGGCTTCAAGAACGGAGTCGCACGATTCGATCAGCGAATGCGCCGCAACCTCTGCTGGCAATTGATACGTGGTAGAAGCAAGCGATGAGTTCAGCGGCTGGGAGTCTTCATCCGGTTGTCCAGGATGGGAATGATGGTAAGCGGCCGTGAGGGGATCTTGACTCGGTGAGGTAGACATCAAGGAAAATGCAGCCGCTTGGCTTTTACTTTTTAGCTCCCGAAGCTCACCGGCCAGTTAACTAAGGGTTTAACTTAAAGGATTGGTAATTTTGTCAGTTCCACCGGGAGTATCAAGGTTGAATAGTAAGCATCTCTTAACCGCGTGCGCTCCCAGACACGGTTACGACCCAAGCAAGCCGAAAAAGTGAGCGATTTGCTCCTAGGTGCGGCGGGTAACTAAGGGGAAAAGGACGCCGAGGGAAGCAGATACGACGTGAAACCTGAAAACCTGCTTCAAATTTCCCCTCGAGGGCGTCCAGTAGTGGCAGAAACGAGCAGCAAGGGATAATATCCGGTGAAGGCGAAGGAGAATCTCTCGGGCTGAGTGAGCTGGGTTTTGTTTTGCGGTTGCAAGCCCCAGCGCTGCATCAGCCTTACATCATCACGAGCGATGCCGTATACAGCTAGCGATCACCACCAGATGGACCGATGAGATGGCCAAGGAGAAGGAAAAAGAAAGGAAAATAAAAAGAAGAAAAGTTCAAATGATTCTGCAGAAAGAAGATTGATACATTGAAACAGGAGAGAGGGGGATTTCTGTACGGAAATAGCTACCACATATCTCCATAAAGAGCCTGCTTGACGCTTTGATATGTAGACAACTATAAACTTATCAGGTACGAGTACAAAAGGGGGTTCATCATTATTATCATTACAGCCTCTACTTGCACGGGACACCAATTCCCATCTGCTCCGCCGGCGGAAAGTGGAAGACAAAATAAAATAAAAAGTACCAGGTAAATAATAACTCGGTAAGTCTTTCGGGTACTAAAATTAGAGTCATGGAGAATTTGGCTGATCTGGTTACGGATGACAGCTCTAAAGTTTACTATATACTATTGAGCTACTTTCTTTAAACACTGACTGCCATAAGACTTGTACTGTATGTACAAGATATACTAGGTGTCGCCGACGGCTTACAACTATACTCCACGCACCAGAGCCTAGCGAGGAAATTAGAAACACACAGAAAACATGTAGAGAGGAGAACGTGTGGGGAGCGGAGAGGAGTATTTATTTCACAAAATGCCTTGTCATGTCTCGTTGGCGCTCGTTTCATGGGATCAATTCATAGCTCCCTTCCAGCTCAACAATCCTCGCGATTCCCCTTTTGTGAGCTTCCCTCTCCTGGATCCGGCTCACATATCCCGTGAGGTACGGGTGCTGTTCCTTGTTGATCAAGCCTCGCTGTACCCCTGCCTCCAGCGGGAAGCTCATCAAAATGTCCGAACCCGTGAGGATGTCTCCGCAGAGGAACAGACCCTCCCCTGGCGATGATTTGAGTTGGTCTTCTAGGAAGCTGAGGTTGGTCGCCAAGTCTGGTTGTATTAGAGCCGAATGCAGCTGAGACGCTATCATTTTTGTTACCGGTTTGATGAAGAATGGGACCGGCGCATCTCGAATTCCTTTTTGGAGTCTTGTCAGCTGGTTGTTTCCCCCCAAAGTAATACGGGATACATTCAACCCCTTACCTTCAACAATAAGCATTCTCACCAATAGAGCCATCAGCGAGCCTTCAGCATAGTGCATGAAGTACCGATCCCGCTGCCATGACTCTGTCTCCCCCCCTACTTGGCCTTCCCTCCCATCAATATACCGTTGCGGGATCAAATGCGGGCCAAAATGGTCGACTAAATACTCAACGATAGCAGCTGATTCGGCCAGAACCACTGGTGGGTTTGGAGCCTTCTCGATCGATATGACTGGAGATTTCCCCAGAGGGTGGATTTCCTTCAACTCGGGTGCCGCCATGTTCTCGTCCCGTTTGAACAGTTTTATCTCATATGATAAACCCAGTTCTTCCAGAAGCCAAATGATACGTTGTGCGCGAGACCTTTCCAGCCTGTTGCACCAGTCAGTAGGGGCCTAGCAGAACGATAACACGCTGACTTGAAAAGGGACAGAGTGTTCATACCAATAGATTGTAATCTTCACATCGTTATTGAAACCGGTCGCCATTGTTGGCAGAGTAAAGCCCTTTCGAGGATTCCCACTGTCCTAGTTTTATTACCGTGTCTACGTCCACCGGTGGATCTGAAGTTCGCGCGAGAAAGGGGGGGAAAATTGCGTTTCTGTAAATAATTCGTAGAAAAACGGGGAATCTTTTTTGGCCTGCTCCCATCAGTTTTGAGGTCAAATTGGATCTCCCTGCCTCGGGTGACGAAACTTATTTATAACTGCTGCCTACACAGGTCGTATTAATCTGTAGTTAAATTTTTTAGATTTGGGACTAGTGAAGATACCGCAATCACAGAGATCCTTTGCAGCTTGAGTCTGTGTCCATGTACAGAGTGCGGAGTACTGTAGTTACAATTCCGCATGCGGCCATAAATCTTAACTGCTTATCTCTTTAGGAGTCGCCTGTTCATTATTACCTACGCAGTGTAGGAACTCTGTACGGAGTAGACGAATGTTAACTGAAGTATGGCCCGTATATGTAAGTGCCTACAAAACAGCCTATTAAAAAAAGGAAAGTTGGCTAGTGGATACATAAGTTGATAAATGAATTTGATAAAGATTTGAATCTCTCAGAAGGTCTGGCATCATAGTAACTAGCTGCTAAAAGACTCTCTATTTTAGTTTAGCATATGTCCTATCACTCAAGCTCAAGAACTCCTATGTTTATATATTTAGGTGAAAGAAAATGTATAAAAAAAAAAGAAAAAAAAAAGAGTACAGATTGGCATTTACCCTCAGTATACTCAACACATAGATTTCACAGCATAAAACACTGAATGTAGTTTGGTTTTCCCTGTCATCGTCCGAGGTTTATCACCAGATATTTGCGATGTGTTTCCAAAATATATGGGCAGGGCTTGGCATAGCTAATTAGTTAACTTACATGACTAATCAATATTCGGGATCCATCGACCTCATCGATCGCGAGCGACAGTGGATTGGCCTTGAACCATCCAGCTACAAGCTACACCACCACCACAACAACGTCTTTCTCCTCCGCGCAAGGCCCGCAACCATGGCTGGTCCCAATCCAAGTCTGACTTCCCTCTCCCATACCTCCGCTATCCTCTCCGGCCAATTGCTGACGCAACCCTCCTGCAGATTTGACGCTTGACCCGGCCCTCCAGAAATATTATGGTATGGAATCCAAGTCCTTTAGCCGTTGATACTTACTCTTCACTGGATGGTCTCGTCCCTGCGCCTGACAACGTAATAAATCCCTGGCTCATCAACTTCTGTTTTTTGTGTGTAGAGCTGAATGTCAACCGATACAAATACTTCCGCTGGACCCCGCGCACCGTATGGATCTCGTTCTGCTACATGGCTCTCGTGCCCGGAGTTTTGGCTTACGTCGGCTACAAAACTGATGTAAGTGTAAACATTCTTCTTCAAATTGGAACTTGAAATTGTGTGGTCGTCGTCGGCGGCTATCGCGCATTTTTCTTTTTGGCAGTAGTTGGGTTGAACCAAGGCTGATCCGGATAAACTCTTTTTACGGACATATAGGGCAAGTTCGAATTCAGAGGGAAGAGAAGAGGGGATACGATCGTGGAGTGGTAGAATTGGTTCTCTACATGCATAGATAAGGGATCGCGAAATGAATTATCCACTGGAAGCCGTCATCATCTCCTCACTGCCACGATGGACTACTAGCATACTTTCCTCTGCATTCTCCTGGTGCCGGTTGCAGCTCTCCGTATGTTTGATAGGGACATGGTTTGATGCTGTATTTTAGTCTACAAAATTTACGTATTCTCGGAAGAACGACGTTGGACAGTGTTGAATCAATTAGAATATCTTCATTTGTCAAGCTTTATCCAACAAAGGAAAGAAAAACCGACTTGAATAGAAGAGAAGAAAGCGAAAATCGAGAATGAATAGAAAGCATTTAACCCAGAGATATCCCGAAGTAGATGAGTCGTACAGAGGAACCGCCTTATAAAACAACAAGAGAAAAGTGAAGAAAGTCGCTGAAATTAAAAACCACATTTACTGTCCCTTCCCATAAGCACATGTAATGAAATTGAACCGGAGAAGCTACAGCCCCACAACCAAATCAGTACGGTCTTCCACGACTCCTCGGATGGCCCCGACCGAAGCCGCGCCCTCCTGTCTCAGGGACCCTTTCTCCTCTTCTCCATTCCCCTGATGGGACTCCAGATGGGCCAGTTGGAGGGAAACCCCCTCCCCTACTCAGCGCGCCAACCCCCCTTGATCTGCCAAACCCATTTTCTCTTAATGAAGATGGCCCATTGCCAAAGGCCCTCATTCCCCCACCAATGGTTGAACTGCCAGCCGCTCCCCTGTTTATGAGGGCGGGTGCAATAGAGCCATCGGACAAAGGCGGGAGGACAGCACAATCGACGTAGTCACCAATCACAAAGCGGAAATCCTGTAAGCATTTATCCGCTTCGTCGCCTTGAAGTTTCAATGCTCCGTTTGCTGGAGGATCTTTTTCCCTTCTCCCTGTGTCCTTGTTTTCACTTGGTCCGACAATTACGCTGCCCATATCTCGACTCAAATACCTTCCCCGGCCTTCTCCCGCAATTCCTTGATTCCTCGTATCAGGGTACACAAGTCGAAAGCTGAGGCGCGTTCCAATAGCAGGGTTGGGTAGAATTGAAGGTAGACATGATGTGAGAAGCTGGGCAAGTTCGCGTAGGGAGCAAGACGGCCAGGTGTAAATCTGAAGGTGTGGGGGAAGCGGAGCAATGGGATTGGACGCGTTTGCGTTTCCGGTGGATGGAGGGGAAGGGATCGGGAAATCTGAGAGATGATGGAAGGCGTGCTGGCGATAGAACAGCTTCAGATGGAATGGCGTTGTTGTCTGGCGGTCAATCTTAGGAGGCGCATCAGACTTGTCTTCCGCCATAGTTGCGGCGGAGAGCGCGCATGCGTTGTAGAGGTTGCGACAAGCAAAACGAGGCGGAGGGGGTGCCCAATAACGTAGCTATCAGAAGCACAGTAAGAATTTCGCTAACTAGGGGTTGCGTGCTACAAAGTCACCACCCCTTACACGCGATAGGTGCTATGACGGTAGACGTACGGAGGAGTGATGGGTTGAGTTGAAAAAGGTTGCAGAAGCACAGAGTATGGTATGGAGGGAGGGATGGAGGGTTGGTTCCTGGCTGGCAGTTTCATTTCCTATTTCGGCCAGCTGGAGGCAACACGCCAAGCCAGGAAATCCGGGCTGAGCTTGAGCCTCCAACCCCGTCTCATTAATCTTTGCTCTCTCTGCTCACAACCAACGCTGAGGGAGAGAGAAGCTTCCCCCCTAGTTTTTGAAGCTACAATAATTCTATCTGATACGGCTGTTTCATCTCATCTTCACATTAACTACCCAACTTTTTGCCTGCATTCCCGTTCGTCCGCACACACCCGCCATGGATTTCGCGTCTCTAATGGCCAAGGAGATTTCCAAGGCCAAGTCACCGGAATCGTCCACAACTACCTCCGGCTCCAGTAAGCAATACGTGAAACGAGCCGATGTCGAGGCAGCCAGGCTGGCAGCATACAACGCGGAACAAGAGAAACTGCAAAAGGAACGTGAGCAACGGGCTGAGCGGAAACGGAAGTTGGAGGAGGAAGAGGCGGAGAGGGATCGGGAGAGGGAGGAGAAGAGAAGACGGTTGGCGGAAGAATCTAGGCGGAAAAGAGAAGCTGAGGCGGCGGCTAAAGAAAGAGAGCGGCGGAGGAGACTTGGCCTTCCGGAGATTCCTGCGGGCAGTCCAAGCGATTCGAAGGAGGGCACTCCACTGGGCGACGATGAAACAGATTTAGGTAAGGATGAGGTGATTGACAAGCTGAGAGCTGCTGGGGAGCCAGCAAAGCTCTTCGGGGAGAGCCACAAAGGCCGTGTAAGGCGATATCGACGACTTGTGCAGCGATCCATCACCCCACAGCAGCACATTTCCGAAGGCCCGATCCCGACAACCCTGGTTCTCGTTCCCGAGGCTGAAATGAAAGTCCCGGCCAAGTTACCCACAGATGAGGAGGGCCGTAAATTCCTCTTTCGACAACTAGCATCCTACTTTACGATGATCTTAAAAGAGTGGGAAATCGCCTTGTCAAAGAGAGATCCCGCTGTAAAAGATAGCTACCAAGGAAAGCAGGCTTACAATGCCATGGTACAGTCCCGGGAGAATATGCGACCTCTGTTTAAAAAGTTTGAAAATGGAGATTTGGAGACGAGCATACTTGAGCCAGTGGTGGAAATTGTACGCAATGCACAAAACAGACGCTATGTTGACGCGAATGATGGCTATCTTCGACTTAGTATTGGGAAAGCGTAAGTGAAATCTGCTGTTTTAAAACCTTCAACGCTTTCAATTTCACTTATACCGATAGAGTCAGTTTTCTCGAGTTGTCTTGGCTGACTTTGTTATTTTTAGAGCCTGGCCTATTGGAGTTACTATGGTTGGTATCCATGAGAGATCTGCGCGAGAGAAACTTCATCAAAGCGATAAGAGCCAAGCTCATATCATGAGCGACGAAATTACACGCAAATTCCTACAAAGTATCAAGAGATGCCTGACTTTTGCCCAGGTCCGCTGGCCGCCAGATGACCAGCTTCAGCTCATGGGTTAATGTTTTGTTGTTTCATTGTCTCCAGATGGATGTCTACTGTCTTTCATAAGTTTGGCCTCCAAATTGCTCAGGTATCTATCCCTAAGTTAAGCTACCGCTCGAGTTGCATGCGATGCGAGAAATACAATCAAATAGTCTAACCAGTAAACAATGATATTAGATGCCCCCACCAAGATTTCAGGGGATTCGCAACCGGGCCGGGATGGATATGCTTCTCTCGTGGTATATCGGCCTGCCCTTCTGATTTGTTTTCGATCCTTCTGACGTTGTTATGCTCCTCTGCACCGTTTATGAATGCGTTTTCGGTAGTCCAGTTTTTGCTCGTTGCTGTTGTCGAGCAGGAATCTTCTGGAGTATATCCATTCCGCCCATTGAAGTCCGACTGCATGAGCTTTCCAGCGGCGTAAATGCAACCACCATAAGCAAATCTGATCAACGAGTCTCCAGTCAAACTGCCAATTATAAAGACATCCTTCGTGACCTCTAAGCCTTCCAGCGCCCGAGCACGCATTTTTTGTCTTGAAACCCATTTGCAATCGTCTGTTGGCATTTCATTGTCGAATATTTCCGCTAGCAGGGGTTTGCTCAGGTAGTTCAGCGAGCTCCTTCGGCCAACCACGTATGCAAGCCCACTTACTTCGCGAGAGAGGGTGGTCCCATTCTCTCGTCGAAATGTGACTAGTGCTGTCTCTTTATCCAACGCAACATCCGTGATAACGGTGTTGGGAATACCCTCATAGTTATCGTTCCAATTTCTACTTTCCAGAAAAGGAATCGAATGTCCACGAGCCCGCTTTGGACGACTTGTCCCCTTACCTTCCTTTGATTGGGCGAAGGCCCGTTTCATGAGGCGATATATAGAGGCATACTCGGGGTATTCTTGCGGGTGGCAGCTTTTCAATGGTGACGGATTGGTTTCTGGTTCCCATTTGAAAATATGGATTATTTTTTGATCTGGATGAGAGGAAATAATGACATCCGCTGCTGAGAACCCGGATCCGATGATTAAGAGCGGGGCACGTCGTGGTTGCATCACCGTGGTCGGAGGTGGTAATTTTAACAAGGGCAACAACAAGGGTCTCGGGGGAATACGTTCCGTGAAAACCCCTGATGCCAGGATCAGCTTGTTGCAGGTGATATTATGTGACCCGATATAGAAACCATTCTCGGTGCGAACCACTCCACTGATTTTCTGGCTGCATCGAATTGATTCGGATATCCCTACGAATGTGGCATAAGCGGCAAAATATTCCGCTACCGCTTCCCTCGAAGGCCTTGTGAACGGCGGTAAAGGACAGGCGTGGACGCGTTGATGGTGCTCAGCAAAGCTATATCCAGGCAATGAGAGCATACCAGCGTAACTTAATGTTTGGATGTGTGGGGCTGTCCCCTCGGGACACTCTGTCCATTGTCCTCCGGGATAAATTGCATCCCCCAAAATAAGATGCGATGCGGCTCTTTCTGGCATGTAACGCCATTTGACACTTGTTTCTGTGCCCTCATCATCGTCTCCATTCGGCCGAATCAGAGCATCAAGAAGAACGTTAACAGGAAGAGCTTGCGTGGAATATGGGAACCTGGACGCGCCGAAATGGCTTGTCAAATGATCAATGTCTAGATGGAGGAGCTGCGGGCTGTCCTTTAACTTTGCATGGAGTAGTGGATCCGGATGGGGTTTCTCCGGGTTGTAAAATGGGATATGGCCGTGGAGGATATAGGAAAGTATCATGGCAGATGGTCCATTACCTGCTTGGAGTCATATGGAGGCAATTTGCATCGATTAGCAGAGGATTCAACACAGGTTGGGTTGGTGTATGTGATCTTCTTTTCGTCTGCGCGAGGAAAGGGAAGGCACAAGGAATGTCCAAAGTTCTCACCAACAATGACGACCTCAACCGACGTGGGAATAGTCGATTTTTCTGCCATGGACGACGACTGGGTCATCAGGCATTCTGCGGAGGAACAGTGGTCGACGATGCTTCCCAGCGCCTCCCGTGGGATACCGAGAGCAGTTCACGCCTCCCACCCCACGGTCCTTTGTGTCGAGTGTGCAGGAAGCTGCATGAAAAACAGGCAACTGTTCACGGTAGCAGGTCAACGTCGGTTCCTCATCCAAATGCCGTTCCGTACACGATTAATCAAAAAGACGAAAGGAAAGTGAGACAGGGGAAGCTTCTTGACAGCGCCTGTGGAAATGTTAGAGATCTTGGATATCTGATATTCAATGTCCGGTTTTTTCTTTTTGGCGAACTCGTCTGTCGCCGGTGCTGACAAATCGGCAGCGCCGGCTACCGAGGCCCCTCGTACTATGATTCTTGGCGACGCATCTGGGCTTGCAATGACGTCACTCTGCCCAGGCGTGGACGTCGGCCCAGAGCTGCCTGGGCGGGGACTTCAGGATGGACTGGACTTTAATAATCAACATACGACATCAGCATACGAGGGAAATGCGAGGCGGGCCACGAAGCGGAATCTCCTCTCGAGACGTTGCTCAGGGGCAAGAATTGACGTCTCTGGCCTCGACGAGCTTGGAGATCATCGGGCCCGCGCCAAGATTATTGGTCAAGCCTCCACAGCATCGACCCGAATTGTTGTCGCATTCATTTGCTATAGAGCCGCAGGATTATGTGGGATGAACTTAGGGATGATCCCAAACATACCCCGTATTTACTGTGATATTCACTGTAGGGGAGTGTTGACGAATTCATAGTCAAACTAGTTGTATGATGAACATTTAATGTCATGGCTTGAAATATTTCACCACGACCAGCATCACCTTGTCCCACTGCACTACTTCAGTATGAGATTCCATCCAAGATAAGCAGGGCTCTTACTACATTACTAGTGCACCGATCCATTTCATGATTAAAATACGTTACGTATCTTGATTAATATCATGATCAACCCTGCAATTCTTTGCTGCGAAGTTGGGGTACCCGCCCAGCTCGCAGTGGTATTATGCATGCATACTGTGCGACGCTGGATTGCGATTGCAGCTAGAGTGAATATAAACCTATCTTTAAAATACGTGATTCAATGCCATTGTTCGATACTCTCTCCAGACTTCGAACCCTGCTCTCTCGTACCAGTTGATTAGGGTAACCCAATCGATGAAAACCTGCTCCATGCCCCGTCTGCGAAGATCTAATGCCGCATGTACAACTAACGCAAGGCCGAGCCCTTTATTCCGAGCATCAGGATGTACTCCAACACACCCTATCTGCCCAGTTTGCTCTCCCAGCAAGGGAGGAAATGCGAGGTCTTTGGATAACCCAATGCCGGATTCCATCATCAATGCCCATCCGACTTGGTTACCTGCAGAGTCTACGGCGACCATAGCTTGGTGATGTTGTCCCGCCTGCGCAAGCCGTTCGTACGCGCCTATCCACACTTGGTCGCCGCCAAACAATTCTTTCTGCCGAGCCATGCATTCGCCGTACTGATCCTCTCTCCAGGGCATAAAATTCACCCCTGCCTTGGCTGCACGCTCTAAAATCGCTGCTGGCACTTCATATGTTGCGAGCTTGACCCAGTAATCCCTAGCTGTCGGTCCAGGGGCGGGACAGAATCCACGATTGATGAAAAACAACTGTGGCTTTGCCGGAATGTCCAGGGGCACTCCAGGCCAGAAACGAGGAAAGCTAGACCCTACTGTGACTGTTCGAGCCTTGGAAGCGGAACGTAGATGCTTTTGGGCATGTCTGATCAATGCAGCCCCAACGCCGCGCGATTGATGGGCTCGATGAACTAGCAGTGCGGAAATATAGGACGTGGGACGATCTTCGTTCACAAAAGTAGCAACAAACCCAATAAACTGCTGCCCGAGGCGAACTCTGAAATGTGCACCGTTGGGGCGGGTAAGAAGGTCAGAGAGTCGGTCCCCTGGCACAGCATATTGAGGAAGCAGGGAATGCCATAGGGTGATTAGTTCAGCCATGTCTTTGCAAGGTTCGAACGGCTCGATGGGGATATGCGGAGGTTGAAGGAGATGACATGTGGTAACCGCGGACGACATCTTATCTAGCGCACAGACGACTTCTAAGTCCGAGACAGGACGCATCTCCAAAGTTGATTCCCAGCTTATGAAGGTATCCTTCAGTTTTTTCACACGCTCGAGTGATTCGGAAATTTGGCTCAACGGTATCTCCCCATCCTTAGACGCAATTAGAACCTGCTGAAATGAAGTTATTTGCTCTTCCAAGTTATTTGATATTATTGCGCAATCATTCCCTGCACGAAATGACGAAATGGCACTCTCCGCCACATTAAACTTCGATCTTATGGTGTTAGACTTGGGGTAACCTGAAATCATCAAACCTTTATACTGTAGATTATCCCGGAGAACTTGGACAGCGTGTTTCTCAGGAGCCACAGGTAGCGCGCTATCAACGTCTGGAACCGCAATATCTTCCGTCAATATTGCCTCGACATCCTCAGCAATAGCTCGCCGATACGGAATCAGTTGACTCTCGAGGAACTCCTTGTGGTCAGAGAAGGCCGCGGACGGAAGCTCCGAGCTCCTAACCAGATTGAGTCCCCGGGAATCTCTCAGGCATGACATGATCCCTCGAGACCGAAAGCCTCTAAGCGTGGCAGCAACCAATCGACCAACATCATCGCCACTCAATTCCAGTCTTGTTCCTGGTCTGGAGGGTTTGGAGTTGACGTTACAGATGTCTGTAAAATGCATATTTCCTCCTAGGGCACGTAAAATCTCCCCAGCAGTCGTAGTGGCTTGAAGGGTATCCTCGCAAGTATTTGTAGTTCTCAATGTTGGCAACCAGCCTTCCTGAGGTACAATAGAAGGCCCTGGTGCGGCGTCGAAGCAGCTGTCCTTGTCGATGCATATAAACAGGGGTTGCGCATGGCCAGCATCCCTTGCTGTGCGCTGGAGGCCATTCACAAGAGAGATGATTTGCTCAGCACTTGCACCATTCAGTCGAGAAAGAACGACGCCACCGATGTAAAATGGGGCGCATATCAGCCTTTTGATGTCATCGTGGGCAGTCGATCCGTCGACGTTGATGAGCAGAAGCTGTTAAAGTCATGAGCATGGAGAAGACGACATTGTAGCAACAGTGTACATCGATATAGCGACACACGCGAAACTCGCGAAACTCGGGATCATACCTGTCCGAGCTGCCTCTGCAATTCATCATCATCCATGTTTCTGTTTGTGCATAAATCCGTTTAACGCTCCGTACCGCGCAAGGAGAGATATTTTTCACGAGAACAACCCCACCGCCTAAATAAATACGAGGTAGAAACGAGGAATACTTGGCTGTATAAACCCTGTCGCAGTGACCGACACGAATTGCAGCCTGATGATTGGGGGAGAAACACTCTGTAGCGCTGGTGATGCGGAGTTGAAAACCTAGGCTGTTGCTGCTGCTGCCTGACTTTGTTTCCTCTTGACTTCAAGCGACGACGACGGCTTTGCAACGAAATCCTCACAACATCTCGACACTCACAAATCCATCATCCAGCAGCCTTCCGGAATTGACAGCGATGTCGAATCCCGTACTGGAGGAGACAGAAACTGCCCCGCGCGTCTCTCTGAAAATTGCTGTTGAGGGTTGTGTTAGTACATACATTTCCCCACATGCCGGGTGCAACATGGTGCACTTGTTGCAACTGTAGCTTTTCTAATTACGATGGCGCATACTGTATCATATCACTAGGGCCATGGTTCTCTGGACGAAATCTACGAGGCCGTCGCGGTTTCATGTGAATCCCGCGGATGGGCCATGGAGCAACTGGATTTCTTGTTGATCTGTGGGGACTTTCAGGGGAGTTGTTTCCACGATTCCCTCCTCTGGCTATTATTTAGTTACTAGTTAACTACCCCTGGAAGGCTGGAACTGACTTGTATATGCAGCTCTAGGCGGTTCGCAACCCGCTCGACTTGAATTGCATGTCTGTGCCCCGTAGATATCGGAAACTTGGTGACTTCCACGCCTACTATAGTGGAGCAAAAAGGGCTCCCGTCCTGACCATCGTCATCGGAGGTAACCACGAAGCGTCGAACTACTTATTCGAACTGTATTATGGCGGCTGGCTGGCACCCAATATCTATTACATGGGTGCTGCGAATGTGATCCGCTACGGGCCTTTCCGCATCGCCGGCTTGTCAGGCATTTTCAAACGGTCAGACTACAATCAGCCACACTATGAACGTCTCCCATACAGTGCAGGTGATATTCGTTCGATCTATCACGTCCGCGATTATGATGTCATGAAATTGCTGAAAATCCGCCAACCAGTAGATATGGGAGTAAGCCATGATTGGCCCCGGCGTATTGAGTGGTTTGGCGACTACAGGAAGCTGTTTCGAGAACGAGGCCAATTTTGGGAGAGTGCCAAAGTCGACAACCTGGGAAGCCCGCCGGCTGAACAGCTCCTGAATTACCTTCGCCCCACATATTGGTTTTCGGGCCATATGCACATCAAGTATTCGGCTATCGTGAAGCATGCGAGTAATATTACAATCGACGACATTTTCAAAAATTCGTCCGTTCCTGAGGATTTGCAACTCCAACTACCCAATTCTATGTTTCAAGCATCTGTCAGCGCTAAAGCCCAGCGGCCCGCGCGTCTATCTCCTCATATAACGAACGACAAGACGGAATTCCTTGCCCTGGACAAGCCAGGAAAGGGGCGTGAATTTCTTGAAATCGTGCAAGTGAATTCATGTTTAGCTACGGAGAGCGACGACGCAAAACAATATTTTACAAAATCTCCCGAGGGCAAATTTACCCTGTATTACGATGAAGAATGGCTTGCGATTACTAGATCCACTGCCAGTGCATTGATAATTCAAGGACAACCGGCTCCGCCTATGCAACAGACAGTTGATGGGGAAACAATTGCGAGTAATTTGCGCTGGGTCAAGCAAAACATTACCGCAAGAGGACTACTGAAAATCCCCGAGAATTTCTTGAGACATGCTCCCGTGTATGATCCGATATACCAAGAGAAATTGAATGAGCAGCCCCTGGAGTTCCCAAATTCGCAAACGGACTCGTTTTGTCGTATGATAGAAATCCCAAATAAGTTTTCGATCGGAAGTGATCTGGGCGATAATGACAATGAGTGGATCGTCTTCCAATGATGGCGAAGCGCGCTCATTCTTGGGATATCAATTTCATGAACGGAAGAGTTTCATCTGAATACCCTTATAGTAAGACATCGATATTGTGAATTCAATTCATTAGAGAGGTACCAAAGTAAAACAAAAGAAAGGAAAGGCAAAGAGTTTTCCCGCGACTCCTAGTAAGAAGTAACAACGAAAGAAACTATAATCAGGCACTGATATAAAGACCTTTAGCTGGGACGTTAAATCTGGTTCTATTACTAGGGTGGACCCATGGTTTGGAACGCTCCTATGTATGTCAATTGTCTCTTTCGTTTTAACTACCACCACCGCGAACGGTTCGGTACTACCGGGGGTTATGGAAGTACTTTCCGAGCTCCTAGCAGAGAAATTGGAACGGGGAACCATAGCACCGCAATCCTTAATTCTGCACCATCTTTGCTTCCGTTTGTTCCATTGTTGAGTAGTCCGTGTATCCGATAGTTGGGTCTTCAAATGGTCCATAAAATCGGCTACGGTCGTACATGTTCAACGGCTTGCCCGATCGGAGACGTTCAACGAGATCTGGGTTGCTGACGAAGAACCGTCCGAATACCAGGGCGTCATATTTCCCAGACTCGATAACGCCGTCGCAATTGGTATCATTCCAGCCACCCGCAGAAAAGAAGGGGGTTGACCCGAAAATTTCACGGAACATGGTAAGATCGACGCCTGCAAGGCCCCACGACTTGAGGAACTCATTCTTTTCCTCATGACTGAATATTTGTTCATAACGCTATACGTTGCCTGTTAGAATCGGAAGAGGGCAAAATAAAATCATATGGCCTGGGCGAATTACTTACAGGCTCGATGAAACTAACGTATGACAGGCTTGGATGTGCTTTCTTGAGGCTCTTGCAGAGGTGTGTCCAGGTCTCGACACGTTGTTCACCGCGAGCCTGGTTATAGAGTCCGAAGGGCGTAAGACGAATTGAAAGATTTTCCTCCCCAATGGTGTGTGCAATCGCATCCATTAATTCCAGAACAAATCGACATCGCTTCTCTGGGGTACCACCGTATTCATCTGTTCTCTTGTTTATATTTGAACTGAGGAACTGCTCTGGGAGATAACCATTGCCGCCATGAACCTCGACGCCATCAAACCCGATATCCATTGCCGCTTTTGCGGCATTGCAATAGTCTTGGATGGTTCGTTTGATATGGTCATGATTCAATTCGATAGGGGGATATGCCGAATATCGAACGGGCTTTTCTGCGCCAACGGGGGGGTATGCGTAACACTCTTCTGGGTCGTCCCAGGCAGTAGCGGACGCGCTCACAGGGGGAGAACCGGTCATCTGGGGAATGGTCGCACGTCCAGCGTGCCATATCTGGAAATACATGTAACCGCCCTTGGAATGCACAGCATCCACAATCTTCTTCCAAGCGGCGATCTGCTCCGGCATGAAAATCCCAGGGACGCCGGGCATTCCATTACTCTAGCAAGCCAAGCACGTTAGTCAATCAACTGAATAATTACACAGACGTAGTTTTATATAGACCGCCAAACACAGGTGCTGGCATACCTCTAGTGACGGCGGCACGCCCTCAGTAATCAATAAACCCCCTTCAGTGGTACGCTGGGTGTAGTATTCGACCATGAGATCATTTGGCAGCCATATTCTATTGGGGTTCTCGGGAGTACTCTCTGCCTGCAACGGGGTTCCGCGATTCCTGGTCAAGGGGGCCAGGACAACACGGTGTTTGAGTGTGAGCTTGCCATTGGCAATGTTCAATGGCTCGAAAAGTTTTGAGTCGGCACGATTGGGCACTGTCATTTTGTCGAAATTTCAGGGACAATTTTTTAATGCTCTTTCTATCACCGACACCGACTACGGTAAAAGTTCTTGAAGCCTGAGGAGTGTACTGTACGGACAAAAAAGAAAAACGCCGGCAAGCCTGCATACGGACGCCTCTATCAACGGTGAGATGTCATGCAGGAGTTCACAGACAGACGGACAGGGATAAACTCAAATTCGGCTCGGGACAATATTGCGCGGTTTTTCCTGTTTCAAAATACTGCTTTTCTTTTTATTAATGTCCGGAGTCACATCCGACGAAACAGGCTCAGGAGAAGCGGGTCGGGCGGCTTTTTGAACTCTCGCACTTCCTTTGAAGTTTGGCCACAGCGCACAGCCCGCAGGACAAAGGAAGCCTGCATGTGTGGGAGGATATTCTCGTCAAATTGCGTGTCATTCCTGTCAATGAAGTTCTCGCCATCGAACAGCGGATTGGTACCATTGGATAGCGATCTGAGGAGCGATGGCCACCCAAGGTCCACCGGCCCCCTGATGGAGTCTCATCCCTGGGTACCCACTGGTGGGCCATCACATTCTCAAGAAGTGCTCGCATTCCTGGCGAAAACGCCGTCCAGGGTCTGCAATAATTATTATTTCGAGGAGGATAGTGCCGTTGATGGTGGAACCCGTTGGCCCTGGTTTGTGTGCCGCGCGGATTGGAACCTGCACAGGCTACACCAGGGTATGATTATGTTTTTGCAGGAGTTTAGCTTCGTTTCAACGGCTCTGGTTTAAAGGCAACCTGGCATCCATGGATTATGATTTGGCTTTCCAGGATCTTCCTTTGGCCACCTGAGGCAATTCCGTTATCCTTGCTTCAATCCACAACCGCGGCCAGGTACAGTGCAACTACCGCCGCCTGAAACTTTTTAGTGGCGGGTAAGAAAGAATGCATCAGGCACACCGGGCTGGAGATAAACGCCAGAAGAGTACAGAGTAGTCCAGACAGGGTTGCATGCACTACTACTATATGTAGATGTATGTAATGTACATACAGTGGAGTTACCATCGGAGCATCGACTCCAAAGATGAGACACAAGTCCTGCTCTCTGAGCGCGACGATCAAAATAAGCACCCCCACTTGGAATTGTGCCACTGAGAACCTATCATTATTAGTTATGCACCCGTTATGAGTTCAAACCTGATTCCTTAGCTACGCGGAGTAGAGTAACTTTCACATCAAGCGGGGGGCATAGTCAACTATAGCACAAAATATTTGTTGATGTGTCAAAGTTAAGGTAACTAGAGCCGCGAGGGAGACAGGTTGAGAAAGGTTTGAATAAGAACTCAAGCGTGGACGGGTAACTAACTAACTATCAAAAGCTCTATCAGCTAACTAGTTAACTAGTTATTAACTTAATAATGTAGTGGCATTCTACCGCGTAAGTTTTTATAATAGTTTGCTTGACTTTTTGCTGATACTCATAGGGGAGACAAACTATCCATGTCCAGCAGGTATGTAATAATATACATAACTACCTGGCATCAAAAGGGTAGTTAACTATAATAGATCTAGAACACGGCAACAAACCTCCCTGCTTGAGAATTTAAGTTACACAGCAGAAACTCGATCCCGTCAAAGGAAAAGAAATTCCCCGGTACCCAATGCATTGTCAGACAGAGGACAAAGGGAAGCCCTAATAATTGCATACAGAGTTCATCATATGACAGCTTGACAAGCACATCGGGGCCCGACACCAGCAGCATTCCTGATCTTCCAACGTTCTGTCGACGAGACATTGTTTGAGCATTTCGGTGGCTGTTATTGAGCTGTTTAAGGTTGGCGAGCAGGCTCCGGCTGCGAAGTTGTGTCACTTAACTAACTTATGTGGCGTTGATGACAAAACCGCCGGCGCGTCGATCCAAGGTCAGTCAGGATTGCTCTGCTCTTGTATACACACGCATGATGCTATACGCTGCATAAAAGCATATCCAGGGCTACACAGTTGCAAAAGCTGACGGGATCTTTGACAAGCCAACGCTCCGAGACCAGACCGAGGCGGCTATGCTAGTTATCCGTAGGCTTGTCTCTGGCGCCACAATAATACTGTTCCATGTTCAGTATACTCTTGACATCAGCCTTAAGTAGTTAGTTAGTTAACTAATAAGTTACTGTGACGGAAGCTTAGATCGTCCGTGAATATCAGCCCAGCTCCAACTATAGACCAAATAGACTGCCGCGACAATAATGTCCAAGTTGACTATCTTGATAGTTGTTATGTCACTATCCACAGCAGTTTCGAGATCATGTTACTGGAGCGGCGAGTCTCAAACTGCAAAAAGCTAGTGACTATTATCTCACTATCACAGTACTTTCTTCCAGTCTCCACTTGGCGTTTTAGCCTTTGCAGCTTTTGCAGATTTCATCATGGGTATCTTTTTCAGAAGGAGAACAATAACAATAAAAGAATCCGCAGTGTTCCTGTCGTACAACAGTCCCCCCACGATTCCCCACGGGCCATGGGAGACAGGAACATCCAAGGATAATAATAATTGTGCGCTCGCTCCACAGAACCAGGAATATTGGACCCAGAGACAGCCTCAGACAGCGGAGTTCGTCTTTTCGCCCATCACCAATCATCGCCAATCACAGCCTCGATCTACAAACCGGTTGCGCCAACTGGCGCATTCCGGGAGTCCATTTTTCGACTTCTTCAAGGGTTGCCCAATCTTTTGAGTCGTGAATTGCTGCTTAGGGCTAGCTGCAGTTTCGAATGCCCCAGTGTGGCCCTGGTGGGCTCGCTATGATTATTATCAAGTGGATCCTCCCCAAAGGTCAAGGTTTAGCTGCCGCTCCTCCCACCCGAAGTGTCTGTTTTGGTGACTTCTCCTGGGCCTCTCCTGTGAATATGTATTCCTAGGATCGGGGATATCGGGTGTTCCAAGGATCAGGCCGGGGTTTCTAACCCGAATCCTTGTGTTTTCCCAAATGTGTCCTGCTTCTGATTCTTCTCGCTTTGCCACATGATAGATCCAATTTCGGGCATTTGTTCACCTCAGAAACTGGACGCCAACCTTAGCTCATGCTGGGAGTCAAACGGACATCACAGGAGTTGTTAGGGCGCTTTTATGGAGTATGTGCTGTATGTACCGTCGAAACACTCGAGCATTTTCGACTGCATACAACTAGGCAAGCCGCAGAATTGAGTTCAAGCCGACAAGGTCCAATCGGCAACAATTCGACGCATATGTCGGAAAGACCTATTTGTCTGATTATTTATTTATTTTGTCTGTGTTCTGCCAGGCAACACGAAGGAATATGGCCGAAAAGCCTGGAGGAATAATCACCCCTGGCGTGTGAGGGTTCCTGGGCTGACAATCCCACACCTTGCGGGTAGGCGGACGATTGAAAACTATGAATAATCCATTCAGTCGTCGATCATGTCGAACAAATGCTTCTTCTTGCCACAGACTGCTTATCTCTGCGTCCCTACCCCCAGCAACTTAGCGAACTTTAATGGAGCTGCATCCGCTTATAGTTACCGAGCTGTTTATCAAAATCTACCCCAGCCGTTGATCGAAATCCACTCGAATATAATGCGCGACCCGCCGAACACCGTTGGCTTTTTTTTCTCATAACGGCTCTTACTTCTTCTCCGCTACCTTTGCTTTATCTGCGCTTAACTTCTAAGCTCCCCGCACGAAGATACGGCTGGATGCTAGAAGGCACCCAGCAGCCATGTCAGCTGTAAAGGGCGCGTTGGATCCGCCGCCGGGTGTGGTACCGAACTTCGAGCACCCGAAAGATAATTTGAACACTGTCCTTGTCATCACACAGATATTATGCATCATATTCGTTACCGTTTTCTTTCTCCTGAGGGTTTATGTTAAGCTTGCCATTCTGAGATCGTTTGGAAGAGAGGATTGTGAGTCTAGCTACACCCTAATCAAAGCATCATTTGCTCATCGCTGTCTAGGGACCTGCGTCATATCATGGGTAATGGCCACTACCACCACCTCGAGACTATAACGTAAAACAAGATACGGTTGGGCCTGACAATGCTACCAGATTCTCTGCCTCGGGTACTGTGGTACGGCAATCTTTAGTAAGTTGGAAAATGACACTGTTAGTCGCGAAATACGTCACAACTGTCTCCATCTGCTGACAATATTCTCTCTTTCACTGTCAAGTGGCCAAAAGCGGCGCAGGATACGACCAATGGGAGATTACAGAAGAAACTCTCGTTGGATTTCTGAAAGTAGGTTAATCATCCGATTTGCCCTGCGACTGGTATATACGCGCGCATTCGAAACCAGCCGAGCTGACCTTTCCGCAGAGCGGATACGCGGCCACCATTTTCTACATGCCCATGGCTTTTTTCGTCAAATTGGCCCTGCTCTTGATTATCGCCAGGGTCTTCAGCCCATACAGAAGGACGGTGATCTTTATATATGTTTTCCTCGGGGTTATGTTCGCCTATTACGTTTCAGGGCTCGTTATAAAAGCTCGCCCCTGTAGCCCGGTCTCCGCATATTGGGGTGCAAGCGAAGGGCCCTGCCTCAACCAACGAGCTATAATTATCTGCGACTCCGTCATCAGCGTCGCTAGTGACCTAATTATACTTGTTTTGCCGCTGCCGCTGGCCTGGTCACTCCATTTGGACGCAAAAAAGAAGTTTAGGATCATGGCTATTCTGGGTGCCGGAGGTCTAGCAACGGCCTTCAGTATTTACCGCCTGGTGATGATTGTAGCCACTGGCTCGTCTCCTAACCAGGTTATGGTTTTTACCCGGGTTGTGCTCTCTGGGTACGCAGTTCGACCCCGGATCAGTTGACTCTAAACGTTTTCATGTTGCTAATAGACGCTACCACGTATAATAGGAATGCCGAAATTGGTATTGGCTTGATTTGCGCGTGCCTACCTGCACTGAACGCCCTGGTTGAGCGCAAACGGCGGGAGCATTCATCGAGAAGGCAAGGGGAGACTGGCCCTGGCGATTACCAACTCAGCAAAGTAGACGGCAAAGCGAAAAGTTCTAGGAGCGCAACCGAGCTTACCCCTGAAGTTGATTCAGATAAAGACTATTTAATATCGCACTCCCAAGGCAGAGTGTTCGAGACAGCTGTCCTTAACGATACCCACTCCGCCACCCATTCACAGTTGGACCAAAATGGCATTTTAAAGACGGTTGACGTGTCCCATTCTTACGAAACGAAACCGATAAGGACCTGACCTCCCGATTGTGTTTGAAAAATGAGTGATGAGCCGTTACAAAGTTTTTATTTTATGTTTACTATACGGAGTAGTCCGTTGTATTTTTGTCGTAGTGACTCTATGTACTAGATACCACACCGAGTTCTAAAAGTTAATTCTTGACAGCCAACCACCGCTGCATTATTACTATCATGTACTGTGCATTATTCAAGCGCGTTCAGCAAGGGGACGAATAGCACAAAGATTTCTTAATTTGCTATGTTTTGAAAACCTGCTGTGACAGAGGGGATGCGAAATGTCGCCTTCGCTCCACGACGGCAATGAAAATTTGTAACTGTAAGGAAGGACTCAGCTGCGACAACTCCCCTTTTCGCCGTAAAGGATTTGTAGAAACACAATCGTTCTTATATCACATTCATCAATATTCCCAAGCCTAGATGATGCGGTGTGATGGAGTGTAAAAAAAAAAAAAACATGCCGTTCCGTCGCCTGTAATAGATGCTTCTGCCACAAGGTAGTTATTACATACATTCGTCGCACTGCAAATTAGTGTAGTTAGTAAGTGAGTAGGTGATGTGCCATGACAGTACAAGCTGACCGATACAATGGTATAGCATTAGCACAGCATACTCAGGATTGTTCTGATATAACATTTAGGTGCTACAGCTCTCGCGGCTAACTGAACCACTTAATAATAATATGGAGGGCGGGTCTTAAAAGTCATAACTCCTTGCTATCAAACCAAATTCGAGACCTATAGATTTTGAGGCAGGGCTGGGAAGAATAGGTCATGTTGCTCGATTGCTTGCGCGGCACTCAAAGAGCAAAGCTGTCTGTCTCCCCTCTTTGATGCCAGGAGGAATAGAATGTGAATTGGCATCTGTTTTTAGGTTTCTTAATCAGCAGACTTGAGGCTGAAAAGATCGCGCTTCTCTGTAATATTGATGTATGTATGATCGTGTATATATTACACGCTAATTCCATATCTAATCAGATTCGGATTATGTAACCTTAAGATTTAGTATCGTTCGCTGTCACTCTCAGAAAGGTCGTGCGGCGGAGCGATCGCGGTACGCTATATCCATCTGCAGTTCGTGACATGGCTTTGTATAGATCGGTGTGAAAAGATCGCATGAACAGATCTCCTGCAGTGATTGTGGCTAAAAATGGTCTGCACTAAATACGCCTCAAATTGTCTTTCTGACCTGAAGCTAAATTGGACAGCACAAGGCCGTTACTGCGAAAATTGTTCGCACGATGCATCTTCTCCGGCGTAACTGCGGCCCTACCCAAGGCTAGTGACTGTTAACTAGCGGTCATTTGCTCAATGTGTGAAGTGCCATCATCACTCAGCTGAGTTCATCCAATGTAACCTTCAAGGCGAGCGCGTGGGCTTGCATTTAAAGGTATGCTTTGGCCGGCGGATCTCGAAGCGCTGCAGGTCTACCCGTTGAGATGTCTTGATTGTTAAATATTCGCGATTGAGATCATGATCTGGAAGAGTAACCTAGAATATTGAGGGTGCTATAGGAAGAGTGATAGGGACGACACATATAGGGGCGGAGCTGAATGCCCTTCATTTCGCCGTACGGAGTAGTTGCGCTGGGCAGCATTTCGGCTTCAATGTCAGCACTAAGTTCCGGCGACGAATGGTAGGAGCCGCAATCATCATGTCTCGCTGCTCCGATAACTCCGATGCTGACGCCCGATTTTCCCGACCCACATAGCAAATGAAACTTTAATTTAAGCCTCACATAAAATTCCAGCATGTCCTGTAGATGTCTTTAATATTTTCTCACTGAATAGAATCTTACTCTGTTGGTGCACCCTGTGGTGTTTGTGAAAGTTAATTAATTAGACTTCAAAACAATAAGTGTTGCTCCGCTCCCAAGAATTGCCCGCCTGTAAATCTGCCAGTATATATATCTACTCTTGTAGCTGCATAATTAGATGGATAGGCGATGCAAGTGACCGTGAAGCATTGCACGTGCGATATACACTAGGCATTGGAGAGTAGAAGGTAAAGACATGAATGGCAACTAATTGAATTATGATGGGTCTTTTGAACTACAAATGTACAGTGGTACAGAACAGAAGAACTCGGAGTGAGGTTTGGCTGATTCTACTCAAAGTTACAGGCATCATAACATGAGACAATCTGGCAAGCATCTGAGGTCACGAACATCCGGATCAACTCGGCGGCAAGGCGGCGTGAATCGGTTCGCAGTCAATGCGCCCGCCAGTGGTGAGCTCGAATATCTCAATCTGCGCGCCTCTTCCTCCGTACCTCCCCATCCACTCAGCAACAAACATAGCAGTATTAACCCACTCTAATCCTTTTATACCGGTGCTCAGTGTACTGTGAGCGAGCTGTTAGTTGAAAGTTACTAGAAAACAGCATCATAGAGGGGGAGGTCTTGTACGCACGCATAGCCTAGCCCGTGAAGATCCTGTTTGGAATAGGACGTGGCACCCAAAACTGTCGCTAGAATGCGTTCTCCAGCGTCATTTTCAAAGAGATAACGGGCGTCGAAAGACTATGAACGGTCAGACTAAGTGTTTAATTTGTCTGATTGTTTAGCTGAGAGACTTACAGTGAAGGTTACTCTGTCATTTGCTAGCTCCGCTTCCAGAGATGATGAAACATTCTGAACTATGTGGCCATTGAATCTGCCCTTAATTTTACCCTTCACAACTGGAACCGCGGCAACCACCCCGGCCGGCGTCGTGACGTTCATGGGAAAGCCGACGTAATAGTCAATCGTAAGGAAAGAAGTAGTCTTCGGGGGTTTGAAAACGCCATTTGTTGCGAAGGCGCCTGTCGCAGAGCAGCACAGCAGGGTGAGAAACTGGAGAAGCATTTTGTGAAAGTGAAGTTTGCTGGTTGGCAGCTGAGAAGTGGTCAAGGAAAAAGTTTGAGAATGTCAGTTACAGTAAATAGTCGAGCAGCACACAACCGACATGGCAGCATGGCGGGATTTATATAGATGGCGTGGGGTTATTGAGAGGAATGATATTTCCACGTTACGCCCGTACAGTCTGTCAACCAATTTGCTGCGAATGTGAGGGCTGAAATTGCTGGGCGCAGATAGCCAATTACAGCATACCACCCCTTGCCTTTCCAAGCAATATCCTAAGCTCCGATCCAACGGCGCGATGGAGACCTTGGCAGATTCAGACTGTTAAGCACTTAATTCGTGCAAAGTGGTGTGACCTGTCAGCGCCATGTTCTGCGGCGAGGTAATTGCGGCGGAAACATGAATGCTATCATCATGGATGTATCAATATTGTGGCATTAGAGCATTTAAATACGTCAGTTACCATATGTACATGTACCAAGTGACACGCCCTATGTTCAACTTTAGTCATTGCCCTGGATACACCGGAGTTATGTATCCTCACGAGTAACTCCACTGGTAGAGGAGATGAATTTGGTTGGTCGTTATAAAGAGAGTTTAGCTAGAGGGGTCTGAAATATTGTTGAAAGAATTCCTCTCTGTGCCAAATGCACCCGATGTAATCACCTATATTTAGTCACAGAGTTAGCTTGTCCAAGAATAGAAGATTCACCATCTCTCAGATTATTCGTGGATAGCGTGATTTGTTCAAGAACGCACCATGTTTAGATGAAATCTGCACTGCAAAGCGTCGTATAGGAATAGGTTCAAACTCACTCTGTGATTAGACAGTGTGACGAATTAATCGTCAAATAGAAGTGATAATAGCTAGAAATGCATGTTAGTAGCAGCTATGGCAAATAGATATAGTGATATTGTAGTTGATCATGAAAGAAAAAAGCAGTGAAGTAGAAGCGGTAGAGAGAAGAAAGTATCAAGATATGTAGGTAGTTCTGCACATGTGAGTAGTGGTAGTGAGTTCATATGTGGCAAGAATAGTGATAGCGAAGAATAGTAGAAACGAGAGACAGTGAAGATGCGTTGCAATTACCTCTTTTCTTCGTGCAAGCTGTTCTCAGCGAATAAGTTCGTAAAATATCGATAGGCATCGAGCGCTTAGTGCGTTTACCCTGTTTTGAAGCGCGCTTAGTACGCATATGTCAATCAATATAGATGAATAATAATGTGAGGTGATTGTGTAGAAAAGGCGTTATTAATCAAATAAAGACATAAGGGAATTGATGGAAGATTCACGATCGCGGTTGAAAGATTTGTGTTGCTCAGGTGTTGATGTGTTATTCAAAAGAATGAATTCGGGGTTGTCAGGAGTTGCAAGAGAGATAGAAAAGGATTTCTCCCGGTTTCATTTCTGTCTCTCTTTTTGCCAACAGATCAAAAAGGTCCCTCCTGCATTGTGTTGCGTTGCCTTAAAAATAAAAATTTGCACGCTCGTTTTGCGCTTCTCCGTATGCCTCCTGATGCGATGACCTCCACATCATACCCTGACTTCAAGCAAGTAGCCCCCTTTCGCTTATCGCGTGTGCGCTAATGGCGTTTCACCCAGGGGGCTCGGGGCGCTCTTATATGAGGTTATGTGGATGCTTGCGCCATTCCCAAGGTTATACCGACGCGACGGGAGTAAAGCTAGTTGCTAATTAGGTATCAGAGCAGCTTGCCATGCGAGGGATGAAGAAATTCTCGAAATGATAAGTGTAGAATGCGCACTGGCGCATATAGACTTGCTGGTACGCTGAGAACCGAATGCAATTTCCCCAGTTAAATGGCTGGTGTGCTTTTGTTCCGGTTCAGGAAGAAGTTGTCCGAGAGCATAGATTGAGCGAGGGGTAGGAAGAAGAAGAATAACCCCGATCACATCGCGAAACCCATTCTCAAGCTCTGTTAACTCAGCATTATCTTCAGAATTTAGGAATTGCTCCAACACTGGGCAGTACAGGTGCTCAGCTGCGATTCTGGTGCGGTTGTTTTAGATTGAAGAATTGCTGTCAGGCGTTTTTCTGGACGTTTTTCTCCCGTTTCCAATAACTTGACAGATGGTGGCGGCGGAAATAAAGAGAGGAACAGATTTTTGTCACCAAAGTTTTTGTGATATCTTCACCCGACCAGTCAGGGGAGCGTGCATGGTTCATCTGTAAGTTTTCATGCCGGCCCTTCAGGAAGATCCATATACCACGTTTAATCATTCGCTCGGAAAGCTCATGGAGGACGAGATTTTGATGGTTGTGATTTTGCTTGAAGCCAAGACGGATAGAGAGTTCAGGTTGACTTGTGAAGACAATTTTCGCGTAGAGAGATTTGGACCTTTGTAACTCTGGGGGGAGCTGAAGTATATCTCCGATATCTTTTTCCTGCCCGCAATCGCCTAATGCATCAATAACAATCACTGTTACTCCAGTCTCAGTAGAGTTCAAACTCAGAAGCAGCTGGAGCAGTGTTCAAATTGCTGTTGAAGAGATTTTGTTGCTATGTCCGGGTTGTTCTTGGTCGCCCGGAAGACACCACCGCCGATTGTTGACGCCTAGTCATAAGGTGCTTCACAATAGTTGGTATACACTTTTTTGCATCATTGCGATTGGCCGCACCGGTCTTAAAGAAGAAACTGGCTCTCAATCGAATAGATGTGTCCTCTGTATCAAAGATACGCGCAATCGTTTGAACCATGGTAGACCTTTCGGTTCCCGCCATGCGATATTCAACCCGAAGACACACTTTCCACGTGGTGACGTTGCCCACAGCTTTACAGCGCGAAATAATTCAACCCGGGTTCCCGGAGTGCATCGCGCATGTTCACTCAAAAGAATCGTATGCTGCATCTCTCAGAGAAGAATGTTGCTCCTGGCTAATCTGCTGAGATAGTCGATCCCGACATAATGCTGTGCGATGCGGCCATTGACATAGGTAGGTATTGTCATCGTTAATCTCGATTCTTTCTGGTTCCCAAAACCCCCTATTGAGGATTCAACAGGCGCATTCGTACTCTTACTGTAGAGTCAGGGCAGCGTAAAATTATTCAATAGAATGGGCGACACCGTTTCGAGCTGGTTTTCAAAGGAAATTGAGCAATTAGTCCATAATGGACAAATGGAGGATGTAGCCAAATTCTCACGGGTGTCGGACAAACGTTGACCAAGGGCGGAACTCCTGGGGCTGGCGAGGTCGGAAGTATGCAGAGCAGGCGATGTTATCAATTTTAACAATGTGGAGCAGATTGCTGACCTGAGACTGCCCGGTTCATTTTTAAGCTGTTATTAATATATTAATAATGAACGATGTTCTTCGAGTCAACATTCATAAGCGCGGCTTGACACCCTGGATTCAATATTGATACCACCCGTCAAACATTTGCGCATGCTGACAAGAATTGACAAAGAAGTGAAAGTAGGAATTGCCTCGCAAAGTGAAAACTCCCTGCTCTGCAGGATGAAGTTACTGGGTAGAAGATTCTTAATGACTCCACCTCCGCAACAAATTCTACACATAGAATCCGAGGCCTCCCCCTTCTCCTATCAACTTGTTGCCCAAATCCCGCCGCCATAGGTAGCATGGAGTGGGGCGCTCTGGCAACGTCAAAAATCTGGGATTGGTGTCATGGTGTGTCCGCCTTACCCAAATCATAAGTATTTTTATCATGCGAGGAGTGTTACAAAATCCGTCAAATAATGGCTACGCTGCGTAGGGGGCTGGTCACTGGCAGGGGACACAAGACTTGAACTGGGATTTACAGAAGGTATAACAACAGAGTATGTGCGCAGGTTCGGAATGCTTTGGCCTTGAATGATAGTAAATTCAAAACGCACTCATATCGCTCTACCCAGGCATTGCAATCAATAACTAGTTACATATCAATTGCCAGACAAAACGCTCGCTTCCTCTGAAGAAAATGGCGACAGATATTCCCCTTCCAGGTTGCAACGAACTCCTCCCATATTATATATTCCCTCAAAAGCTGCTTCACATGCTAATACCCTGGGAGATAACTAGACTACCTTGAAATTCGCAACACGGCCTTTGAGTGGTCTGAAAGCTACGATCTCAAAGACTGGGAGCGACTTCAAAGAATCCTAGCCCCTTCTGTCCGTATTGACCTTCGCAACCTCAAGGGCGAGCTCCATGAGAGCTTGACCCCCAAGGACTATGCTGCCATTCTTTCCAGCCCACAGCTCCTGGGTGACAGAACTTTGAAAACGCAGCACCTTTTAGGCGGCGCCAAGTTGGAGTGTCAAAGCGACGGCACGGTCAAAGTCCAGCACCAGATTCGTGTCGCCCATCAACGGTACAAAGATGATACCTTTGCCGAGGTTCTAAACAAGGGCCATGGTATCGGTGTTACGACGCACTGGTACAGGAAGATTGATGGAGTTTGGAAGATAGAAGCTGTTGCGCCGAGACTGGAGTGGAGTGAATATGATCTCTTTGGTACTCTGGCTCCTTCGAAGGAGAACTAAATCTGCATGGTAGACAATCTATATCTGCATCTCTGGGCTATCAATCCATCATTAGTTACTATGTTCGTACGGATAACTTGCGCTCTCTAAACTAGTAGTTTCCGTGCTTGCCGTCCCACGAGGCCACAGCCACCAGTTTACTCTCTTTCAGACCTCCATCCCATATCAGCATCATGAGCTCGGGCGAATTGTAGGGACGATGCTCTGTTGCATGGCTGTGTGTTCCATTGTCGCTCGCTGCTGAATCTTCTTGTCTAAGCTCGGAATCCAACCGCGCTTGGTATCGACTTCGAACATATAATCCTTCTCAATATCAGTGCGTTCAGCTGGGAAGCGCCACTCCAAGAGACACTAAGCGCGCGTTAGGGGCCACCCGAGGCCAAGTCATGTAGAGAAGACCGCCTCCTAACTACCCACCACCAGCAAACCGGCAGCTATCACGAAGCAGCTAGCAGCCACAGTCAGCGACAGCCCCCTGCCTAGTCCCAAAAAACCAAGCTCCTACCCCCTCTACAAATGATGCAAATGAACCGCTGGAGGTCGAACAACATAGTGTGCACTTTTTCCTGTCTCAAGCCATAAACAGAGACTACTACGTCAATCGGGGTGCAGGAACGTTAGAGCAACCCCTTTTTCGCTCTCAACAACTCTACTCTGCCTTTGATAGGCTCTAGCAAGACGACTGGCCGAACAAACAAGGGATCTGAGGGAATGTGACCCTTTCTGCGAGCTGAGCAAAAGAATGTTAACCCGATACAGAAGACGGGCAGATACTGCGATCGTAGACGAAGGGGCTACTCATATTTAGTATGATGAGCAAGATTCCGGACTCGGTATGGTTCCTGGCGCCAGGACTCGTCGTGGCCCCGGTGCGACTGCGAAAAAAGTTTGCAAGCTGGTGAGTTTGTGTAAGAATATGGCTTCTCAAGCACTATCCGAAAAGGGTTCGCGGCTTGGTGTGATATGTGCTAGGTACTCACAGTATTCGCGATAAGAAAAGGTAGAGCTTAATATGATAATAGTATTCAAGGAGCTGATTTGCTCGTGTTTCAAGGGTGATTTCTCAGAGCCTTGCATCTCAATCTCGTCGGGGCTTACCACTGACACTAATTTCTCACCTCCTTGGCAGCACTGCGAGGCCCAATTCCTGTGCTTTAGAGAACCTCGTGTTCTTTTATGAGAGCCAGCAGGCTGTTTGAATAACGATGTAGGGTATTTTTTGTTTTTGTCGTCTCTGGCTGACCTTTTTCCTTCCTTTTCCTCCTTTGTCGCCACATATTTGCTTTAGCCATTTACTTTTTCACTCTGCTACATGCCCATTTGCCTCAGGAATCCGTGTTCGACATCTGCGCGCATAATATCGAACGCTGCAGGATTCATGCTCCTCATAAAACAATTCCCCTCGTTCGGATTCCGTGTTCTCACGGCCCTTATCATCGGTGCTGCTTGCTTTGCCTTGTATTTTCATAGAGCAGCTATTGTTATTGCGGCCGACTCCCACTGGAAACTACCTAACAAGACACCCTCAACGTTTTCTATCCCGAAGAAGATCTGGTATAAACTCGGCCCAAGAGGCATGGGTCCGGAAATTCTGAACTGGACAGACAGTTGTTTGCTCAAAAACCCTACCTTCACCAGAGAATTTCTGACTGACACCTCTGCGGACCAGTACGTTAAAACACACTTTTCCCACCTCCCGGATCTTGTGGAGACTTATCTCTCCCTTCCCATTCCCATCCTCAAAGCGGATCTACTCCGTTATCTCCTTCTTCTTGCCGAGGGAGGGATCTGGAATGATCTCGACGTCTCCTGTGAGAACATTTCAATTCACGAGTGGATACCTGAGCAATTCAGGCTGGATGCAAAACTCGTCGTGGGGTTGGAATTCGATGTGGGATACGATCATGACTTCCCCCGCCAATTTGCTACCTGGACTGTTTTGGCTAGACCCGGCTCTCGACATCTGCAGACGGTGGTCGATGATATTTTAAACGAGATCAAAGCAACAAAGCATATGTATAACCTTACCAGCACATCAGAGTTGAGCCTGGGAATGGTGGGTGACGTGGTAGATTATACGGGCCCCAGAAGGCTGGCAGTGAGTGTGTTGAAGAGCCTTAGCGAGCAGCTTGGTGAGATCGTGAATGAAAGAAATGTGTCCCGTCTGCTAAGCCCGAAGTTGATAGAGGATGTTTTGATTCTACCGGGATACGCTTTTGCCCTTTCAGCCAATAAGTATGATGGTGTGAAATGGCCGAATGGAACGGATTTTGTGCATGGGTCGCCGTTGGTGACACACCATTATGCAGGCAGTTGGAAAAACTCTAATGGTGGAGAAATTGTGTGAGCTGAAAGTAGAATTAAAATTGTAGACATTCTTGTCGCAATTATACTTCACAAGAAAGATAATTGATGTATGAATATTAAAAGTACATATTTACAAGGTCTGTCAATAGATGATATGTAGACATTGAATCATGTTTGAAAGCCAATAGTTAATTTGACAAAACAGCTCACATAAAATCACAATGCACATGTACAAGCAGCGAGAATAGAATTCTAGATACATATCTGAATAAATAATCAAAACTTAGCTAGGTAATGCGAAAACATTCAAACAAATGCTTGGACACCTGTGAGAGCACGGCCAATAATTAAACCTGTAGAAAAGATGTGTTAGAGATTTGCAAGCATGATGTCTTCAGTTGACACAGATATATAACTTGACATGTCGCTGCAGAGGTAGTTTCCAAGATTTGAAAAGTAAGAGCAGGTACTGTAAGACTTACTGTGAATGTCACTCTGCCCTTCATAGGTTTGAGTGACGAATAGATTTGCTACATGACGGCCGATATGATATTCATCACTGGCAGCATTACCGCCAAAGATCTCCTGCAGGCTGTTGATTGGAAATCAGGTCAGTCACATCAAAAGATGCGCGAAATATGCCTTGGGATGGGGAGGAGAGATAATCCAGTGCTTAGGAAGAAGTTTAGCTGAAACATACGTTCTGGCTCCCACCAACGCACGATCACAATTTTGTCTTTTGATTATGGAAATCATCTCGGGTACACATTTTCCCTCGTCATTAAGCCGAGCAACCTGAACAGCTGCCAGAGTGCCGTAGGCAGCATCTGTTGCAGCATCTGCAAGTTTCTTTTGCACAAGCTGGTACTTGGCCAGTGGGTTTCCTTTAAACTGTTTACGTTCCAGAGCATACGTGCGCGCTCGGTCAATACAGTCCTCCAGAGCACCCATGGTCCCAAACGCAATTCCTAACCTTGCACTATTCAGACACGTAAACGGCCCTACAAGCCCTTCGACATCGGGGAACATGTTCGCCTCAGGAACTGGGCAGGAGTCCATTTGAATCATGCCGGTGATCGACGCGCGGAGAGCCGTTTTGTTTTTGATCGCTGGTGTCTCAAACGTGCCAGGTGGACACTGGTCTCGTTCAATAATAAAGCCCTTGATCTTGCCAGTGGTTTCGAGTTTGGCCCAGACCAAGAAATAGTCTGAAATTGGGGAATTGGTGATCCATGTCTTCGAACCTGAAATCGAGTAATAGCCCTTTTTGGTCGGGTGTGGTTTGGCGATTGTCTCCATCGAGCCTGGGTCTGAGCCATGGTTTGGCTCAGTCAATCCAAAGCAGCCCAATTTCTTCCCCTTTGCAAGATCAGGCAGGTACTTGTCTTTCTGTTCCTGGGTGCCAAATTTGTATATTCCCGTCATGATTAGTGAGCTTTGAACAGACATGCCGGATCGGTAGCCAGAGTCCACTCTCTCAACTTCCTTTGTAATAAGGCCGGAGGCCACGGTGCTTACACCAGCACATCCATACCCCTCAATGGTGGCTCCGAGGAGGCCGAGCTCACCCATCTCCCGGATAATTTTTTTGTCATAGTTCTCATTTCGGTATGCCTCTACATAGAAAATAAGCATTTTGTCAATCCGACGCTGTCTCAATTTGTTGGTAGTTCATTTTGCATGGCTCGCCAGAATGCAGGCAGTATCTGTACCATACCTAGAATTCTGGGTGCCAGCCTCTCCTGGCAATATTGCCTCGCAGTGTCCTGGATGGCTATTTCATCTTCAGTATATAAATTTGTCGCGCCGAGTGGGTCTTGCCAATTGAAAGTAGCAGCGGAGTGAGCGTATCGCCGGGGGATATTATTTGAAACCAAGTGGTTTACTGCATGGAGTCTGCGAAAAGCGTGTCGCACAGCAGAGGGATTCATACTGGAATTTCGCACAAAGAACACGGGAGGAAAGTGAAAATCCTTTAGAACAATATGGTTAAATAATCGCAAACATAACCCAGAGAGGGGGGAACTAATGACATACTCAACTGAGTTTTAGCTATTGCCGAGAGGACCTGGGGCTCTGTCAACAAGGTTGAGTACACAGAGCTGTTCAGTTCGTGTAAAGAGAGCAAAAGCAAAAGCAAATAACTATAATTAGAAATTAAATATAATTGAACACTCGTTTTATATGTTGTCAGTCAGACGCAAGTCCATTGGTGCAGTGCATCTGAGAAGAAGATAGAAACACTGAAGAGGGAGAAGAGAGAATGTTTGAAGCTGGCGAGGTTCACGGATGACGCTTGACACGGGCCGAATGATGGCCCTCGGGTATTGACAATACGCCGCTGCCGAAGTTCTTCACCCCAGACATCCGTATTATTACCCAGTCAAGTCACGTTCCAAAGTATTATTACCCATTCTTACTTTCTCGGGGAATTATGCTCGGCAAAGAAATGGCCGGCTGCTAATTTACAATGTCCCGCGCTTAAGGAAAGCTTATCCCACCAGATTGCATAGGATGGCTTTATTAGTATTGATCCCGCTTCACGCAAGACAACCCACGCTTTCTGGAAGTGAAGCGCTTCCCTCTTTTGTATTTAAATTTTCCAACATCAAATCTTTCTTCATACAACTTGCCTAATGGGCTACTACGTATTCGATACGTCTTACAACCCTTTCTGTGACTCGATCTCTCCCCGGCATCATGAATCAGTCTTCAGTTCCATCGCGCGCTGATGTCATGGCGGCATGTGAACTCAGTGGTCCTTTGGTGACCGGCATCCCATACAATAGCGATTTCTGGGTCAAAGTACGGCACGGGCGTGACGGAAGCCGAAGCGATGTTGCAACAGTTTGTGAACGAAAATGCAGATCACAGCATCGTGTACACGCCGAAGGTTTATGACTACTTCACTGAGCAGCGAATAAACGCTCTGCCAGTAACATATATTGTTATGGAGCGAGTACGCGGCGAGGCTCTCACAGCCAAAGTGGATGACATCGTCCTTGAGAACATTGCTGCTGCTGTCCGCCATATCTGGGAGCTTCCATTACCACCACAGGCGTCGATTGGACCATTGGCTGGGCAGGAGCCTCACGATTGGTTCTTCTCAGACTATGGTGCCGGTCGGATCTTTCAGTCGACTGAGGATCTCCAAGCCTGGATTAATGAGAAATTGGAGGGAGTGGAATACTCGGATAGAGTCGACTTACCCTCGGAGCGGTGCATTTGCCACTGTGACCTCTCACAGTTCAACTTCCTCCGTGGCAACCCGGTCATCATCCTTGATTGGGGTATGGGGGGAGTTTACCCACGCATCTTCGACGAGTTCGCCTTATTTCGTCAGTTCAGCAATCTCAAAGGTGCCAAGTTTGCTAAGGCGCTACATAAGAAGCTTTTTGGGGAGAAATTCCCCGTACACCTACGACCGCTGGCGATTGTATCAAGAATCAATACCGTTGGCTGGTAGAGAAAGTAATGCATGTACTTCCTTCCACATCTAGTGCTCATCAAGCTTGAACCCCCTCCCTCATTAATAGGGAGTGGCCCTGAAGGTGTAATCTCGCTAATATACACCATAACTTACTGTACTTGGGTCCCTATCATCTGACACACCGGCTCAGCTCCGCCTGGGTCTGAGCTGCCTGACATCTGCGCGACAGGCACCCAAACATCTTCCGATGCTAATGGAGCTGCTTTGCGTTGCACTCCGCAAACTATACGCCTCCAGAGCAAGGACGGCATATTTCTCCGCATCCTCCCGAAGGCGTGGCCACTGTTTGTCCATTGAGACACTCATCTGATCTGTCTCTTTTGCTAGCTCTACATATGTGTTCAGGCCGCACATGATTTCCTGAATTCTAGCATGGCGAGGCAGACGATATTTCTTGAGAAATGTGCCAGTGCTTGCGTAGCTCATGACGAAATTTCGCCGCCGGCTTTCACTGACAAATCTTGGTGGTTTCCTCTATGTCAGCATATCTTGTTACCTGCCAAGAACCTGTATGACTTAACGTAATCAACCACCCAACACTCATTTCCACCCAACACTCACCTAAATTCCCACACAATCATTCATTTCAAACACTCACAAGATGCATCATGAAACAGTTATACAATCAGTGATTGATGATTTGAATACACAATTGATCTCTAATTACACTGAAACTGCTAAAAAGTATGAAATCAGTCAACATATGTTATTATGATGTTATCAAGACTCTCAGATGTTAAGAAAGAAAGCAATTTCTATTCACTTCAAGAATCTCTCAGATTTATAAGAAAATTGACTTCTTTTTCATATCAATCAATTGACAGATCACAGTTTCTCTTGTATATCTCAAATTCTTTATAATCTCATTATTGAGATTCTAAAATCATCTGTGAAAGTCAACTGAGTGTTATAATTCTGCAAGTATTATAAGAATGTAATCAAATTACTTTATCTGTGAAATATTAATTAAAAATACAAGATTACAGATAATTTTACATACTTTAAGCATTATTTTAATTTAGTAATATAGATTACTTTCTTCTACTACTTTTTTACTTTTATCTTAATAATTTATATTGATTTACAGCTACAGAAAAAAATTGTTAAATATAATATTAAACTCATAAATATTTATAACTTTGATAAAAAAGAATTTCTATTAGATTTTATTCACACTCTCAAATGTATTGTATTGATTATCACTCTTAAATTCAGATATATAATAGATATCAGTCAGAATAACAGTTGTAAATTTATAATATTACTGATCTCAATTTATACTGATGAAACTTCACTCTCACTGACTCTCATATATTAAGAAGAATTAAGAGATATGTAAGATACTTAACTAGAGAATTTTAATAGTGAAAAGAATCAGATCTATTTCACTACTTCAGAAAATGAATAAAACAATGATGAATATAAATTAATATGATTAAAGAAAATCTTTGAATCTCATATAAAAAAGAAAGTAGAGTATGAATATAGACTTCTTATATTGAATAAGCATTCTTCTCATGTTAATATATTATAAATCTAAGAAAACACTTTATATAAATAAGTAAGAAGTCATTGAGCAGAAGTCAATCTAATAAAAGATCTGACAGAAACTAGTAACAGAATAGTAGAACTTAGTTTCAGAGAGAAGACAGATTATATAATTGATAGATCAGTATAATCAGTAGTTCATAATATATTAGATTTATCAGTATTATTAGTAGATCAGTATAATCAGTAAATTATAATTTACTAAATCTATCAAATCTATCAGAGAAATTCATCATATATTTAAACACACTCATTATTTTTAGAATTAAGAAAGTTTATTTTCTTAATTATAATTAATTACACTTTCATATTCTATATTCTGATTATCTCTTAAAAATTATCTGTTTTATTATAAGATACTCTTACTACTCTATTTTCATAATTATAAACTCTATTTTATATAAATTATCACTGTAGCTATCATTAATTATAGAGATTCTCTAATTGATATTTCTACTATTTATAATAGTGATACTATTTTTCTTTCTAGTGAATAAATATACAGTACTTCTCTGAGAGCTAATCTAATCTCTGAGTATAGATGAAAGACTTACTAATGAAGAAGAACAGTAGTATATTAATTATCTCTTATTCTAGATTACAGAGACTTCTCAATCTTAAAAACTATCTGAAAGAAACTGTGAAAAAGATCTATTATATAAAAAGATAAAATATCTTAATCTCTGAAATAAGTTAACTATAATATTTAAAATAGAATTAATTATCAATGTGATCAAGTATAATATTTAAAGATTATTAGAAGTTAATAAGAAAATCATTAATAGATATCAGTAACTAGAAATGATATTATTTATATAAGAGTTAAAGATTAACTCATTTATATCATTTATAGAAGAAAGAGAGAAGTTATAAGTTTTTCTTTTATAACTCAATCTATATCTAACAATTAATTCAGTATAAATTGAAACTGAAGTAGATAAAATTATAATAATATTAATATTTTTAATCAGATCAGCATTCAACTGATTTAAATCAAAGATCAGAGTATAATTTTATAAGATAGAGAGAGTTTAAGATAATAAAATTACTGTATTATTCAAGAACTATAAAAAGTTTATAAAAATTATATAGAATACTTTCAGAGAAATCAATGAAAAACACACAGCAGTGTAGAAAATATATCAGTTTAAATAAATCAGTTCAGTAGTATAATATACTTCAGAATATCAGCAGCTGAGTTTATATCTAGACTGAGATACTGAGATATTGATAGTATAATTTTATCAAGAATTAAAAGAGAAAGTAAAAAATGAAATTATGAGAATACAGAAAAAATCTGAAAAACTAAATTAAATAATTGAGATCACAGTACATATTAATAATCAACTCTATAAATAAAAACTAGAGAAAAAGAGTTACTACACTCAGACTGTAAAAAAATCTAAAAAATTAATCAATCTATACAGATTAAGATCAATGAAACTAGATATAATAATAATTAATAGAAAGTTAAGAGATAAGAAGAAATAATAATACTGAAAAAAGAATTTATATTTTTTATATAAAAAATCAGAATATCAAGTG